>JABSTQ010009203.1:0-497172 GCA_013358835.2 Ixodes persulcatus | reverse complement strand
TTAAAAAAACCTGCCACTCTAAAGTGATGATTTTTAGAACATTCTTCTTGCATCTTGGTGACTGCAGCAAGGCTTTCATCATCGTGCTGGCATGATTACATTGCTATTGGGAAGAGGGTGCTAGTGCTGCGTCGTCGACGGATGTTGCCGCACGCTTACATAAGTCCGCGCACATCCATTGCACCACATTATATAACATCTTGGCAATCACACCTTAGCACTGCCAATACTGCTGTCTCATCCGGCTGACGTATTGCCTCGCGATTACGCCAGTTCACGCCATCGCGAGGTAACCCTCAGCACGAGGGTTTAAAAAGGAGTCGGGACAGAGGACTGGACGGAGACGAGAAGGAGTGAGCAGCGAGGACGTCATGGGACCAGCGGCCTTGACTGACGACGACATCGAGGCTGCATCATATTCTAAAGTTAGACAAGTATAATCAGTTAACTAAAAAAAATGTTAGTGTTCTCACCAACCGTTCCAGACCATTTTAACTTCCGAGTCAACTCTATAACGGACACAAGAAACTACAGTGGTGACCCGGAGAACACCCTCCTTCTCAAAGCAAGCCCTCTTCAGCAAGCAAGCACATCATCACACCGGCCCTCCCATCCCCGCACCAAACGGAAGCTCCCGGCCTTGCTCATCTCCCTCGTCTCCCGGAGGCTACTTCCACCACCTGGCCCGTCGATTCATGGACAACGGCTCAAACGAACATCATCACCGACACGGTTCCTGTTCCACATGGCCCACGACAAGGCAGTGGTAGTACGCTCAACGCAAATGCGAAGCTCCGCGAGCGCTTCGCAACGACGGTCTCTGCACAGCCAGTGTCCCCACCACTCCAGCCACTATCTTGTCCGCGAGGCGCGTCACTCATTTCCGCCCCAAGTTTCGGCACCACGGCCCGCGACTCCATCATCGCACCCACCGCCTTCGTCACCATCATCCGCCGGTGAGCCACATCTTTTTTTCACCACACAAGAGAAAGAAAGAAATTACCTGCATCCCTCTCGCTGTCACGCCTTCAACAATGCACCCCTCTGCACCCAAAGCGTCTAACTCACCACGGACAGCTCTACTTGAGCACGTCCACGCGGACAACTCACTGCGTGAAAACCAACGCGGTAACACCACGCAAATCACCGCGTGCCACTCAACCAATCAAGCAAATCACCGCGTGCAACCCAACGCAACTCAATGCGTGCAACCCAACGCGGAAACACCACGCAACTCGCCGCGTGCCACTCAACCAGCAAACCACCGTGTGCAACGCAACGCAACACAATGCGTGCAAAACAACGCGGCAATACCACGCAACTCACCGCGTGCCACTCCCTGCACTCAGCTCACCGCAGACACCCCAACACGAGTACGTCCCCGCCGCCTTCTCACCGAAAGTCCAATCACCGCAAGCGCCTCACCGCCGGCCAGACTTGTACGTAGTTCAACTACTCTACTCAAGTTACTGTAGTTTAACTACTTTTCTGAGTAGTTTAGTAACTTTCAATTACATTTTTATTTCGGTAATTAGTAGTTTACTTTAATTACTTTTTTTGAGTAACTTCTACTCAAATTACAAATTACTTTAGAATTTTAATGCTTGTTTTGCCTATCAAGAAACATTCCAGCACAAAAGAGATAAGATGTTGGAAGATCAGCTGATATTTGCAAGATGGGGAAGCATGTGGCGTAGGAAAGGGGGGGGTGGAAGAAAATGGGTTGGAGAGTCCAAAACCCCCCAAAACTTTCCCGAGCCCCCCCCCCCCCCCCCCCCCCCCCCCCCCCCCTCTCTGCAACAACACTGCTACAAAGCGTGGGGAGCAAACAGGCACGACGCAAGAGAGGCCGAGTAACTGCGGGATTAGCGCCGAAGACTGACGTTTTTTTGTGTCCCGAAGCTCAAGGAGACTTGACCCACTCGAAGAAAGGGCTGGTTCCCGCTTCTCCCCAATGTAGAAACTCTCGCCCACTACAGGAGGTGCACACACTGCATCCTCACTCAAAGGAGGCAACAAAATGCAGCACCTGCCCTGAAGCTCATCTGGTGCTCGTGTAGTCTGTACGGTACTCGAAGAGTCGCGTGCTAAAGGGCAACGCCAAGGGGACCTTTTTGCGTTGCCTTTCCTCCCAAAACATAGAATATGTAGATCTTCAAAAATTTGAAGATCGTTCGAGAAACCTTAATAATTCCCCCAACGTTTCTATATAAAAAATAATAAACAAGCAGTGGTGGGAAGTACTTTTAGAGCATGCAACTTAAAGTACTACTGTTTAGAAACTTTGTACTTTACTTGCAGTACATTCTCTCGGCATGTACTTGTACTTTCAGAGGAAAGTAAAACTACCGACCTCAAGGTACATTCCCCGAACTTGAAAAAAAAAATGGCGTCACGTCGTGTGAAAACGCGCTCTTTCTAGACGTCATCTGGACATTTCTCTGAGTGAGGTAATGGCGGCTATAAGACCGACACAAATTATTGCCTTATCAGGTGATTGTGTTAAATAGTTCGTCAGCGAGATTAAAACAACTACTATGTGGCAACTTGACTTTATACAATATTTGCTGCTATTTCCGTAAAAAAACTGATGCACCTCCGATTACTCCTGGAGCAATGCATACCAGTTAAAAAACAAAACACTGTATATGGAATGAAAGGGCATCATGAAAGATTCTGTTAAACGTACTGGTACTTTACCTTGAAATATATTGTATTTTTGTACGTTACTTCAAGTACCTTGCACCCGGTGTACTTACTACTCTACTTGAAATACATAACCTCTAATTTACTTTGTGATTTACTTCAACTACTGTTTAGATGTACTTTACGCAACATTGTAAACAAGCAAACGCTGTCTAAAAATCAAGCTCTGGCAGTGCTAAACCTCAAAGTAGAAATGACACATTTGCAGTACATCATTGACCAAACAAAGAAGAAAGTACAAAACAATAGACCAATCTCACTAGCGTGTTTGACTACGCCACCACTGCCGCAATGCATCGAGGGAACTTTAGTCTTTCTGCACGTGCGACAAACCTGCGGGAGCTCTGCGCGTGTTAAGCATGAGACGGCACGAGCCCTCTCGTGCAATGCCGTTTGCCTCCTGTGAACTAAAGTTATGGCGGCGTCACGCATGCGTCGAACGCTTGGTGAGATCGGTCTATTAGGTACCCAGAAGCAGAACCAGCTATTAAAGCATTTCTTTGAAAAAACAATCCGATCCATATTTGGCTAGCACAATTTTGCTAACGGATAAAAAACTATGTACCTTCTTTTTACCATAACAAAAACATATAAAAGTAACTTCAGAGTAACTTCAAAAGTAATTCGCTACTTTTTTACGGTAATTAGTAACTTACTCAATTACTTTCTAATTGAGTAATTTCTACTCTACTCAAATTACTTTTGAGGTCTATACACAGTAACTTAACTTAATTACTTTTTTTGAGTAACTTGTACATGTCTGCCGCCGGCCACCCACCGCGAAGTCCCACCGCCTGCTGCTCTACGCGAGTACCACGCGGCCGACTCAATGCGGGGCCTCGGCGCGGGCACGCTACTGCAAGCGACTCTCTGCGGCCCTTCTGACGCTCCTGGCTCATACGGAAAAATCACGCGCGTCCGACAGAGACTGCAACACGTGATGCGCGGGCTACGCCCTCAACTTTCCACGACGGCCCACACAAGGTTCTGTAGCACCGACCGACGCCACTCACGGTCGGCGCTCACGGAAAGAACTAAGTGATCGCCGCCTATCACCGAAATCTTTATCTTTCGCATCAACTCTTCTCGTCGTCAACCCCAAACCATCATCGCCCCGGACAAGCAGCGCCCGACGAAGATCCAGACACGCTCCGGCGCCACGTGCATTGGCCACAGCGTCTGGGCATCGCAGCTCCTTCAACAGCTGCTGCACACCTCACTCACGTACCCGCGGCAAGACGAAAGCCTAGACTCGGATAACGGGTCTCTAAACGTTCGCCTGCTCTCTGGGGAGGGAGTACTGTGGTCACGTACGCACGCACCGACCCAGCGGCTCCCGAGAGAACTTTTCTCCGCTCGATCGAGCGGCCCCGGAGAGCGTCAGATTACCTTACCCGGCTCTAGTGCTGCGTCGTCGACGGATGTTGCCGCACGCTTACCTAAGTCCGCGCAACATCCATAGCACCACATTAGATAACATCTTGGCAATCACACCTTAGCACTGCCAATGCATGCTGTCTCATCCGGCTGACGTATTGCCTCGCGATTGCACCAGTTCACGCCATCGCGAGGTAACCCTCAGCACGAGGGTTTAAAAAGGAGTCGGGACAGAGGACTGGACGGAGACGAGACGGAGTGAGCAGCGAGACGTCATGGGACCAGCGGCCTGGACTGACGACGACATCGATGCTGCATCATTATTCTAAAGTTAGACAAGTAATAATCAGTTAACTAAATAAAATGTTAGTGTTCTCACCAACCGTTCCAGACCATTTTAACTTCCGAGTCAACTCTAGAACGAACCGAGACGCTACAGTGGTGACCCGGACGACCCGAGAAGCAACAGATCAATGACCATCAATATTTTGCCGGAGCTTCCCTTTAAAGTGTTTAAGTTTTAGTGCTGATTACGCTGAGAAAAACTAAATATTGTTTTTTTTTTTGTATGACCGTGTGTAGTAATCTTGATTAGCGATAGATGGCGCCAGTCGCCATCTTGTGTTATTTTGTTCGCTTAAAAGACCCCAGGTGATCTCCTGGTTCATCAGGGGCCACCAGTAGTGTTTCCGGATGACACTTGTGGTTCTGGAGATCCCCTGGTGGACCTCGAGATCACCTGGGGTCTTGGGGACGGATGTCAAGGGCTGACATCCGTCGCTGCTGCGTGACGTCACACGACGCAAAGGAACCTCGGATCAACACCACCTAGACTGAAAGGCCTTTCCAATACCTCCTCTCCACATCGGCGTGACGTGAACCGATGTGTCCGGCTTCTCCGGTCATCTCAACTGGCTCGCGCCGGGCAAGTTCCAGCCTGTTCGCCCATGCTGTTCGCCCGTCGTCAAATACGTCGTCAAATTCGTCAAATACGCAGTCGTCAAAGGTAGAGGGTATTTAACATGTACACATAGCTTAGGGGGGGATCGGTGGCCGAGTGGGCTAGTGCACACCAGCTCGGAGCACGTGGAGCGAAAGCTCGCGCTGCAGAACCCAGGGATTCTGGGTTCAATCCCCACCCCTGCCCGTTTCGATCTGGATGAGCATCGTACCGGCGTGCGGTCGTGTATCACTACTGCGTGGTGCACGTTAAAGACCCCAGCCTAGCGGTTGTACTGCACTGGCTAAATTGCTCATCTACAGCGAGTGACTCGTCGCAACATTAAAAGTGGCTGACCAACGACTCGCTGTATAAATATCCACACAACCCCAATGGACCTTTTGTAGAAATACGCGGTGCGCATGCGCAGAGTATTTCATGCGCCTGGGTTCTAGAGTATCTAGTTCCAAACAATCCGCCATCTTGCATTTCTCGCCTTTGAGCGGTTTCGTTGTGTCGACCTCGGGGCGGAAGATTACGCACGATGGGGACAAAGGTGAGCTTGGGGGAGCCGTATCTCGGTCACATCGCCTCAATGGGTGAACAGGATGTAGCTGACGTTTTGGGTGTGGAACGGGTGGGAGAGGCCTTGGGCGCGCGTTGTTTTCCAGTCACCTAGTCTCGAACCGATTCGCGAGTCTAGGTGGCAGCACATATTCGCCAAGAGGTCCATTATCACATAGCTTAGAACGTCCAGATCGTTGCGTGTCTCGCGGGTGTTGGTCGTCGTCTTTCCTTTAGTGCGCTCTTGTGCTCAGCCATAGCCTCCTCTATTAGCGCCAAGATGTTTCGATGGCGCCCTCTTATGGTTTCCCTCCGTGACGTCACAACTGGGATTTGCCTCGCCGTGACATCACCAGTTGTTATTCTGGCTACTTACCATCGGGTGCGACGACGAGTTCGATGGTGTGTTTAAAAAGCACAGTGGAAGCTAGGAGCCATCGCAATCCGAAACTAACACCGTCAAAGTTGACAATCGGACAGTGCTCATATGCCCATGGTTTGGCCAATCGTGGAAAGCAGAGTGGAAAGCTGACCACAGCGACGCTTTTGGCCGCGCACATCGCTAATACTCACAAAGCCTGGCAGTTCGGCGATGGAGCCATAGAGTGCCCAGTCGCAGATTTGGAGCGCGAGGATCTGGTAGCACAGAAGATTTCTCGGTGAGCCTGTAGTCAGCGCACAGCTTTTGGAGCGGCGAGGACCCGAAAGATGGTTTTCAAACCCCACGAGAAAAGAAGCGGTAGCCCTGAGAAACGCCAGAAGCACGAGCGGACGTTCCATCGCTCGGGACAAGTTTGTTTCGGCGTCTCGCCGCAGTGGGGCGCCCGTTACATGCCTCTTGTCTGCCGCTCTACATTTTCACTTTCGGCGGCCGCGTCTCGTGGCGATTTGCCAGGCTTTGTCTGTATAGAGGAGGCTACGGCTCAGCAGACTAGACCTTAACCAGTCAAGGAATCGGTGAACAAGTGTGTGTACCTTTGAGTAAAGCTCTACGAGTTAGGATTAGATGGATTACATAGAACGAAACAGTAGCGTAGTTGTCAACAAACATTATCGTCTGCAAGTCCAATAGAACGAGGCCTAATCGAAACCGCTTCCTACTTATCCCGATCTGAATTTCTTTCCGAGAAGGTATCCAGCAGCCCACGTTTCTTGCACGTTTCTTCCACATCACAGTACACATCACAGAACACACTGCCACGTACGGATCATCCCTGGTTCGGTCAGAAATCACTTTAAACAAAAAAATGAAATCGAAGAAACGCACTACGCATATATCTCCGCCATCATTCCCGAACGACTGTAAAATAGAAATGTCACGCGGCTGGGCCCATAGCGTGACGACATAGGAAGAGCGGAGAGGCCTGTCAGTCTTGGTGTTGATCGGGATCACGGTCGGAATAACAAGCGAGGTCGATGTGTGTCTTGTATTTTGTTTCGAATTTTATAGAGTATTAAATTGTGCACTACCGAAATACGTTTCTTGTAATGCAATTCCCAAGCGTGAAGGAAAACTTCGCATTTTTTAGCAGGATAGTACTCAAAAACAGCCGTTAGCTTCGAGCAAACGTATCTCTAAAAATGAAAATGAGTGTTTCTATTTCAATAGTTTGTTGAGGATGTTCTGACGGCAAAAGCCCGAGAATTTGAGGATACATTCCTAGAGATGGAATATACCTCAGCGATTTTTGCGAAAAAATCATGAGCCATTCCACTTTGTGGAGGTGGATGACCAGCGAAGCTGTTTAGCACACCACACAGACGCGCCCCAATTAGCCGGAGGAAATTAGAGACGCGCGACGGGACCACCAGCCAGCGGAAAGTAGACACGCGCGACGGGACCGCAACCCCGGGAGAGCGGAAGGAAAGGAAACTAGGCACGCAAGCGGGGGCTTGGAACGACGCCAAAGAGAGCGCGGTGAGGGCGTAGACATGGCCGACGCGGGTTGCAGAGTGGCAAACCTTTGAGAAACCTTTATTATCTACCTGAGAGTCTACTGATCTTGAAAATGGTGTCTCTTGATAACTACACTGTAAGAAATGCATGCGCGTCTAATTACCCGCAAAACACGCCAGTCTCTTTAGGACCTAAAAATGAAGCATTACGCCATGCAAACCTTCATGCTTGCACTGCGTAATGCCACAGCGCAGACTTAATTTCGATGTCTAAACACATGTTCCGCCTCATCATTCGCTGAGCTGATTACGCAGATCCCAGAGATTGGCCCTTTGACGGTTTTGCGGGGAAGTAGACGCGCCGGCATTTCTTAGAGTGTAATCTACTGAATTAGCGGCGAGATGTTTTGGTGGCGCCCTCCTATGGTGTCCTCTCGTGACATCAATACCTCGCGAACAACAAGTTCGATGGTGTTTGTAATTAGCGTGGTAGAAGCACGGAAATCATTCCGCTCTCAAAGCAACACCGCCAACACCATCAAGATTAAAGTTCTTACATTCCAGTTATTTCCGTCGATGGAAAATCCTTTGCTGACGTCATAGTCAGCATTCGGCCAATCGTGGCAGGCCGACCAGAGCCACACTTTTGATCGCGCACGTCGCCAGGGCCTCCTGCGTTGCCCAGTGGGTGCTGCGAAAAGGGACTTGTTAGGCCTTGTTTTGGGTTGTACAAACACTGATCTCTATTGTAGTAGGCTAGATCGCGGACCGCAGCCTCGGCAGCTGGGGCCGAGTGTCGCCACCGGCCGCCGTTCATTGACACCACCAAATGCATGGAACTCTATGGGAAAAACGAGAAAAAGTGTTGTTTCCCCCGTTTCTAAGCTGTTGTCGGCACTGAAACTTTTTGGCTGCTTTTCGATAATCCCGTCAAATAGCTTGCGTACAAACATTAAAACTGACAGCCCTCGCAGTTCTTATAAATAAATATTTTGTGGTCGAGAGTCAATGAGGCGAGAGTTAGCTAGAGTTACCGCGGAGTCGGTGGCGGTTTCGTTGAGTTGGGTTTAGCAGAAGACAAGCTCGAAGGCTTTGCTACGCATAATTCGCTCTCTCCCGGAAAGCCGCTGTCGAGATGGAACTTCTTTGTTATTCATCAACTTTTGGGCTTCCCCGAGGACGGTCTCATTGACGGCAAGTTCCTTTGTTTACTAAACTACGAGAGCAAGCTTGCCTGCTCAGCCGTAGGTGCTCCGGTACGTTTGATTTTTTTAATCGGCGTTCGAACTTTTGACAAATACCGATTTGATCTCCAAACACCCGACATAAGGATCGCAGCAAACCATAAAATACTCGCCTCCGAGCACAGCGTACATGCGTCAATATTCTTACTTTTGTGCGTTTCTCCCATAGACTTGCGTCAAGCAATGGCCGCCGGTGGCGACACCGACGGGCTCCCGATCCGCGATCCAGCCTACTAAAATAGAGATCAGTGAGTGCGAGGCTCAATCAGGTGAGCTTGTACTACCCAAGATGAGAGCGCTACAGTTTGTTCAAAGCTTCAGCGCAGGAGGACTAAATTACCCAAGCATCAAGGAGAATGCAGGTAATGGTGTTCCATGCACCGCACGTGCCGGCGTTTGTTCTAATTTTCTAAAGCAAAAGACTAAAACAAATAGCATCTTGCACGCGCGTTCATCAATGCTTTATTTTGGTTATTTACTTTGAATATTTTATACGGGGAAAGCGTGCGTGTGCGGCCGGCGATTCATTGGAAAGTATAGGAGTAAAATGAAAAGACGCCATTGGCCGAAAGCGTTCTGGGCGTTTTCCAAGGCGCCTTCACAAATTCGAATGTGCCCAACCAGAAGCCGGAAATAATACCCTGGCGGTGGTCGCGAGAAACGAAATTAATAAGTGCGTCGGAGTAACTGTCGGTGACTGAAAATATGGTTCACGTGATTTTTCAATCACGGTCATCCAAAATCATGGGGGAAGAGCCACAGGCCGCGAAACAGCCCCTAGCGGTGGTCGCGTGCTCTAAATGTGTGCCACGACTATACTTCGTTTCACCTTAGGTGCGAGCGAAGGCAAAACTGGAAGCGCGAGCACGGAAGCTCCGTGCGTTCAGGCTTTGCTCGAGCGCGCGAGCTGGGGAGAAATGCAAAAAGCGCTGGTCTCGCGCTTCTAGCTTTGGCTTCGCTCGCAGGTAAAGTGAAACGAAATATAATTTGAGCCGTGCCGAGCGGAACTCCGCCTCTCAAGACGCTCGCGCACCCCACCCTTTGCACTGCTTTCGTTCAGCCAGTCTCAGGACGCTGTTCTAGCAGTGCAGACAAAGGCATGGGCACGAGCGCGTGGCTTTGGAAAGTGCCTCCTATGCACGAGGTCTCGTACAAACAAAAGCGTTTCGCTGAGCTAGGCTCACGCGCCTGTGCCTTTGTCTTCACTGTCGACATTTGTGAGATGGAGAAGAGGTCTCCTGATTGGTCGACGCTGTAGTGCGACTAACGGAACGATCGACATAATCCGCACGCCAGGGGCCAAGGGCCATGAATCTAGCGTCCGAGTGGTCACACTCTGTTCGAGCAAAACAGAGTTTGAGCGACACATTCGTTTCTTATATCTTTCTGCATGATCATTTTCGAAACATCACGTGCACCCTATTTTCAACCATGAAGAATTACTACATTTAACTTTCGCGCGCCTATGAAAACCACATATCTATGATTAAAACTCTTTCTGGCTACCACCTCTAGGGGATTCTTTTCGGCTTCTGGTCGGCCAAGAGAACATGTCGAGTCCTCTTTCTGCGTCTGGTGCACAAGGGGGGTATCAATGGCCGAGTGAACTAGCGTAGAGCAACTAAATGAGCTGCTTAGAGTATCGGCACTCCGTTCCCCGACATTGATGTGGGCGCCGCCATTTTGGTTCGTATACAGAGAAGACGCAACTTCCGATCGTCATGATTCAGCATTAGATTCGGTGTTAGGAAGGTCGTGTAATATTGATTTGCTCTGTCGCTAACTGTTTAAACATTTGTGAAGGGCGGAAAAGCGTTTCCTGTGATTTCGGATAGCTGGCAACCATGATTTTAAGACACAATATGGCCAAGTGTCGTTACCCTGAAGTGTAGCTTATTTAGTGGCACTAGGCTAGCGCACACCAGCTCGGAGCGCGTGAAGCGAACGCTCGCGCTGCAGAACCCAGGATCCTGGGTTCAATCACCACCCCTGCCCGTTTCGATCTGGATAAGCATCGTACCGGCGTGCGGTCGTGTATGGGAGACTCGTCGCCCGTTGAGGCAGACCAAGCTCTAGGCTGTATAAACATACACACAACCCAATTTTTTCTGGCGCACACCCTGGCTCTGCCCGCTCCTCCCATTGACCAAACTCTCTCCATACACGGCTCTGTGTGCGGCGCGTGCGGCGGTGCGATCGTAGAGGTTTTAGTCACTGCACACGAAAAATCCACAGAACCCTATAGCCAAAAAAGGCTTCGCTGTAAAAGTAGAGCAAAGAGTTTAACGCTGTGATCGCACATTCTGCTCCGCACCACTCGATTTAGCCTAGGTTGGTGTATGGAGTACTTCTGATTCATGTAGTGTGTGTGCCAAAACTCAGTATAGCTCCAATATAATAGCAATTGGTTAAATGCTCCAAAGCTGACAACTTTGCAGCCCCCATCCAATCACGATGAAGGAAGTTCGTGGTCATATTATCGGGAAGCAGGTGTCAAGAGTTTGGATCTTGGCCAGGAAGAATATTGCGACTCATCGTTGCTCGTATTTCAACAAATTGTTAAACTTTTTTTTTTTTTTTTTTTGTAAATGGCGAGTATCTTGCGAGCAAACAAAGTGTTTTTACAAGGACAGCAGCTGGTTACAGGTTCTCTGGGGCTGACGTCCCAGCAGTTGCTCACTGCCCCGGCAAGGGACATCCATCGACGCAACATCTCGCTCCAATGGGCGAGAGTTGCAATTTGGATGGCAATACATACTGCTTGCTGCTGCAAGAAGCAACCCAGGTTGGTGGACGACATTGCTAAATAACCTTTTTGTGGTTACTAGTCATCACGCATTTTCGAGTACGTTCCAATGTTTGTTGTGTTGGATATCATGAAAAAATAAATCACATTCTAGGTTCATGACAATGTGCTTCACTTGCCTATATTCTTATTGCTAGGCGGCATACCACCTTCATGATACATCTAAACTGGCAACAACACTGGAATATGTTGATCTTGGCCGAAACAGGTTCTCTTTCATTCACAATGCAAAATGCACTGAATTCACTGTTTGTAGGACCCGGATTATGCCACTCCCCTATAACTACAATGCGGACGGCTATTTTTCGGACAGCGAATGGCGGTCACATGGTGGACCTTGACTGCTGTGAAAAAGACAGTAGCATATGGTGAGGGTGGCCGTTTCAGTGCCGAAAATCATAAAAACGACACAGCGTTAGCTCTGGGCCGTTCTACTTTTTTTCCGTCCTTTTCGCGCTGTTTTAATCATGTTTGACTAACTAGCCGAGCATTCAATTACTTCACGTAAAACTCACATTATACAAATTAAAAAAAAACGACAAATCTCTGTGATTTTATACTCCGTTTTACTTTACAATAAACCGCAGCAGATGCTACGAGCCAGCGCGGCCAATCCGGCGTCGAGAACGTAGCACGTGACCTCCCGGACGAATCGGTCGACATGTGGATCATGAAGTCGTGTGACACGCTTGCAGCATTGGGTTGGCCAAGATGGTCCGTGCTATTGCCTACGGTTCATCATAAGGTGAGACCATTCGAATGTTTACAAACCCACAGCCCAGCGCGCGTATGTTCCTCGCTCTGCAATGCGAGCAAATCATGCGCCATTCGCACAAACTTTGAAAAATGAAACTCATCAGAAGTCCTCTTTTGGAAAGGTCTATCGTGTAAGTACAGAAGTGGTATCTTAGTTTAAGAATTGGTATATTGGGGTGATTGAGAATTTCGTGTGGGAAGTTGCAAACCATCGTTATGAACAAATCGTCTCAGTTACTTTTGCAACATTGAATTGGATGATCTTCATTGCTGCATGGAAAGGTCTCATGTTGGTTGTTCTTAATTACATATAGTGACGCCAGTGTACTGGGCTTTCCATGTTATGGTGTTGTTTTGGTTCGATGCAGTGCCATAGTTTTGCCATTCAGGTTGCTTGTTGAATTAGTTTTAACGTGGAGACTTTGCTGTGCTTCAATCTCTCGTATTGTTGTGTGAAAATGTTTTCGCTATGACTGAAAACATTCTCGGTTTTGAATGGACATTCCTTTTTTGCCGTGTTATCTTTCCTCAGTAAATGGCAGGTAATATATTTTCCGGTCTGTAAGTTGCCCTTCAGCCCCCTATAAACGTTCAAAAAACAATTGGTAAATAAGTCGCACTTCTTTGTGTGGTTCCGCCGGAGCCTCGGACCTATGCTGCCACACACGGAGCCACCAAAAAAGGAGACCATCAGCGGGAGCCGTTCCTCCTTAGTCATAAATGCTGATACACCTTGCATAGACTAAAAGAAAGAGCGCAAATAAGACGAACTGACGGAAGTTTGGAATAAAATACTGCTACTAATACACTGAAAAATACGGGATTAGCATGCATATCATCTGTGGGAAAGTAAAGTGATTCGACTTTGTTTCTAAAACACTACTACGATATGTGAAATTTTAATCAGCCATATATCCGATAGCTGCCATGTCCTTTGCGTGAACCTGCATATGTAGCACCGTATCTGTATCGTCTATAGTATATAGCTTTAGGGTAATATTGTATTTTCTCGAAACCGGGGAAATGTGCTCTCTGGAAGTTTTATACAAGGATCAACCTTAGTTAGAGTAAATAAGGTATGAAGCATAATTAAGTCAAACAGGCCTGTGCTGAGTCACGTAGATCGGTGCAGAAATGGTCCGATGATGTTGCAATTATTGTGATGAGCGCAAGCCAAAGAACAAGCGAGCAATCGTTCGCTGTAATAATTGAAAACGAGCGTGTTGTTAAATTGGTGCGAATACTTGAAAGACTAAAACATCGAGGACGAGGGCGGAAACAGGACTTCTTTCATCGAGCAACAGAACATAGATTGTGTTCTGTTGTTCAATGAAAAAAGAGTTTCCGTCCTCGCCCTCGTCGTTTTATTCTTTCAAGTATTCGAATCGTTCCCCCTCCTCGCATGCCTGGCTTGTGTTGGACACCATTGAAAACATGGTCGGTGTGATTGGCAATCCAACCCAAGGTGGCTCAGGGAGTAGTGATTCAGTTCCTAACAGCAGAAGGGTACCATACAGTCGATATTCACCGCAGAATGCAGGTGATGTATGGTGCCAATTGTGTGTCAAAGACAACAGTGACTGACTGGGTGCAAATGTATTGGGAAGGACGCGAGGAGACGAAAAATCTTCCACAGCAATGCTGGGATTATGTTCTTGAGACAGAAGCTGTCGCCAAGACTGACAGAACAATACGGGAGGACCATCGTCAAAGGTTATGTTCGCTAGCAGAGAAGTTCGCTATGTCGTTTGGTACTCCA
Organism: Ixodes persulcatus; assembly: GCA_013358835.2. Classification (NCBI taxonomy): domain Eukaryota; kingdom Metazoa; phylum Arthropoda; class Arachnida; order Ixodida; family Ixodidae; genus Ixodes; species Ixodes persulcatus. The sequence goes on along the minus strand of JABSTQ010009203.1, from coordinate 483,124 downwards.
AGGGGTGTTTAGGAAGAAATTAAGTATTGGAAGGTCTGTTCACAATGGTTCGCACGAATGCTGGCCAACCACCGTAAGGAATAATGCATATGCTAGAGTTTACACAACTGGCTGCAGTATGAACCAGAGGCTGATACATATCTGTGGCGCAAAGTGGCCAGCGATGAAACAGGGTGTCACTGCTTTGAGCTCTCCATTGAACAGAAAGCATGCATTCCGGATCACCAAAACAAAAAAATTCCGGTCACAGGCTTTGGCCGATAAGGTTATGCCAACTACATTTTCTGACCATAAAGGCCTTTTGTTGGTGGATATCTTAAAGGGCAACTCCGCTTCATTTTTGATATTTAGAAAACTATGCAGCCCTCTTCAGTATCATATAGGAAGACCCCGTGTCAAATATTACGATCTAATTCCGTCTATATATTCAATAAACTGGCCAGCAAACTTTCAAATGAGCCAAGTGGCCGAAATCTGCCAACTCTAGCGTGCAACGCGAGGCGCAATCGTCAACGCAGTCAATGCGACGGAGTTGGAGCGACCAACGTTGACCCACTACGTCAGAGGCATGACTACGTCATTCTCACGTTTTGCTTGTTTTTACTTCTCAGAGCGAAATTGAACGATGACGCCATGAGTTTCTCCTCCCGGTGTTGGCTCAACGGCGCCCACGTGGTCACCTAACGCGGATGCGCTAGTTTGCGCTGCCCTGCGCGCTTATCGGTCTGTTCCTCCGCTCCCTCTCTCCCCTTTCGTCTTCTCCCCTTCCTCCTCTCCCCCGGGCCATCACCGTCCACGCCATGCGAAGCGACCTGCCCGCGTCGCGCGTCCTGTCCCTCGCCCCCACGAACGACACAAAACCACGTGGTTCGACGTGACGTGGCCATGACTCTGACGAGACGAGACCAATGTTGCCTGACGCAACCGAAGTTTCGGTATCGGCTGATGTTTAAATTAAGATTACACAAATAATATTCCACAATTCGCGAATCCGAAGACGTGGAGCTGTTTAGTAGTGCTTTGTGAAATGGAATCACATGTAAACCTAAATTTTTCGGAATTGAGCGGAGTTTCCCTTTGAGCAGCCTGATGTTAACATCACTTCAAACCACTACAGAGACACATTGGACCAGGTGCATAGAGCCATTAAGAATAAGCGACCCGGCATGCCTTCGTCTGGCATAGTTCTGTTGCACACCAATATGCTTGTCCACATGTTGTGAACATTGTGCAGAATGTATTCATTCAGAAAAGTTTGAAGGTTCTGCACCACCAAGCTTTAAAGGGATACTACAACGAAATTTCGGCGCTCATTTTTCGGTCTATATGTGTTCAAAGGAGCAGTATCACATCGAACATACCAATATCTTGTTAAAAAAAGTCTCGAAAAGGAATTTCAAAACGAATTAAACGATTAGCAAAGAGCACCTGGTGTATGTCGCTAACGCCTCGCTTGTAATGCCCATCTAGGAACCTTGACAGCTAGTGAGGGTGAGTGTCTCGCCTCCGGCCACGACGAGAGAAGAGGGGAAGGAGGAACTCTCCTCTTCCCGAGAATGCCTTTTGTGGGTCGCAAAAGTCGCTATTGTCCCCCTACAAGATTATAGAAGATTAACCCGTCACTCAAAATTCGTACAAAAGCAGCCGCTTCGGTGACTGGAACGGCTAGGCCATCCTCTCGACGTCAGCCTCGCCGTAGCTTTGCTCGTCCCGAGACGACCTACGTCACGATTGCGTTGGATGTCACGTGGTATCCGCTGGGCCTTCTCCGAGCGCTTGCCAGAGTGGGCCGTTTATAACGAAAAATACAGCCATCAGGCTCAAAATACAAACGTGCGATTGTCATTTACGGATATTGTGGATCATATTCAACCTATTTTTGAACACGACGGGAATATTTCAAATTTCGTTGAAGTATCCCTTTAATATGTCAACACGTGACTTTCATTTGTTTTCACCCTTAAAGGTATACAAGGATTCTACTCCGATGCAGACGGCTGCAGCGACCAAATGGTTCAAGACGCAACCAGACTACATTTTTGTGAACTGTATCTGCTGCCTCTTCAAGCAGTTGGATGTATGTTTGAACAGATTTGACAGCTTCTTCTAAGGAATCCTCGTGTATTCTTGCTTCCTTATATATTTTGTTTAATTCCGTCCCACCTGCTCATGTAGCTTATATTTGTCTTAAAAATAAAGGCACACACAAGGGGTTTAGATTGATCATGCCTCAGATGTGTGCTATTGTTTACAATTAAGTTTTTCCTGGTTTTCTGGTGTTTTATTATTTAATATTGCACTCTGTATGGTGACCAACAGGATAATAACCTGAGGAAGGAGTTATTATCCTGTTGTAGTTCTGTGACTGCATATACATGGGTGTAGCCAATTTGATGCCACACGTAATCAATCCACTCTAAAAGGCAGCAGGCTCGTGCTTGGACCAGTAATTTCTGACAGCTCCCCTTGACATTCTTATCGTGTAAGTGATTATAGGTCCTCTGGGTCTCCCTTTTCTATTATTCTTAGCGTCTAGCGTTTCCGATCTGTCATATCTTTATAAAAAAGATAGTCGAGAGAGGCGACGTGCCCTCATTAAGAAAAAAATGTCTGCCGATACTCCTCTGCTTTTCTGACATTACTCACAAAGCATGCTTTTTATATTATTATTCTTATTGTTGTTGTTAATTATTATTATTATTATTGCCATTAAAGCAACGACATTTGAGTTAGGTTGCATATGGTTGTTTATCCGAGTTTAGTATATATTTTTTCGATCCGTTATTTTGTCTATGTTATTCGGCTTGCAATGTTCATTTCATCCCGAAGAGTGCACCAACTCAATCCGAACGGTTGTTATAGTCAGACGATATCTAGAAAACGGTAGCTCTGGCGTTGTTGCTAGCATTCGTCCCCCAGCTGCTCCTGTCTTTTACACTCAAGCTTACTTCTGTCAAGTGTTAACATTCCATAAGGTTCACAGATTTGGTCGACTCTCAATATGATGGACGACATAAAAAGATATATCAAAATGAATGTTTTCTTCTTATGAAACACCTCAACATGGATCTGCTGAGGTCAGCTTTGTAAAAGGCTCATGGAGATCTGTTTTGTCTTTGTAACTTCATCTTTGAGCGAGTGCGAAAACAAAGACAGAAATTAGCACAGCACACGTAGGCACATACCGTTTGCTTTGAGTTGATCTTCATTCATTTTAGACTGAGCGAATAAAATGTTTAAATATCCGTTTTGTTTTTCAAAAACATTAGGTAGGGCTCCCAAATAGACCTTATCAATTCTGATCACGACTTTCTCCCTGCAATCCCCATTACTTTCACGGCATATGTTTCATGTTTAGAATCTGAATAAAAGTGACAATTGCCCTTGTGCAATCAGTGTCCAAGTCCAATATCTAGACGCTAACCTTCCCTGTACAATAAAAATGTTATTTTCACTCACCAAAGTAAGCGTACAGTTTTGTCCCTTTTCACAGCAGGTATTTTGATGCTTCGATAATTAATCATCAATTACAGTAACACTGATAGAGGTGACTATCTCTGGCATTTCTCCCGAGTGAGCAACGACTTGGCAATACCTTGATGCACATTCAACCACAACTCACCACACGCGAAACAGGAGCAATAAGCTGGGAAGTCTCGGCTGTGTAGTTTTGTCTCAAAGGCAGTATCTAATTACCTAAAAACATTTCAGCTGATTGCGACTTCTAGTTTGTATTATTTTCTTTTCAGTTCGGACTGTTGGAATTTTCTGTTATACGCCGACAGGAATCTCCGTGGAGTCGTGTTTAGTTCACTGCCTGGAATTCTTTCCATAACGTCCCTCAGCATATCGTGCTCGGAAATTAGAAATTACACTTGGGCACAAACTTAAAGCTCAACTTACTGGCACAGCATGCAGAGTTTTTGAGCCAGGCATGTGAAGTAATTCTGTTCAAAGCATGTTAGTATATCTTATTGCAGCAGCGCTGTGAGGGGGCAAGGTTCACCTCAGCAGATCCACGTCGAGGTGCTTTTCCCCGGTGTGGAAGCGTTCATTTGGATATAGTACTATATTCTTTTTATGTCGACCATTGTAAGGAGACTTAATTAATCAAACGTGTGCAACAGCCATTGATAAAACTGGACACAAGTAACTTCGAATGTAAAATGCTCAAGCAGAGGAGTGGAATGACAGCTGCAACACATAGATTGCCCGTTGCAGATCTTGTCGTATGGTTTTTAGCAGCAGAAAAATACAGACGAGATGAGAGATAAAGAATAATATATACAATAACTGAGAACGAAAATATTCAGCATGGCTGAAGTGTTCAAATTAAAATAATCTCCCTCCCCCCTTGAACAAAAGAAAGAAACATATGCATTGGCAGTGGTGTTGGAACAGCGGAGGGGTACATGCACATTTTTTCTGAACAGGGGCACATCCACAAAACTTTCTTCCCTCTCCACCGCCACTTTCCGTCAACCCCTCTTCTCTCAGACAGTTCCGACCCCTCTCCCCTTAGCATTTTAATGCTAAACAACCCTTGCAGTAAAGTCAACTTGTGAAACTACCCTTTTGCCAATTCGGTGCATGTATAGTGTGTTTAAGCACTTCTACAGAAAATACAACAAAAAAGGGGCAACTTTGATTATGCACACAAAAAGTATATATATTGAAACTGGCATTGATAAAGTACCCTCAAAATTGTCAGCTCTGTAACGAATGATAAAGAATTAGTTTTGAATGCATACTGTCAAGTATACATACAAGTATGTTCGAGTGAAAGTGGCAACACCTTCAACTGTTACAGAACCTTACAGTAGAACCTGTAAGGTTCTACTGTAAGGTTTCACTGTAAGGCTGTAGGACCTTACAGTAGAACCTGTGAAATTGGATCCTAATAGAGAATCCATGGGCTCCACAGTCAACCTGCCGCATGTATTCCATTTTGGTGTACCCTTGTAAGATGTCTCGAAATTTCTCCCCAGCACAAATACAGTCCCACTTCAACAAAGGTAACACATATTTTTATAGTCTAGTAATCTGCAAATTTTTCCTCAACACAAGTGAATTTTATAAACCGTCAATCATAGAAAGTATAGTCCTTGTCAGTACACTGGACTAACCAGCAAGTCACACTCATAATTACAAAAATAGTTTTCATTGCATGCATGCTACCTGACGTAAACACCAATAGCCATTTTCACCTGCGTAGAGCGAATTGCAGAAGAACCAAATTCAATTCAGAGTGCCTTGCAAGATGGCATGCGTTGGCTGACATGATCATGAAACTGAACCTAGCTACAAAAAAAAATGCATCAATAGCCACCGAGATCACACGTCATGAAATGAGTTACTTCACACCATCGGAAAACATTCGACAAGATTTGGTGTTTTGCGTACTAAAATATTGCCGCATATATACCTTTCGCAAAGCATATTTATACATAGTTCATACATACAAGGTGAATGAACATACTCCACATAATTGCACTTTTGAAAGACCATGTGATCCTCTAAAGAGCAAATCGAAAGTAGAGTAACCTTTCTCCAAACATGTTATAATCACAGAAAGACTGCTATTTGTGCTCCCATAGCATGTATGACTGGTGGCTGTGGATGCATGAGTAGTGCAAAATCAAGTTGAAGTACAGTTGTTACCATATCACCTTTTGCAGTTCACTATACATATAATATAGTTAACATTCTAGAGTTTTACATTTCTGCATTTCTTTGGTGCACAATTGAAAGGTGGTTGCCAAGCAATTTCGGAAATTTTTGCAGAGCTGTGTTCATTCACCTTTTTCTTTTCTATTTTCAGTAACACACCTTTAGCAACAACAAACATACATATACAGACATGTACATACACACATACATACTTACAAGCAGGTATATACAAGTATTTTTGATTTACTGACATCTCATCAACAGCACCATTAAATTTCTATACTTTCCAAAGTATGCTTTTGCAAAGCACAACAAGTGATGAAGCGCCAAGGAGTAACTCTTTCTTACGAAAGTATTGGACAGCATGCCACATGATTTACAGATATAAACAGAAGAATGCCAGAACACAGTAATAAAATAATTTAGAGGCACTGATACACAGGTCCTTAAATTGAAAACCATTGCCAATGTAGGTATTGAGAAGTTTGTGCTTTCAACCAGATTGTAAAAAATGTTTGTTACAGAGTATTTAGACAAATGTGCTGAACATAGTCTCCCACCGTTCTTATTCATGCATGCACCCTCTTTGCCTGCTGCTAGATAGGAGTATGCTGATCTGCTTTAGTTGCAAATCCCATAAAAAGACTAATATGAGGGCTGCATAAAGTTTTCTCCACATGTTCATCAAAGAACTGTAATGAATAACTATAAATAAAAAGAACAGTAGTAGGTATATTTCTTTATACAGTGTCATCAGAAGGCATTTGCCATAATTCAAAAGTGACATTACATATGTCACTTTTTTTTAAAGTCGCATAACTTCCGGCTATCACATTAAAAATGTACCAGGATAATACACTCCCACTGTAGAAATTTCTAACATTCTTAAAATTTTAAAATGGGCGTTCCTCGTGAAAACTGTAAAAAGAGCTAGAGACGGATATAAAAGCCTAAGCACTCAACATTCAGATATGCACCATGACAGTGAGTAAAGCTCATGTTAGAAAAACTGCCATACTTTTCAACGCAAATGAAATTAACTCACCAGACCTACAGGGTCGAGCTAAACAATAAATTTCAGTCATTTCAGCACCATTCGATAGTTTCTCTTCGTGGCATATGGATCCTGGACGAATCACAAAGACGAAAGCTAAGAAAACGGGTCATATATTACTAAACTCAAGATGAGGCACATAATGTGGATGAAATGGAAAAAACATGCGCGGATCACCGTTTTTTTTCCAGGTGTGTGTTTCTTCATGGCCAAACACTAAGCAACCTAGCATACCGGAGCTTAATTAACATTCCACGTCGACACACACAAACACACACAGTCCTCGCTGCACTCGGTCAGAGTCTTTGCTTTCTGTTGGTTTTCCCTCACGTGGTTAACAACTTTTCAGAATCTTTCAAACAACAACATGGTCACCCATAAAGCTGCCTCGGCCTCTTGCAAAAAGCAACTTAACCTCGCTCTCTCCACAAAAAAAAGAAACAGCATTTTTGTACAATTTGAGTCCAATGTCAGTCGTCCAGCGATTGCAAAAACGAGTGTCCTCTACAAAATACACCGGAGTCTTTCTTACAGAGAACACGTGCACACACATGGTTCAGACGCACGACTCGGACTCAGCTGGAGCCTGGGGAAGCGCTCCAGGAACGACTGGTGGTGCGTCGTTGCTGGCGTCCCGCGTGTCTTCCTCCTCATGAATGTGGATTGAGCTGGCTTTGTACCAGACGACAGCATCAACAAGAAATGCCACGAACATGATGATTGCAGTGACTCCGTGGAATACCATGCGGAATTTCGAAGGGTCGTAGACGCGGCAGGCGCCAGGTTCCCCACAGTTGTCTTCCCAGAAGAGGCAGGCGGAATCCACCACCGCACCGTAGATGATTGGGCAAGGCACGTTCCCTGAGAGACGAAAAGGAACAAAGGTGTACTCTACGAACATCCCAAGTGGGGTCAATTAGTGTGTGATTAAAAGCTGGTTCACACATGCCTCTGAGCCCTAATATAATGCGAAGTCAGTGCTGCATCAGCTTACTCACAGCACTGACTCAGTGCTGAGTTAGTGTACATCGTGTGTGTAATCATGGAAGTGTTGGGTCGTGTGCAGCGGACCGCTGATAAAACGCAAATCAGTGCCGTTTCTGTAGTGCTGATTTAGCACTGGGTTAGCACTGAGTTGTATCTGGGAAAAGGATTTAATGCACCTGTAATTAGTAGCTTAAATCGAAAGAGAGTAAGCACAGGAACGATTCAAGTTACACACTACATTCACCTTGCTCGTTTCAATACAGACGCTTTCTAGAGTAATTCAAGCAGAACATAGGATTGTTATGAAAAAAGGATAGTTCAAGTGATAACTTGTTGGATGCTCAAAGACAACTGTTGTTCACCTTTCCATTTTTAATCAGTGGCCCCTTTTGCCACTTGGCTGTCTAGCCATTTATCACATGGGAGCAGCCATGTTAAAGGAAAACTCAAATGGTTCTGCATTTGAGAAGAAAAACACTTGAATTTTCCTTATTCGGCCTCCAGGATCATGAATACTGAAAATATTTTTCAGTATGACGCACGGTGTGGCCATAAAGGCGCTTTCAAAATAGTACTCAAGACTCATTCCCCGCCCAATCAGCACAAGGAGGCAATCTGAGAGGAGGCATAATGTGACAGAGATCTCGACATCTTAGCGCCTTCCGTAAGCTTTTCCCAAGCAATTCACAACATCATAGCTTTTTACTTGCATTGCTGGCTTGCCTGTTTGTTGCAGTAGTTATTTCGTCTTTACACTTGTTTTGATTGTAGTTTGCGGCTGTGTGATAGTTTTACGGTCTTGAATGCAGCCCTTGTGCGCATCAAGGTGCATGGGTGCTCATGTACCTTGAGGAGTTTTCAAATGCCACAGAAAGCTGTCCCTAAGTACACACAACTGCAAGCATGGCATTCAGACTGGTGGCCCAGATGTGTAGGCACATACAGAGTGCATGAAGGTATGTTTGACAGGCTTGCCGGGCTCTGGAAATAACGTCATAACCAGCAGTTGTTTTTTGCTTTTTTTTTTTGCATTGTTGTCATGTTCAGATTCACAGGATAAAATATGCCTGAATTCACCTTTACCTCATTTTTTCAAACACTTCTTCAGCTTCCCTTTCGTTAAACAGGCACATCACATGAGTTGCAGAGAGCAGCCATCCTCTTTTCATTCTAGGGCTATTCTTCTTGGTTAGATGTGAAAATGCAACTTCCTTTTAAATTTACAAAAAGTCCTCTTTCATATTTTTAACACAAGGAACACTTGAGAATTATATTTATGAACCAATGGGTTGATAAAAAAGCACAAATGTGACAGCTGATCAGAATTTATTACGGGTCAAATAAATGAAATATGAGAAGCTAAAGATTTCCAAAATTATGTATACCTACAGATTGGCAAGTGAACCAACTTTCATATTCCTTAGAAAACTTTGCAATCCCCGCCTAACTATAATATGTTTGCTTGTTTGTGTTTGCACCGCAAAAGTTAGCTCACCCCTTATTTTCACCCCTTTTGCTCACGATTTTAAGTGGGCTATGTCTCAAAATGTTACGGTAGGGTTCGAGGTGCAAAACGTCTTCATATACTATAGCACAAACTTTCTAACAAAGCCAACATGTCATGTCTACTTTTCCAGAGTGTGTGCGGAAAGCCAATCAATTGAATTCTAAACAAGTAGACATCAGGGTTGGTGATCAAGTGTGAGTGATTTCCTCAAGTTCAAAAGCTTTTCAGTGTCTCATCATTTGTTGAACTTCTTCCTTAAATACCATAGCTGGCTTTCCACATGGTGCACAAAAATGTGCATTTGCAGGCTATACCAAAGGAGCTTGTGCCATGATCAAAGATGTAAATATTCACACATACCAAACAGTCCAATCGCAAACTGTATGAGACCCAATGCAAGGGCTTTGTCATGAGACTCCACACATCTGTAAGAAAAATTGTAGTGTTGCAAATTAGTTTCGTTGGTGATCTATTTGCAGCCACATGGGTGTGCCAATGCAGTGGTAACAGCTCTTCTATTTGTAATGATGGTGGAAAATAAAAGCATGAGATACATTGTTTCAAAGATTTCAGCCAGCAGTACCTAGAGTTGTCATTTCATCATTGTGTTGAATACGTGCTACTGATCTGTGCATTTTGAGCATGTGTTTCTGTATTGTGCAAATGCACTCCTATCTTGGTCCTGTGTAGGACCGATAGTATTTCAAATAAATAAATAAATAAATAAATTGAAAGCTAATACTATCCAGGAAAATAATGTGAATATTTTTTGTATTCAAGTGATAACAGCGGAGGACTCATTAACATTATAGTTCATTTTGAGTCAATTTGAAACAGCATATAACATAATTATGTAAATCATAATGATTGAGTCTCTATGTTCTCTGTATGAAGAGCAATGTGCAGGTTTCTAAGCAAAAACTATCAACTAGATTTGGGAAAATAGGGTAAGTACCTGCTTAACCAACAAGCTTTAACCCTTATGGCACAAAGATATGTCATCAATGCGTGTGTGTAAGAACATTTAGCTACACAGTGATAGTTTATTGAAACAGCAAATAATGAAGCATCCACTCTGATGCACTGCACATTCATTTCTCCAAATGTTTGCTACTTATAGTGCTGACGGCTGCTAGTACTGTTTCAGCAAATCGTCAATTGTCGAGAGATAATCCTACCTTTGTAAATTTCGCTAAGAAGGCTTTGTCAGTGGCACTAGATGTGTTGCATTTATGTGACCATATGTTCGGTAGAAACAATAAGTTGACAAAAAAGAAGAATCATATAAGCCTTATAAAAGCTCCTATGTGAAAAGGCAAGAGTATGAAACAAAACTGATGCCTGTTTAATAAATCATGAATGCAAAGAGTTCACCATGAATGCAAAGAGTTCACCATGAACACTATTTAGCCGAAGTAAGATATTTGTTTTATCATTCTTCCAAGCCGTGAAAATATGCTATACGGTACTCCATTTCACGTTACGGGAGACCACAGTAGATGCTACAAGCCACCCTACCAATCCAGCGCTGTGAACATATGTGAACAAAAACCATTGGATTGGCACCAATGTTAACATCTGCTGTAGTCCATCGTAAGGCGACACGGAGTCTAGTATAGTTTATACAGTGACCTTGACCGTATGTAACTGAATTTTAATCTCTTACCTGAGAGTTAAGAGCATAGACCCAACTTCTGACGTTGAGTGGATGAGTACGAAGAATGAAAATACAATAATGTACCATACAAGGTTGTTGCACTCTAAGGAGCAGAAGCCATTGGAAATGGTATCATTCGTTCCTGTGCAATGGCAGCTGTTGAATGTGGGCTGTAACACAAACAAAGCGTTGCATAAGACCTATGTTAACATCATCCGTGCTTACGAGACTATGCGGTAGGGTAATAAAATTCTTGTAGAAACCAAACGTTTAGATGCAGGCATGTTGCTTGAAGGTTATAGCATATGCAATGTTTTATATGAAAAGTTGTCAAGTTGTCTTACTTAGTAGTATGTGAGCAAGCTCCCCAGTCGTCCCCAGTGTTAGAAGCAATAGGATAAAACTACTCGCCAAAAAAAGCAGCCCAAATTTAGATCACTTTTTTATGCAATAAAAACGAAACGGTGTGATATACGGTATATCCCTTTATGCAATAACACAGCACTAGATGCTGTGACACCCCTCCCCTTTCAAATGTTTTTATTGCTGCTACCTAGTGTCTGCCTAGAATTTAATAGCCAAATCCTAGGCAATTATGCCAGCATGCCCATTTGGGTAGCCTGGTTTTGAATGGCAGGAACTACAGTCACAATCCATGTGAAGGTGAACATGCGATCGTCAACTACTCACTTTGTTGCAATACTTTTCAAATCTCGAAACTCGCGAAAATTAACTTATTTACAGTATATAGAATACCTAGCATGCACCCATGCTTCAAAAAGTGCCCAACCGCTAATTTTGAAACATTTAGAGAATAAGCAAGGGACATATAAAGTGCACACCCCAGACTTCTGAGCCAACCTAGCTAACCGAGATGCTCCTCCAAAGCAGCCGCTTGTTCGAGTATACTCTTGTGTGAAGTAGTGAGGCTTGATGAGTGCACGCAGGTGCAAAGCACTGAAGCCCACCCTGCTATGTGACCCTTCTGAATGTTTGCGTTTGGATCTAACAAAAGCACCCATCTCCCAGTTTTCAAAGATTATCTCTGAACTTCGAGTGGGCAGTAGCTCGGTATTTTTAGATATGTCATTTATTATAATCGTCAGGACGACAGAGACTATGAATTGTTTTAAGATATATTTGAAGCTCTATGAAAAATTAGAAAAATTTTCTAGTCAGATATGGTGCACTTTAGTATACGTTACCTACCTGCTGATCAGTGCCCAAGACCTGTGAACATCCTGCCAAGCAGGGTGAGAGGTAGGTGACACTGTTATGGCACACTGGAGAGAAGAGGCCTGATTTGCAATCACAACTGCTGTTGCAGGCTGGAGGCAAAAAATCTAATCCCTTGCTGCAAAAAAAAAAGGGCAGTGTAGCACCATTAGAATACAATTAACGAGCACTGAGACGACAGACAGGCTTCTCACTATATTTCTCTGAAACCAAGTTAAAACGATGTTAGCATAAAAAATGGCACCTTAATCTTATGAACAAAGATGGGGGACAAAATCTGTGGCATGTTTTGGGCTGCTCCCATCCTTAAAAGGGTCATGCAACGATATTCGCTTGGAATGTTTTTCACTTTACACGAGCTTACTGGCACTAGTGCAACCCAAGTACACTTGCACGCACTGACACTGACCAAGAGACTTTTTTGTTGAGGAGTAATTTCAAGGACAAAAGCGAGCATTTCCTTTCAATCTCTACTTCGCAAAACTTGATGACGTAGCTGGGCAGTCGCAGTATTGCCCAGAGACGATATTTGAATGTGGCTCATAGATTGAAGCCGAGCTTTGCGTGGGCACTTGATTTGGGCTCGTGATAATTAATAGCTCGAGAAGTATTTGGGTAGTGGCCCGTGTCCAATCGCTGCAATGACGACAATAGCCGAACCATAACAATGTCTGGAACTCAGCGTGTGTCCTGTGTTTTGCCAACCCCAGCACGTGTCTATGACCAACATTGACTGCATATAATCAGCTCCAGATCACATGGCCACTTGTTCTGGCTGCGAGTTGAGGGAGTGAATGCTGTTTTTTCTTCAATTTTTTCTGGGACTTCTATTGTGTGTGGTGAAAAACAAATACGTGTTTCATAGGTCATTGACGTAAGGCATTGGTTCTAAGCGGTATTTGTGCAAAGCACAAAAATCATTGCATTGCCCCTTTAAGGCCACAAGGTTTTTCTGGCAACATGTCATGAGTACATATAAAACAATTATAAGGATGCTATTCGAGGCTTCCCCACTGGTGCACTAGTATGGTATTAGGTTAGGGAGCAAAAGTTCAGTACTAGTTTGATACCCGACGGAAAACAATGTATTGTTTGGAAAGACACCTGGCTATGTTATCATGTTTTCATAACAACCTTTCATGATGCTCTAGGCTTGGAAACCAGCCCTGGAAACACATTTCATGTTAAAAATTCATTATCTCAAATTACATTATTTTGTTAACTACTAAATGACTTCATAAGCTGTATTAAATATCTTTTTTTAGATGCTGGTACCATAGGAGACACAAACAAAACTCATACTCGCACAGTTAATGATAAAGCATTGCTATAATTAGGGCTCAAAACTGAGATCTGCACTGCGATTCTGAGCAAGACATTGGGCTCGGTGTTCTAACACCAGTCAGTTTCTGGGATCTAACAAATGTACTCACACATTTTGTATGCTGGCCTTTTAAGCATTGAGTATGTTATACAGCAGTTCACAAAAATAATTTGGTCTGGCTTTGTATGGCTGGATTTATGAAGACAGTTGTACAGTGATACTTGTTTCGAGATGCAATGTGATGAAAACTCAGCGTCATGTGCTTACTGTTCAGAATTCAAGCCGACATATTCTCCGAGCGGGCAGCCAACCCACATGAGGATGACCATGCCGATGGAGTATGCAAGTGCACAAAAAGCAATCCACTTGGCAACAAAGCGGGCATTGGGCTTGTACTTGCGCATGAATGTTCCGCTGGCAAAAATACCCACGCCCATGACAAGAATGCCAGCAAAACCTGCAAGGATACAAGTTTATTTTTCAGAATTAAGTAGGTTCACCTCAAAATTGTTTCAAACGATAAAAGGGAGTGTTCTTAACCTTCACTGAAGCTGGAGTAAACTGGCTTAAGGCAACTCAAAAGACAACATTATCAAAGAGCAAAACAATGCTGCAACCAAAGTATAATAAAAGTAATGCCTTCATTAATTCTGAATCAATACACTTTCTTACAAAAATAAAATGAAAATGTGCCTTTCAATATTGTTGAATACGCCAATATTACCCACCATAATTCAACACGTTTTTTTTTTCATATTCATATTCTACCTCTGGAACCCCCTCATAGCTTTTCTACAAGTAGAGCTGTCAACATATTGACAGATTAGTTGGTAATGAACAAATACATGGGTCTTTGAATGATTAAACACCACAAAAAAGATTTGGTAATTATGTTTCTGTTCTTTCTAAGTGTTTAGACCGCCAATCCTAAGTGAGAACTATGTAATTGGTATCTGTGAATTTGTGCCAGATAAATATGTCAGCTCATGCTCCCTCTTTTACACTACCTCAGTTTGCTGGAGTGTATTTACAAATATTTTCAACAATTAATCTGATACATGAAGGCTTATAAACTGTGGTCAATTTCTTATGCTTCAAGAAGCATCTAATAGACCTAAATGAGCAACTCCAGCAAAGGGAGTCACACTAGTGAGTGTTCTCCTTGCTATTGTTAGCAGCAAATATCTCTAAGTCCCATAAAGAATTTTAAGAACATATTTATAATAGGTACAGTATTTCCAATAGCTCTGGAATAAGTAGAGTTCTCTAAAAACAAATTGATAAAGTATAATGAAGTTCATTGCAACGTAATATAATCATTAGCAAAGAGAAATGCTTTCTGTGTCTTCTATTAAAATATGTCTGTTGAATAAAATTAAGTGCTTACAGGTAGTTATTAGCACAGCCAATATACTTAAATTTGCAGAATGTAGCTCAGCAGTATTCCATTTTTAGAAACAGGCGAGTGGAAAGAGGTTCAGGATATACCCACCTGCAGGGCACTAAAAATTATAAGCATAGAAAGGTATATACTACATACATGAACATACATTCACAACACACAAAAGATGCAATGACCGGAATGTTGCCTCCTCCTTCACATATCTGTTCAATTCCAAAACATGCAAACCATCCCTACCATGTAACCATAACCAACCACAGGATAACAGGCAAAAGGAGGTCCAGACCCCAAGCAAGCATAGAAAAAGCAATCTCTTGCCAGTGAGCCTGCTCACCAGTGATCATGTTGGCCTTTGTCTCGGTCAGTCGAAACTGGCTCTCCAAATACTTTGGGAGGAACGTGTACAGGCCGGCAATCGGCAAAATGTGCAGCACACTGCTGGCAGTTCGGTAGAGCAGAATCTCGTTTTTAAGCAGTCGACGAATCGCTGACGGGAAGTCTGAAAGAGAAGACGGGGCTATATAGAGCTGTAAGTATCGGCCAGCAGAAGCAGTCACAAAAGCACACAAGCAATCACAACAGCACAGACAGCAGTCACAAAAGCTGACAAAAGCAAAAGCGCAAAGCAAGAAGCACAGATCCCAATGGGTTAGGTAGGCATGCACGATTTAGTAGTCGGCACTCTGTACGTGCAAGGATAAACTGAGTTCCTTCTGAAATGGAGCGCAACTTGCGCCCTTTAGGCAACTGGTGGCTGTTGAGAATATGTGCATGGTCCAGAAATCTGAGACTAGTGGAGTTGAGCTCCATTTCAGGCCAAAGTAGATTTATCTTCACATAAATCTTCTCCACCTTGGAGACTTCCCCTAAATCCCTAAGTCTAATCACTTTGGACATACTAGTACTATAAATATAAATAGGTTGGTATAAATCCTTAAAAATCTTCCTCTGGAACATTTCTACAGTGCTCATATAATTTGGGTTAAGTTTATGCTGAAAGTTCTCCCTAGAGAGTTTGTAACCAGAACAAACAACCATGATTCTTGCAATATAATATTCTTGAGTAATCTCAGAGGGTGTAGAAGGTCTTGTATGAAAAGTTACAATTCTAAATTGAAACCACAAAGTGTAACCCAATTATAAAAGCGTCAAGTAAATATGAGTGAATGCTCGAAAAGCTATCTCCTACGAGAGAAATTCATAAAAGGTTGTTTCATGGTATCTAGCTTTTAAATTCCATAAAATCAGTAAAATCTCAGAATGTGTAAATATTAACAGTGCAGAAGAGAAATGTCCACTAACAATGTTTAGATAGATAATTTAGCCCCTTAAAGTGGATAGTGGATGATGTTATTGGAGCCACATCGAACATTATTGAAGCAAGACTAGAAAACATGCTTTCTCGTTGGCTTCACATAGACCCACTGCCTGCAAAGATATGCTTATTGAGGTGTCCCTGAAATCAATAACAAGTCAAAACAGCAATGTATAGACTCCGTGACAAGAAGACTAAAAAAGCTTGACCACTGCAAAAGAACAAATCTGTAACATTTTCTACAGTAGATTCCAAAGTCAACACTACCTAGGTAGCAAAGAGCTTATGTACGCTCTTCACTAAAAATAAATGTCAATGTGTGGAACCATATAATAAACAACAGGTTCATAAATTATGTCAAAAATATTTCTAAAGTTCAGCGAGTCTAGGGAAGTGCAGGAGTTGGGCAAAAAGGCAGTAGAGTCAGTTCAGTCAACTTTTAGATGAATATGTCAAAAATTGGAAGAACCTAATGACTGAACCGTGATTAATTTTATGGAAGATACGACCATATCACTCGTGACAGCTATAGCATGTAGGTTCCAAAAGAAATCAATAGAAGCCACACCATGGCCAGTGTAGCAAGTATGGTGGAAGCGGGTGAACTGTGGCAGTAATTTTGATCCCTAACTTCCTGAACCAGCATTCCCATAGATGCAATCAATATGACAAGGCCAAAACTGTAGAGGAGGCAGTGAGATGAACAATTGCATCCAATTTAACACTATGACAGGATGTTGACAAAATGGTTGGGCCAATGCAGTTGACACTAGGTAGAGTGCACATCCATTGAGCTACTGTAAAACCCTTTCTTTTTGCAGCCCCGATTTTTCGAAAATTGGGGTGCAGTTTCGCGAATTCTCGGGAGTGGAATTCGCCTCTCGAAACAATAGAAATATTCGCGTCCCTTTGCAAATTTTCGAGTCACAAAATTCGCGCAAAGTAGGGGCTCGCAAAAATTAGGGGTTTTACAGTGTGTAAAAGCTGCTGCCAGAGAAGATTAGTCGCGTACAGTTCCAAGAGCTTTTCAAATTTTTGTTTTTATTAAAGAAACAGATGTTTTAAAGGTCAAGAAAACCCATCCCAAGGCTGCATTCATAGATCAAAATAATTCAAAAGTGGACCAGCTGATCTAAAGTGCATACTAACGAAAATAAAGCAATTATTCGGCCCCAAGTACCCTAAATTACACTAAAAATACGCTAAAAATATGCCAAAGGCTTTTGGAGTGTTTTTCTTTCTGGTTGTGCAGGTCTCACACATGCAGGAAGAACGATGTTCCGCATGGTGTTTTGAGTTTTTTTTTAAAGATTGCAGAAGGCTTTTAATGTTAATGTTCTCCAAAATATGCGTTATTCAGGGGCCTTGGGGAGTGACACAAAATTTGGAAGTTTTCCATATTTTGTTTTCCAGTAAAAAAGCTTGTTTATTGTATAAATTGCTGGGTGTTTTTTCTTAGAGACAAGAAAAAAAAGCTTAAGAATTATATATTATAAAATATAAAGATTACATACATGCAAGATTTCTTGTTTTGAATGATGTAATCAAGATGGAGAGAAAGAAAGAAAACAGTGTCCAATAAAAATTAAAAAAATATGTAAAATTTTATTTTTAGAAAACAAATCCTTACATTCTCAGCATCTCGCACAAATCTGAATCCGGAATATTTTCTCATGCGAATGTTGGACTAACCCTAAATTGTGAAACCCTAGAAAAGTACTGGGACATTGGAGAGGGAACTTGGGTACCCCAGTGCTTGAGAACCCCTTGGTTATTAATTTATGCCACAAATTCATGCAAACATGCAGGCAAAAAATAAAATAAAAAAAACACAATCTGCTTACCCCTGAGTGCTGGCTTTTCTTTGACGGGCTTTTTGTGTCCGGAAGGAGACGACGGTGGGCTGTTGATGAGTGGCACCTTCTGCTGCAATGCCTGCTGGTGCTTGAGGCAGACCATCCCGTTGCGGTGCTGGTCTGAACCGGGCCTCAGGGCTCGCAGCTGAGCAAGGGACCGACGCTGGGGCAAGTTGCGTGGGAATGCCATCATGGGCAGAGCCGTAACAATCAGTGCTGCTCCAACAATAAACACTCCGAGCCACCAGGCCCCAATCCAATGGGGGTCACCAGGAGACAGGTTGGAGGTTTCTGTCATTAGAAAAAATAAAAGGCTCACTGTTTGTGCGTACAAACTATGCTTGCTAAAAGCGTGATCGATAGAGGGTGATAGGCAACTCGTATTCTTGTTGTAACAAAAAGCACAAGTTATCGGTGCAAGACTAGCAGTTGGAAAGCCACACTCCTTGCTAACAGCTACGAAGAAGGGGGGCAACCGATTATGGCAATCTTAGTGTAATTGAGATGTCACAGGCAATGGAGTAGGCAAAGGGGTGTATCAAAGTCAAAACCTCTCCCCCCCCATATCTTCACGCCCAGCCCCATAGCCTAAAGCCATAGCCAACCCCTTCTCCATCCTGGAAATCCCCCCCCCCCCCCTCAAAAAAAAAAAAAAAAACATGCCTGGCCAAGCCACTGGTCACAGCTTTTCTGACAAGAAAGGAATTCCAGCTGTGGTATCAAAGCTTTCAAATCAAGATAAAATAGAAGAAAGGCTCTACCTGCAAAAGCCTTGAAAGGTTTAGGCAATCGGAAGAAAGTTTTAATCTGGTCTGCATACACTCCTCAAAATTATTATTTTATATCCAATATAACTTATTTAGTTAATTGCAAAAAGAAAAGAGTTGATGACTTACCAAATGGGAAGTTGACGTACACGCTTGTGCAGTAGGACCCAAGTAGAAAGCCAAATACTGGACCAAAAATCCTTACTCCTATGGTAATACCTAGAAAAAAACAGATGTTTGTCTCTTGTATTGTACCTTTCTTACATAAGTGATATTAACAAATAAAATGACCACAACATACAAGTACTGTAGAAATGTAGACTTAATTTTAGGTGAGTCTGTACGACTTCTTTTTGGTTGTCAGTGATCATCAAACATATTTGCACTCACTGAAGGTGCCTCTAAACAAATTATTATTTTCTGGTGCAGTTTCAGTGCTGAAATAAATATAGGGTGGTCCAAGTCACCAGGCTCGATCTAAAATGGACCGTAAAAATCGACGCCTGCACGTAGCCATCTAAACGTTTCGTCAAAGGAGTATTTCACAGTTCGGTTTTATTTTGTAAAATTACAAAGCGTAACTCTCTTTTTGTAAAAAATAGGGCCAAGAAACTTGCCAGGGTCTATGGCGGGCGGCGACCCAGACGACCAAGTCCACCAGCGGGGTGTGTTTGGCATTCGTATTGATAGATGGCGTCGGAAGCAGCGTCTGAAGGTGCAGCCGACCAGCGAAAGATAGCAGACGACACGCAGACGAAATCCGTTGGCCGCAAAAGCGCCACCGTTATGCAGACGCGTTTTTTTACTTTAAGCTTTGATTTTATTGTTCGCATTTATTTTTTAACCGAAGGTACATTTCAAAAAGATTATATTCATTTTAATAAGCCACGGTGGTTGCGAGCCGTCGCGATAAGGAGGTAGCCCCATCTATCAATACGAACGCCAAACACACCCCTCTACTGGACCCCTGTCGTCTGCGTTGCTGCCCGCCGTAGACCCTGACAAGTTTCTTGGCCCTATTTTTGACAACAAGAGAGCTACGCTTTGTAATTTTACAAGAAAAAACCGACCTGTGAATTACACCCTTGACGAAAAGTTTAGATTGCAACGTGCAGGCATCGATTTTTACGGTCCATTTTAGATCGAGCCTGGTGACTTGGACCACCCTATATATCATGCTCACTTAACAAGATGTCAGACAAAAGCATACTAAAAGATAATATGCCTTATACATACGTTAACAATTCTTTTACACCGTTAACAGAAGTTATAGGTACTGGGAAAAAGTTTGCAACTGCCTCCTTGGATATCAGCCAAATACAACTGGATTCCTCAGACACATATCGCTCATCACTGCCTACTTTATGGCAGTCAACAAGTGGAAAATGATTGGTAATGACTAAAGCAATCTGTCTATTCTTTACATTTGGGAAAATCCCTCAAATATTAATGCATGAGAGCAATACAAAATATGTAAGAACAGCATTAAAAGAGAAACACTTCAGGAAGAGGCATGCAAAATTAGAAAGGGCAAGTTTCAAAATTTGAAAATTTCAAATGGAATAGTATTATGCAAAGATTTCGAATCCTTTGAGACAATTCAATTGTGTTATTCAGCTCCATTGTGTGCTCTTCCAGTGTGACAGAGGTGTGAAGCGACATTTGCAATGTTCGTGTCGGTGAGTGCCACTTCCCCAGAGCACAGCAGTGTGTGCAGGGAGGAGCTCTTGTTCCAGACCAATCAAAGCGTCGAATTTAATTTTTTTTTTTAAACAAAAAGAGTGGCTAGCTTGCTGATCAAAATAAAAACATAGGATACACAAATGTACCAGACACACGTACAACCCTTGCATATGTCTGGAAAGTCATTCATTTCTGTTTTTATTTTCGGTTTGAAAAATGTATTGAAATTTGTATAGGATGAAGAAACGTTCTATCCCCTGGTTGCAGCGTCCTGAATCATGACAAGACAGGCAACTGGGTACTAAAAGTTGCGCTATTTTAATTGAATTAATTGACTGAATTTAATGCCCTAGCACCGATTCTATCGCAGAAACCAGCATCACGCAGGTGTATGTACCGACACAAATTTGGTTGTATATTTAACATTTCCCAAATATGGTCTGAATGCGTTACATTTAAACCGCCCTTGCTCCGCAGTCTTCTCACACGCATTACACAGCGCACTGAACAGATAGTCTGTGAACTGGCGCTTGAACGGCCAGTGGGCCGTGTGTGATGATAACTGCCTTCATATCACTGCTAGGCTTGGCGCTCTCGGTTTGCAGACGTATCCCTTGTGCCTCCCCCTTCATTTCGCCGCAACTATCGTTGTCGCTCCTGTACCTCTTTGGTGGTACACAAAGCCCGCAAGAAAGAGCCTTCATAGTAAGTGCAGTCTGCTTGGCTGCCGCAGAGCACAAACTGAGGGAAGTCCCAGCTCCAAAAGCAGTTGTCCATTGCACGCGGACCATGCAATCAGCGACTGCACGCTGCACGCACCATGCTACACACTTCGCGTTGCACACTGCATTGAGGCCACATTCCAGACTCGGACACGACCGCACTAAGGGCTGGTCCTATAAAAGCTATGCATTAAAAAGAAGCATTGTATAATATAGAACTGGTGCATGGTGCTCACATCGACGTTCTACTACACATAATATGGTCACTTTAAAACTAAGCTTGTATAGTGAACAACCTGTACAGTCAGCACGGAATGAAACCCGAACGCCGGAACGCGTGGCCATCGATACAGGCTGCTCCACCTGGAGGGCCCCTGAGAACTAATGAAAACGCACCTGGATGCGAGGGTGCAGGTCCTACTAAGATGTCCTCGACCCTCGCGTGGGGCGTTTAGGACTTCTGCGTTTCGCCGGTGGCGCGCTGTAAGCGTCGTCAAAGGGGGTGCTTTTCTGACGCCGCACTGTCGCCCCACTGTCGCCCAGTCGACATTGGGCGGCCGCTTAACCTGGCTATAGCTCTTTGCGATAGGCCCTGCTCAGACAAGGTGATGAATTTATTCTGCTCCGGAATTGATACGCCCGGCATATCGGTGGTTACCAAAGAGAGCGTCAGCAACCAATTCCTCGCTTTTTAAGAATCGACTGATAACCTCGCACGAAAACATGCGCATTGCTCATAAAAACCGAGGCATCCGCGTCAGTCTGTAGCAGCATTTATTTTTTTTCCATAAAGAGTATGGTCGTGCGAACAAACAAATTTTATTTCGCGTTTATGACGTTTCACTATTTCTCAGAAACCGCGCGTGGCACGTTGTTCACCGCAGCATGGTTCCGGTGACACGTCATCAAGCACTACGGGTCTTCTGTGCACGAAATGTTTCAACTTTCATTTCGCCCTTGCAATACACAACGCGATGATGAATGACAGCGCTGAAGAGATATCGCTGCGAATCTGATACACAAAGCGAGTGACAGTGCTTTTTGTATCAGATCTGCCGGCGCTTACAGCGCGCGATCGGCGAAACGCGGAACTCCCAGACGCGCCGCGCGAGGGTCGAGCTCATCTTATAGCGAGTTTGTTTCACACGCACTGGCACCGTTCGAGTTCTCTCCCAGAATGCATCACACTCGCAGAGTGTTGCACGGAGAACTGGACTCAAACGAACTCACCAAATGCACCGAGTGCAGAAGACTGATGCTGCCGCCATCTATGTTGTAGAAAAGGTACCGACCTCAAACCGAAACTAGCGCCTTTCTGTTCGGAGTGATGGATGAGAATGCGAGAGTGCAGTCACTACCAACGTTTATCTACAAACGTTGAACACTGCAACCTGTAGTTTATAGTTGCGATGACTTCAAGCAACTCGGCTGCTGTAGAGATAGTTACAGACGGCATAAATTTCCGTACCCAGCTGTCTACAAAGCAGCTGGTTGCAATCTTTCAATTCTTATAACCGTTTACACTGAAGGAAACTGATGATGCTGTCCGAGCAGAAGCTTGATCCGTTTGAGCATGGTATTATGCATGAACCACTGAAAGGGTATGGCTTAAAACTAGTCTGTTGGAATATCCAGCAAAACTTTTCGTGGGACGTTCGATTTCGATTGTCATTACAGGTGGATCAGATATTAGCCTTGGTGAGGGGGCGAGAACGAGAGCTTTCTCAAACAAAATACGACGGGGCAAGTTAGCTGACGTAGGTAAATGTTAAACATGGTGATGTTGCCCAAGCCTTCGGTAAAGTCACTATATGTTAAGCTTTCTCTGATGCTTCTTGCACCCCGGCGCATTTTCATTAGTTCTCAGGGGCCCTCCAGGTGAAGCAGCCTGTATCAACGGCCACGCGTTCCGGCGTTCGGGTTTCATTTCGTGCTGACTGTACATTGTTTGCAATGTCTGTATCAAGTGCCTCATTTCATTTGCTACGAACCAGATCCGCTATATTACACCCGCCATTTCGGAATTCCGAGTGCTTCATATTTCGTTAAAACAAAACTGCACGATCTGCAGCTAATGCCAATAATGGCAGAACATCCAGTCCTCACCGAAATAAAGCGGTGACTCCCGGTTGGCCACGTTGTCATCAATGTACGGTATCCCCAGCGTGTACACAGCCGTCGCCCCAATGCCGATGAGCAGCAGGCTGATGAAGAATACCGAGAGCACCACGTGTGTGATCCTGCTTTGACTGAGTGGCTTGGAGGAGATATCGCAGGGCACCACCTGCCGCAGCGCGTCAGCCACCGCACCACCGCCTCCGTCCACGAGGAACGACGTCGACGAAAATGACGACGTCGTCGTCAGTAGCGATGTCGCCGGGCTCGTCGACAGAGGCGCGGTCGCGTCGGTAAAGTTCCCACCGAGCGGCGCAACCATGTCCGATGAGTGGCACAGCTTGGCCCACTGGGAGGCCACAGTGGCGTTCTGAGCATTCTTGGCCCTGGCCAGGGAGGTCACCGATAGCGAGGTGTCGATGAACAGAAAGTGCGGCATGGCACAGAGGATGGAGGCGACGGCAAAGATGAGCATGCCGCAGGCAATCCACTTAGGCCGGTGGCCCTGGCCCCCGTAGTAGGTGAGCAGCAGCGCGCCGCCGATCTGCCCAATCTCGGTGGCGGACATGATGATCCCCGTTGTCTTGCTCGGGATCTGGTACAGCTTCTCGATGGTCGTGAGCACACTGACGAAGTATGTGTAGTACATGCCCTGGAGCACGCTTGTGAGGCAGAACACAGCCAGGAAGGCCTTCTTGTTGGCGAAACCGTTGCAACCACCTGCCAACGATAAGAAACAAGGATAGGTTTCTCTCTGCGTCATGATACAACCCACTTGAACGAGGTGCTTTAGTTTCGGCGACTGGTGTTGCCCTCCATTTCTCATTACGAGAGTAAGAAATATCTAACGAGAGCTGTAAAATAATACAAGAGTCACTTTATTTTACGCAAAGTCGAACAAAAATAGCAAGTTAAAGATGTTAATTGTTACTTCAAAAGCACATTCTGTGCATCCTGCTCAATATTTAAATTGTAGAATGGCATCTTTGAGCTCTTAATACTCTCATGTGGATATGCGAAAGTTTGACTTATTTTTTAAAACTATTGTACACACTCGAGTGCTCTGCAGCCATCAATAGTTATTTTCTCGATGTTATGGTATGTAACTACTTACAGGCTCAATATTGGAATATCAGGGGTGAGACAGGTGAAACAGGTTTTGGAGCAATTTTTGGAGCAGAAAAATCTGGATTTTGGAGCAGCTTAGGAGCACAAAATTATCGTTTTGGAGCAGCAGTTTACGCATCTTGGAGCAACTTCGGAGAGGAAAAGTCTACAGTTTGGAACAGATTAAGAGCAGAAAATGTTAGAGCAGCTTATCAGCAATTTATATCATAAAAAATCTGATTTAAATCACATGAATCTGATTTTTCTTTTTTAATCGTTATTTTTTTCCACCCTGGTTCCAATAAGTCATCAGCGCCGATACGCACAAATATAAAATATAAAAGAACAAAAAGAAAACGGAAAAAGCAAACCCGAGTTTAATTCGCATATATGAAGACAAGAAACACAGGCTTCCTGCAAAGTTAGGCTGGCACCAGGTACCTCAAGCTTTTACGAACTGGTGCCAAAGCGCAATTGTAGTGCAAACCTTTTTAAAGCGATGATTCGAGAGCATGAACAGGGAAGCACGGTTTACAACACAAAGATATCGATCGGATGCTCGTAGAAAGCACGTGCAGATAGGAAAAACTCCTCACATAAGTGAGTCCCAAGGTAAATAGTGAATTGGTAGAAAACTGAGCAGCACATGCACGCTAAATACGGGCATGTGACCGATTCATTCGATTGTTCATGCACTGGAAGCACGTCTGGGATAACCGAAAGTACTCACGGCGACGGCGCCGTCCATTTTTACGAGAAAATTACGGTCACGAATGAACAATTACACAATGGAGGCGCTCAATAGCACTTTTAAGAAAAGGTTTACTCTCAAAACGAAAGAAATACTTGCTCATCTTGATAGCCTGTGCGTCGTACCTCCCGCGGCCAAACAGCGAGACCGCGTGACAGCACACCGGTAGCATGCAGTAAAAAATTACAGCAGAAAATAGTAGGAAAATCGCGAAACGACCACGTATTATAGGTAGAGAAGGGTACTACAGCTGAAATCTTCGAATCCGGCGGTTGCTTGCGCCACCCTGTACCCGTGCCGTGTGCTTTACTACGACGAGATTGAACGTTGCCAACCAAGCTCTCGTTTCCCGCAAAATCTAGCGTCGCCGCTAACGTTTGTTTAGTTTTTGAGTTACTTTGGCGCAGTGTGGCGCAATTTCGACCGATTTCGGGGTTTTGGCGCAAGGAGGCGCAGCTTGTCCGTGTCTCGTTGCACTTTTTAAATGCTATGATTCACCAACTAGCTCAACGTTTTACCCTTTTCATCTTTATTGGAGTATGGAAACTTCAGCTGATGTTGTCCACGACTGCAGATACTCCAGAATGTTGTTGATGACGGAAAGACAGAGGTTAGTCGTCTGTCCTAGCTGGCTACAGCTTTTTGTTTATGGAAAAACTGCATTCTTCCTCAAACAAATGATTAGCCAACGTAACAATATCCGACAGATATCGCTACACTGACAGTGACACCCTCTAGTTAGTGTTCTATTTTTATATATAAGTGCAAAAAATGCACTTATATTTTACTGGCTGTAGTTTGGCACCAAATTCATTACTGTCATTAGGCGGAGCGGAAATATTGGTCGCTTCAGACTTTGACCTGGCAAAGATAATATTCTTCAGAGCAGGAGAATGAAATTAGTTATCTAGTTTCAACTCAATTTGGATTAATAGTGCTCGCAGACTCCCGGACGCTGCGACCACGGAAGCTAAAAAATGGTACTGAGTAAAGGTTTTAATACACATGATGAATGTATGTAACATGTGTACCCATGAATGGTGCTCGAAACATGCGATGCTGCAAAGGCATCATCATCATCACCATCATTTCCTCTTCAAAATGCCAATGATTATCTCTCATTGCTAAAAATTGCAACTTGTGATAGGTATCATAAAAGACCAAGCAGACACTCTCCGGTTGGAGATGATCGCAAAAATATATGGCTTGTTAGGTATGACCGGCAAAACAAAAGGGGCACACGTTATGGTGGTAAGGTAGGCCCTTGCTTGGTCTGACGGTGTGATACGGAAGCAGTACGGCGAAACCCCTCATGTTAAAAGCAGCCTCACCAACTGCGTCAAGCTCGCTTGGCACCAGCTCTTTTGGGACAAGCTTCACTGCTTCACCTGACGCATTTGCGTAAAGCCTCCCCGCTTTGCACCCGCGTATGCGTGTGTAAAGCTTTATCGCTTTCTACCAGCACGTGCGAGTAAAGCTTGACCAATTTGCAACGGCGCGGCGCAAAAAGCTTCACCGCTAAGCACCAGCGCGCGCGGGTAAAGCATCCCCGCCTCGCACGTGCATGCGCGGGTGAAGCATCATTGTTTGCACCGTCGTATGCGCGTACAGCTTCGCCCAATACACCAGCGCGGCACTTAAAGCTTCACTGCTTTGCACCGGCGTGCGCAGGTAAAGCTTCACCGTTTACACCGGCGCGCGCGCGTAAAGCTTCCCCGCTTACACCGGCGCGGCGCGTAAAGCTTCACCGCTTTGCACCGGCGCGCACGGGTAAAGCTTCCCCGCTTTGCACCGGCGTGAGCAGGTACAGCTTACACCGGTGCAGCGCGT
Source organism: Ixodes persulcatus (assembly GCA_013358835.2). Lineage (NCBI taxonomy): Eukaryota > Metazoa > Arthropoda > Arachnida > Ixodida > Ixodidae > Ixodes > Ixodes persulcatus. Next base: position 456,141 of record JABSTQ010009203.1, on the reverse strand, counting down.
ACAGCTTTGCTGCTCTGCACTGGCGAGCGCGGTCCACCGTTTGAACCGGCGCGCGCGCGTAAAGCTTCGCCGCTTACACTGGCGCGGCGCGTAAAGCCTCACCGCTCTGCACCGGCGTGCGCAGGTAATGCTTCACCGTTTGAACCGGCGCGCGTGCGTAAAGCTTCGCCGCTTACACTGGCGCGGCGCGTAAAGCTTCACCGCTCTGCGCCGGCGTGCGCAGGCAATGCTTCACCGTTTGCACCGGCGCGCGCGCGTAAAGCTTCGCCGCTTACACTGGCGCGGCGCGTAAAGCCTCACCGCTCTGCACCGGCGTGCGCAGGTAATGCTTCACCGTTTGAACCGGCGCGCGTGCGTAAAGCTTCGCCGCTTACACTGGCGCGGCGCGTAAAGCTTCACCGCTCTGCGCCGGCGTGCGCAGGCAATGCTTCACCGTTTGAACCGGAGCGCGCGTAAAGATTCGCCGCTTACACTCGCGCGGCGAGTAAAGCTTCACCACTCTGCACCTGCGTGCGCAGGTAATGCTTCACCCTTTGAACCGGCACGCGTGCGTAAAGCTTCGCCGCTTACACTCGCGCGGCGAGTGAAGCTTCACCGCTCTGCACCTGCGTGCGCAGGCAATGCTTCACCGTTTGAACCGGAGCGCGCGTAAAGCTTCGCCGCTTACACTCGCGCGGCGAGTAAAGCTTCACCACTCTGCACCTGCGTGCGCAGGTAATGCTTCACCCTTTGAACCGGCGCGCGTGCGTAAAGCTTCGCCGCTTACACTGGCGCGGCGCGTAAAGCTTCACCGCTCTGCGCCGGCGTGCGCAGGCAATGCTTCACCGTTTGAACCGGCGCGCGCGCGTAAAGCTTCGCCGCTTACACTGGCGCGGCGCGTAAAGCCTCACCGCTCTGCACCGGCGTGCGCAGGTAATGCTTCACCGTTTGCACTGGCGCGCGCGCGTAAAGCTTCGCCGCTTACACTGGCGCGGCGCGTAAAGCATCACCGCTCTGCACCGGCGTGCGCAGGCAATGCTTCACCGTTTGAACCGGCGCGCGCGCGTAAAGCTTCGCCGCTTACACTGGCGCGGCGCGTAAAGCCTCACCGCTCTGCACCGGGATGCGCAGGTAATGCTTCACCGTTTGAACCGGCGCGCGTGCATAAAGCTTCGCCGCTTACACTCGCGCGGCGCGTGAAGCTTCACCGCTCTGCGCCGGCGTGCGCAGGTAATGCTTCACCGTTTGAACCGGCGCGCGTGCGTAAAGCTTCGCCGCTTACACTCGCGCGGCGCGTAAAGCTTCACCGCTCTGCACCGGCGTGCGCAGGTAATGCTTCACCGTTTGAACCGGCGCGCGTGCGTAAAGACTTCGCCGCTTACATTCGCGCGGCGCGTAAAGCTTCACCGCTCTGCACCGGCGTGCGCAGGTAATGCTCCACCGTTTGAACCGGCGCGTGCGTAAAGCTTCGCCGCTTACACTCGCGCGGCGCGTAAAGCTTCACCGCTCTGCACCGGCGTGCGCAGGCAATGCTTCACCGTTGAACCGGCGCGCGTGCATAAAGCTTCGCCGCTTACACTCGCGCGGCGCGTGAAGCTTCACCGCTCTGCACCGGCGTGCGCAGGTAATGCTTCACCGTTTGAACCGGCGCGCGTGCGTAAAGCTTCGCCGCTTACACTCGCGCGGCGCGTAAAGCTTCACCGCTCTGCACCGGCGTGCGCAGGTAATGCTTCACCGTTTGAACCGGCGCGCCGTGCGTAAAACTTCGCCGCTTACATTCGCGCGGCGCGTAAAAGCTTCACCGCTCTGCACCGGCGTGCGCAGGTAATGCTCCACCGTTTGAACCGGCGCGTGCGTAAAGCTTCGCCGCTTACACTCGCGCGGCGCGTAAAGCTTCACCGCTCTGCACCGGCGTGCGCAGGCAATGCTTCACCGTTTGAACCGAAGCGCGCGTAAAGATTCGCCGCTTACACTGGCGCGGCGCGTAAAGCTTCACCGCTCTGCACGGGCGTCCGCAGGTAATGCTCTACCGTTTGAACCGGAGCGCGTGCAAACATTTGCCGCTTACACTGGCGAGGCGCGTAAAGCTTCACCGCTCTGCTCCGGCGTGCGCAGCCAATGCTTCACCGTTTGCACCGGCGCGCGCGCGTAAAGCTTCGCCGCTCACACTGGCGAGGCGCGTAAAGCTTCACCGCTCTGCACCGGCGTGCGCAGGTAATGCTTCACCGTTTGCACCGGCGCGCGCGCGTAAAGCTTCGCCGCTTACACTGGCGTATTACGAGAAGCTTCCGACGAAAAGGTTTACCTTAGCCATTTGGTAAACCTATTTTCGAGATACCATAAAATGAGAAAATATTAATATAATAGGTTGGAGGCATTCACTAGAATGCCTAAGACTAGGAACATTACCACTGTATCTAAGTTGAGCGTCGTTTCATTTTGTTTTAATTTTTTTCACTTGTCTAGTGATCGTTAAACTGAAATAAGGTACCATTATTGGAAGTTAGAACATTGACATTGCAGTAATACCCGTGCCACACGGGCAACTCGAATGCCATTCACAACGAATGACATTTGAAAGATCGGCCAATCAGCGGGCGACACTCCGAGCGTGGGGCATTCCACGCGCGACAGATCGCGAGCCGATTCGTCGATCACACGAATGTGATTCGTTGTAAATGGCATTCGAGTTGCCCGTGTGGCACAGGCATTACACACGTACTACTGATAACTTTAGCAATTAAGACTCGGAAGTTAGAACAACGCGCGCATATAGCTGGGTTAACTAAGTAATAAATACTAATGAAAGTACCTCTGCATGACAGCACTTGTTGCAAACACACGAGACGAGAACAGTAGTGCTCGCCCGCCTGACAACAAAGCGTAGTAATCATATTCGGCGATCTCACATTAACGCGCCCTGCGTCCGTACTCCGTCCCAAGCTGGATCCCGGCTCACCTTGGCTTGAAAAACCAGAGGCCGCATATGGAGTCCGGGTCCTCCTCGTAGGGCTGCAGGGCAGCCTTACAGGCGAGAGCGTCCCCGCCGCCATTGAGGCCCTTGTGGTGGCTGCCGTTGGTGGACAGGATGCCGTTTCCGTTCTTCAGCCTGACCGAGTCATCGGGGCTGCCGCAGCCGTTAGTGACGCGCTGGTGCACGTGGTCGTCGCCGGCCATACCAAGACCTTCTCAAGTCATTGCCTGGAGAAGAAGACAAGCAAGGCCAGTCTTAGAGACCATGCAATCAGAAATGTCCAACAAGTTCTGAAAGAGGCAGTTAGTTTCATTCTGATCTCAATTCATCAGCTCAGTGCGTACTTCGAAATTGCGAACGACCCCAGAAAGTGCGCTGCGATTGACAGCGGTAGCTGCTGCGTTGTGGAAAGGCACGTCGAAGAGGATTTGCCTTCAGCCAGTGTACAATGTTTGCAATGGGGTCTTTGTTTTCAGTGGAATTGATGTAGGAGATGTGCGTGAGATGTGTGCTTTGGTGAAATGACTGTGCGAGATATTGCACGCGTTACAAAATGGTACAGAGCCGTGCCTTTTTTACAGCGAAGCTGTTAAGGGCTAGTTTCCCCAGGATCGTGTCCCCCGGAAAGAAATGAAGAGACCGAACTCTGGACACCTACCACCATCTATAAGCGACGGCGGCAAGCCACGTATTTGGTTGCCGCCGTCACTCATAGATGGTGGCAGCCTTTCCACTCTGGCTTGCCGATTTGCGGCCGGTCATTACTTTCCATTGTACAGCTCCGCTGGTCTTCCTTCCTCACCAAAGTAAAAAAGCTGACAGTTTTTTTTTTTTGGCTTAAAGAACCGGAGCGCGCGTAAAGATTCGCCGCTTACACTGGCGCGGCGCGTAAAGCTTCACCGCTCTGCACCGGCGTCCGCAGGTAATGCTTCACCGTTTGAACCGGCGCGCGTGCGTAAAGCTTCGCCGCTTACACTTGCGCGGCGCGTAAAGCTTAACCGCTCTGCACCGGCGTGCGCAGGTAATGCTTCACCGTTTGCACCGGCGCGCGCGTAAAGCTTCGCGGCTTACACTGGCGCGGCGCGTAAAGCTTCACCGCTCTGCACCGGCGTCCGCAGGTAAGCTTCACCGTTTGAACCGGAGCGCGTGCAAACATTTGCCGCTTACACTGGCGAGGCGCGTAAAGCTTCACCGCTCTGCTCCGGCGTGCGCAGCCAATGCTTCACCGTTTGCACCGGCGCGCGCGCGTAAAGCTTCGCCGCTCACATGGCGAGGCGCGAAAGCTTCACCGCTCTGCACCGGCGTGCGCAGGTAATGCTTCACCGTTTGCACCGGCGCGCGCGCGTAAAGCTTCGCCGCTTACCTGGCGTATTACGAGAAGCTTCCGACGAAAAGGTTACCTTAGCCATTGGTAAACTATTTTCGAGATACCATAAAATGAGAAAATATTAATATAATAGGTTGGAGGCATTCACTAGAATGCCCTAAGACTAGGAACATACCACTGTATCTAAGTTGAGCGTTCGTTTCATTTTGTTTTAATTTTTTTCACTTGTCTAGTGATCGTTAAACTGAAATAAGGTACCATTATTGGAAGTTAGAACATTGACATTGCAGTAATACCCGTGCCACACGGGCAACTCGAATGCCATTAACAACGAATGACATTTGAACGATCGGCCAATCAGCGGGCGACACTCCGAGCGTGGGGCATTCCACGCGCGACAGATCGCGAGCCGATTCGTCGATCACACGAATGTGATTCGTTGTAAATGGCATTCGAGTTGCCCTTGTGGCACAGGCATTACACACGTACTACTGATAACTTTAGAAATTAAAACTCGAAAGTTAGAACAACGCGCGCATATAGCTGGGTTAACTAAGTAATAAATACTAATGAAAGTACCTCTGCATGACAGTTAAATTAATGGCACTTGTTGCAAACACACGAGACGAGAACAGTAGTGCTCGCCCGCCTGACAACAAAGCGTAGTAATCATATTCGGCGATCTCACATTAACGCGCCCTGCGTCCGTACTCCGTCCCAAGCTGGATCCGGCTCACCTTGGCTTGAAAAACCAGAGGCCGCATATGGAGTCCGGGTCCTCCTCGTAGGGCTGCAGGGCAGCCTTACAGGCGAGAGCGTCCCCGCCGCCATTGAGGCCCTTGTGGTGGCTGCCGTTGGTGGACAGGATGCCGTTTCCGTTCTTCAGCCTGACCGAGTCATCGGGGCTGCCGCAGCCGTTAGTGACGCGCTGGTGCACGTGGTCGTCGCCGGCCATACCAAGACCTTCTCAAGTCATTGCCTGGAGAAGAAGACAAGCAAGGCCAGTCTTAGAGACCATGCAATCAGAAATGTCCAACAAGTTCTGAAAGAGGCAGTTAGTTTCATTCTGATCTCAATTCATCAGCTCAGTGCGTACTTCGAAATTGCGAACGACCCCAGAAAGTGCGCTGCGATTGACAGCGGTAGCTGCTGCGTTGTGGAAAGGCACGTCGAAGAGGATTTGCCTTCAGCCAGTGTACAATGTTTGCAATGGGGTCTTTGTTTTCAGTGGAATTGATGTAGGAGATGTGCGTGAGATGTGTGCTTTGGTGAAATGACTGTGCGAGATATTGCACGCGTTACAAAATGGTACAGAGCCGTGCCTTTTTTACAGCGAAGCTGTTAAGGGCTAGTTTCCCCAGGATCGTGTCCCCCGGAAAGAAATGAAGAGACCGAACTCTGGACACCTACCACCATCTATAAGCGACGGCGGCAAGCCACGTATTTGGTTGCCGCCGTCACTCATAGATGGTGGCAGCCTTTCCACTCTGGCTTGCCGATTTGCGGCCGGTCATTACTTTCCATTGTACAGCTCCGCTGGTCTTCCTTCCTCACCAAAGTAAAAAAGCTGACAGTTTTTTTTTTTTGGCTTAAAGGGACAATGAAGACGATTTTATTTAATTTTTTTAAATGGTGTTTTTAGGCTTCTCGGGAACCTGGCATATTGCCCAATTTTTTGTAGACATTTGTGACGCGTATTTCTGTACCTACGAAAGAATTGAACAAACCAAAACTGAACTATCTGCATTCTCATTTTTGGGCCTCCAAAAACGGAGGTGATGTAGGAGTGACGTCACACGTGAATAGTCGGTACCGGTAGCATTTAGGGCATCGAGACTCCGGTTACCGCGGTGGGTTATAGCAGCGCGGTGGCGCGGTCGTTTCGTCGGACCAACATGGACGGCAATGCCGCTCTCGCGAGCGAATTCGGGCTCCCGTTTAGTGACCTGACACCAACAGAACGGGAGATGCTCCTGAGGACGCGGAACTCTGGAATGCCTCTTTACGAGGACAACGCTGTTCAACCGGAGACTTCGCAATGCTTCATCGAATTGGGAGTAGGTGAAAACTAGCGTCGACCGAACGATCACGGGTCTTCAGTCGACCGTTTGAACATCCTTCAACAGTGCACAAATTTGGCATGACTACCGCTTTGCAGAATCCCTCGAGTGCCGTATTCCAAAAGTAAACACGGCACCGACATCTGAAACGAAAACCAAAAGTCTCGCGCGTGTTCCACGCTGTGTTCTTTATTTGATATATTTTGTTTGCCCATAGTTGCTCGTTGCCCGTTTCGCGTGCAGTGTAGCAAAGAGAAAAATAATTATGGTGTTTAGTTATCATTTTCGGTTCGATTTATAGTTTTCATGGTTATTCAAGTGGAATTAGAACAGTGTTCATAAAAACCACGAACCAAAGCGTGACCGAGGGCATGTTTCTCGTTTCGACCAATCGCTGACGCGTTTCTTGTGACATCACGCTTCCAGGCCCCGCAGGGTCACGTGACCTCCGCTTCTGCTGGTTTCTCCCGCAACGCTCGGGGCGTCGCCTCGATCGATCCCGGTACGATTATTACCGCGACTGTTTAATTGATTTGCGCGGCACACAAGCGCCAGTTTCGGCTGAAATTTGGGCAACGTGGCCTGAGACGTGCAGGGAACCCAGTTCAATCGCCAAAAAAATATTCGAAATTGCCTTCATTGTCCCTTTAAACGCTTTTTCAGAATGGAGGCGACCACGCCTGCGGTGGATGAAGCGAAAGTACGTACGCGAGCTGTTCTGTAGAGGCGCGGAGAGTACACGAGAACGAAACCTGGGGGGCGGCAGTGAGGAAACGAGGGAGCGTGTCCGCACAACGCGACCACGTTGGTATTTCGCAACGGCGGCTGCCGGAGGGGTGGGGGAACGGAGAGCGCTGCCGGAGGGTAGATGGAGGTAGCAGCAACGATGAAGAGGTGGAGAGCGCTCTCCCCCTGACCACGTGGGTTGTTAGCAACTCAGTGGCGGCCTACGGAGGGGGCGGGGGGGAGCGAGAGAGAGCTGCACTTGGCGTATATGTATGAGGAACGACGGGAAGGAGAGCAGTGGTTCTGCCGTAGAGTCGTGTTTTGCGTTCATACATGCGCATTTTTTTGCCGGCAAGAGGCACTAACAGCTACCGCTGTAACATGGAAAGGGACGACTCTCTCTCCTACCTCAAGGGTTATATACTCGGAGACAAATGTTTTGTAGCTACGCAATAAAAGGCACGAAAGCGCGTGCTTGAGCACCAATTAAAGCTATGCACGAGTACTCCTCCTTTCGTCGGAAATGCGACAGAAAGTTGTTCCTGAGCATAACCAGTCTTGCGAGAAGCGCGCGCCCGAACGCGTGGCCACTGTTTTTTCTTACGCGAGTAGTCGTAGAAGCTAAACAACTTTTCGAAGCTACACCAAATACTTTACTAGGGGGAATACATTCCACTGCTCTCAAATACAAGGGCCTCGGCGCGGACAGGTTCTCTGGGCTTGGCGAGAGCCATCTATCGTCGGGGAGGTCTCGGCGGTAATTGATAATGATGACGATGGTTGTTCTACATAGCAAATGTATTGTTGTGGAAATGCTCGAGACACGTGCCGCGCGCCACTTCTAGTGGTCGCGGCACGTGCATCGACGATGTGCCGCCATGATCTTCCCAAGGGTTGCACGTTGCGCGTGCCTCATGCATCGACGCACCTTGCGCTACTTTTGAAACATGAAGGGACTTTAGGTGGAATCGAAGACGACACCGCCGCGGCCGCCGCGAACACACATGCGCGTGGGCTGGCGCCGTCCTCCACTCCGTCAGGGCTGGATTCGGCGCTGTAGGCGTTATGTCTAATGCAAATGAGCGGAGTGGAATGTATTCCCCCTAGTAAAGTATTTGGCTACACCTTCGCGCGGACGCCTTTGATTGGGCCACGCCCTATACTCCGTTTCACCTTATGTTGTACCGCAGAGAAGGCTAGAAGCGCGAGCTCATAGCGGTGGGAGCTGCTCTTAACGCACGAGAGCTTGTGCCGCCGAGATGTGCCCTAGAGCAGGGAGCTCGCGCTTGTAGCCTTTCCTGCGGTACATCATAAGGTGAAACAGAGTATAGGAGGTATTCACTGGCCGCCATATTTGAGGTCACTGTTTAGAGCGCATGCTCAGAACGAGCTCGCATTAATAGGCTGCCAAGACCGGCAATTTCGGTGGTGCGGAATGCACGTGGCGAAAGAACTGTGGAAGCTCGCGTTCAGCACGCGCTCCGCAGCCGAGCACACAGCTATGGCCGCCAGTGAATACTCCCTATAGGGAGTATTCACTGGCGGCCATAGCTGTGTACGCAAATTCTGAGCGCGTGCTGATGGCGAGCTTCCAGAGTTCTTTTGCAACGTGCATTCCGCACCATCGAGAGTGCCGGTCTTAGCAGCCTATTGATGTGAGCACGTTCTGAGCATGCGCTTTAAACAGCACCCACAAATATGGCGTCCAGTGAATACTTCCTATAGGAAGTATTCACTGGCGGCCATAGCTGTGTGCACGACTGCTGAGCGCGTGCTGATGGCGAGCTTCCACTGTTCTTTTATAACGTGCATTTCGCACCCTCAAGATTGCCGGTCTTAGCAGCCTATTAATGTGGGCTCGTTCAGAGCATGCGCTCTAGACATCACCCACAAATATGGCGCCCAGTGAATACTCCTTATAGGAAGTATTCACTGGCGGCCATAGCTGTGTGCACGACTGCTGAGCGCGTGCTGATGGCGAGCTTCCACAGTTCTTTTGTAACGTGCATTCCGCACCCTCGAGATTGCCGGTCTTAGCAACCTATTATTGTGGGCTCGTTCAGAGCATGCGCTCTAGACATCACCCACAAATATGGCGCCCAGTGAATACTGCTTATAGTGAGGGGGAGCGTAAGAGGTTCCACTAGAGGGATCCTGGCCGGTGTCGCCTTTGTTGTATGTGCGTTAGCGCGTGCTTTGCCAACACCACCTATGCTCCATCTCTCAAACATCTGCAGTGCAGACAAAGGTATGTTCCCGAGCTCACGCCACAGCTGCTTGGACGCGAACAAACATGTGGAGATTCAGCAAGTCCCCCTGCTGTGCTATCCAACATAAAGGGGGGGATCGGTCACCAGCAGGAGGATCAGTAATCCGCAGTAAATCTCTCGCTAAATAATCGGTTCGCAAAACATCATAAAGCGTCGGTTCGAGAGGTTCGCCTTCTCCGCGGGAAGCTCGGACAACTTCGTGAATTTCACACAAACAGAAACAGGCGTTCCCCACGAAGGGAACTCCGAGTTCGGGGCTGCGGCCCACTGGCGAACGACAAACTAATCGCAGCGCAGTTCGAATTCGCTGTGGTGCTCCGCCACTTGTTCGCTGCAACTCACTTTTCCTAACTGGCACACCATTCATCACTCGTCGCAAATGTGTCACCACGGGAAGTGCATGCTTCCCATTCCACGTAGCAACGGACGCAGTAAGAATTATTTGACAAGACTAAACTTTAGGCTTATTTTCGTGAATCAATATCCGCAATAATTATCCAGGAGGAAGCCCAATTAACAAGGCGTACTGTATTCCTCTTCCCAGATTCGGGGTTGTACTTCTGATCCTTTGCGCTTCAAATTTGCACACGTCAGATCAATTTGGCGTGTTTTACGTGCCAAACCAACGACGGGCATCTGGCACGCCCTAGCGAAGGACTGAGGATTAATTTCGTTCCATCACCCGGGGATTTTTCGACGTGCAACCGAAACCTTGTTTAGACGTGCGCTATTTCCACAAATAGCCTTCGTCAGATTGTGCGCACCTCGGCCTATATTCAAACCAGTGTTGGACAAAATACTCGATAAAAGTATTTAAGTTAAGTTACTAAAGACCTGCTTCATAAAGTATTTAAAATACTACTCAAGTTACTTTCACTGTGAAATATATTTAGTAGAGTACAAATACATAGAAATGTAATTCAATTACTTTTGAAGATACTTCCGCATTGCGTAATTTGCATCGACGTCAGTGACATGCACAAGTATACGGCTGCGCGAATCTGGATTACCAGAATGGTTTATTACCACGCAACAACACAAATCGAAAAAGAAAAAAACAAACATCGAAGGGCTTTTTTATGCAGTCTAACCATAAGGACCAGAATATCACTGATACAGGCTACAAAACATTTCCGGGGGAAAAAATGTTGCTTTAGCTATTTGCAACTTCCACGACCTACAAGGGGCGCGCTGGTGCTAACAAAATGGCTGTCATCTGGATGATCGTCATAGACCAGCAGTAAGAGACGGGGTCTGCGACGCGTAATTAATTCTAGTTTTGCTTTATACGAGCAGTATTAGAGCCTTATTTAATTTTTTCACGCCAGGAAGGTGTAGGCAAGCACCTTTCTTGTGATGTCGATCATCCAGGAGCTAGGGAGCGCGATCCTCACACCGCGATACCACCATCGCTGAAAGTTGCGAACAGTGACATCGCTGAATATCAGGTTCTGCGGCGGACCTTAGACGCATCGTTCAACTACAATTCTTATTCCCTATAGGGGGAGTTCACTATATACAAACTTGGGATACGGAAATGAGTGAATGGATAGCAAAAAGACGCCGCATAATAGACAGGCACTCGCACCTTCTTCAAGTAGGTTGCGTTCAGAAAGGCACTCAATGTTGAGAGATGCTTTGTTGGCATTTTAAAAGGTCATCCTGCTCGTTAGTTTCCTGTTTTGTTTTATGCTTATTAATGTTCGCGTAGGGTTCGCGAGAGCAAGAAGTGCCGGATTGCCGACAAAAAGAAAAAAAACAAAAGAAACCTCGACGTTTTGCCGTAGCAAAATCAAATATACAACAAGCAAAAAAAAAAGTGTCTTCTTTTTGTGTTTACTCCTCATTTTCTTCTATTTGTGACTTTCTTGACACTGAAATCTGCATTGTTGTCGTGGGTCGTTTCCCGTTCAGCGTTGCGCCTCAGTGTGGCAATCAATGCTTCCGTAAAACCACCCCTTTTCTTTGAGGATGTTGCTCCAAAGAATGTTCAAGTTTGCTCGTGCCACGCCCACGCCACTTCATACCGAAAAACTCGGAAAATGGCGGAATGTCAAAACTGTATTTAAGATAATGAGTACAAGATACTCAGAAATGTAATTAAAATACCGTATCAAATACCCTCAATCAAAAGTATTTGCAAGATACCAAGATACTTCAAAAAGTATTTGAAATACAGTATCTTGAGTAGAGTATTTGAGATAGGCACAAGTCTGATTCAAACCCGCACCCTGGAGATCCGTAAGCCGGCGCTATGCCTTGGAGCCACCGAGCCGGCTAAATTTACACACGTCGCGATCGTGCACCTTTCAAGTTTGTTTCGCCGATGCTAGGGCAAGCTTATCCACATCCTATGCTTTAAAATTTTGGTGCATGGTGTTTGTTTACTTCCTTTTAAGAAGTTAATTGTGCTTCCGGTAGCGTGTATATAGTGCGAGACCACGTAAACAAATTACGCCACTACAGTGAGCACGTAGCATGAGGCCAATTAGACCTATCTTCGCGTCCACGTCTCCGTACGTTGGACACGCTGCACTGTGAAGTTGCTTTCGACAGATTGATTCTCACCCTCCCCCACCAGTACCGTAGGGCCGTAAAACAAAAGGAAGGCAAGAAACCAAGAGGAAAATTCCAGAGAGGACACCTGACCCTCGCAAAAATCCCGTAGATGATTTCTTTCTTTACGAGAGCGAACAGGATTGTATCTTTAGTTATTCTTTTAAAACACGCGTCACCTCTCAATTAAATTTATTTATGCACACCTTCATTCATCGTTTATTCCTACTGCTATATATACTGCTATCTTCGTGATTCGATTTTCGGCCTTCGAATGGGTTAATGCTGCAACCTCGTTGGCTGACCTATGTCCCTGCGTCCCCGATGAAGCGGTGAAGGGAGCAAAAGTCTTCTAAAATAAATCACGTCCTTACTAAAGTGTCCAGATTATTAAAAACAATTTGAGTTAAGGCCAACTGGTGGAGGTTTAGCACGACCTTAAGTAACTCCAGTTCTTGGGTATTTGCCATCGCGTGATAAAGAAAGATCTTAGTGCCGTAGCTACTACGTGAAAAGAGAAGGGATCTGTCGCTCACCCTTAGCGGCATGTGCCCTGTCTGTTACCAAAAGAAACTCGTGTTCGCTGCTATAAGAAGTCCTCGGGGCTGAAATGAGCACACGTTTGTGGCAACTATACACGGTGACTCCAACAAAACTAAGCTATACACAAGGACGAACAAGTTCTGCCACCGACCGACATCTTACTTATGACTAGAGGAGAGTTTTGTATTTTCGGGGTTTATTTTTCTAGGAACTTCGGGGTCTTTTTTTCAGGTTGATTTTTCCCCGCAGAGTCGGTGTTTTTCGGCGTCTATTTGTTTGGCCTCAAACAGAAGATCGGGGTTTATCGGGACTTAGATTGAGGGAAACCGGACGCGGTTATGGGATTCTTCAACCTCTAAGAAACACGCCCGCGACCCGAATACCCCGAAATCGTCAAGGCACCGATGAAACAAGGAAACCCAATAAGGCGTGTTGATTCATTAATTGATTGATATTAAGGACAGAAGGACAGAGAGGTTATAGCCTGGAGTATAAGGGTTCCCGAAGAAATAGGCAGCCATGACGACAGATCATTGCGAGTTGTTTTAAGTCATCGCAAAATAAGCTTGAGATAAATCTTTCGTGTGAAGCCCCATGGGTCTCTTTAGCGAATAATGGCTCTAACTCTGACGTTTTAAGTTTTAGTCGTTTTCGGTAAAAACCGACTCGATGACTAACTGTCGAGGTTTATCGGTACGTACTGAAAACACGCGTCACCCTACTTATGACACACAACACGCACTTCACAATTGCATATAAGTCATAACAAGTTATAACACATAATTTATGTTGCAAGCAATTGTTTTTTTTTTTCGTTTTTTTTTTTTTTCCTGTGAGTATACAGCGCCGTCGCTGCCTGGGTAATAGTCAAGGTGAATAAGAGCAGCTTTTTATCCCTATCAAACATTTTCCGCTCTGTATCTGAAGCAAAAAAATAAACGCCATCACCAGTCATCGTTATCGCTATGACTATGCGACCTAGGCGATTGTCCAGCCGCATAAAAGCGGATTTTCTTTTTATATATTGGGGTGGCCAAAAAAAAAAAGCAATATTGCTAGACATAATTATCAGCTTGATTATCGGAAGAAAGCAACGTCACCGTCGTTGGGCGGCATTCTTCCCTTTAAACACCGTCCAACGTAACAGGCGACAAGTCACGATATCTCATCGACGGTATGCGAAATCCTCACAGCTAGTTTAACTCCCGTGTTATCTCTACTTCTTCAAAGCCCATTTGTCAACAGGAGAAACTAAAAATATAACCTTGCCCGGCTTCCGGTTTTGTTCGTGCGCAATCTAACTTCTCGCGTCTAACTAGTAGGTTACAAGTCAAGAAGGTAGCGGCAAATGCCCCTCAAAGGGAATCATATATCCCTCCGCCACCTCCGCATCCAATAGCGTCCCATCGTTTCCGTGACGTTGCGGCCAACGCGCGAGGAGGGTCGTGCCTTTCTGTGCATATTTACTTTATCTCTCGACTTTGACTTAGCATCGTGGAAGCCACGAGAGGGAGATTAAGTCTTCCCCCTTCCGATGGAAACAAAGACAACTTTCGGGGATTAGCTTCCCCCTCCGATTGATACAAAGGCTGCTTTCGGGGGCTCGGTTCCTTCTCCGATGAATACAAAGGTCGCTTCCTTAAAGGAGCTGTGCAACGATTTTAACGTTGAAAGAATTGGCATCTTCTGCTTTTGATATTGTTCACCTTGTCACAAATGACAGAAAACACACCTCCTTTCATCGAAATGTTGCGATTTCGCCGTGTAATCGCGAGGTAAAAATTAGAATATCCCCCGACCTGCAGCCGCGAGCGGCCGTCATCGGAAACACGCGGCGTGACGTCACTCGGGTAGTTGTAAAAAAAATAGCAAGTTCTGCAAATACCTGCTCGATAAAGGGTATTTTTTCCATAAATATTGTCGTCCCAACAACATAAATGCTTCAAAACGTAGTATCATTGACAAAAATGTTTATTATCCATACAGTGTTTTAGTGGCGCCATCTACCCGAGGTGAACAAAACCGTCAGCTCGAGCAGCGTCAGCGGCTAGCACGAGGAGCCGCGTATGGAACGAGCCCCAGTGATTCGCTGTACTCCAGCATCTGGAGCTCGACCTCGTTGAGCTCTCCTCTCCAGCAGCCGGTGGCCATGTTGATCGCGTGTCGCAACACGACGCGGTCACGTGGTCGTGAGCGGATGAGTTCTCGCCGCTCACTGATGGCGTTAGAGAGAGGAATTTACCGGAACCCCGCGCCTACTCGAGTGACGTCACTGCGCACGTGACCCGGAAGACGATGTACGAGTTGAGAGGCGGCAAAAACCTGGATCTTTTTCATTTATTTAAATAAAAACTAGGGTATCCAGGCAAAATCTGTTTTCTGTAGTTCACTGCAGAAGTGTCAGGCATCAACTTCCACAATTATTTAAGCAAAGCCCTGAAATTGTTGCACAGCTCCTTTAAAAAGTGGGGGTCGGAGACAAGTTGGCACCACTCTGTGGCCATTATCTATCCATTGAAGCGGAACAAGGAGCGTTTCCAGTGAACTGTTCTTTCGATTGCGGAGGGATTTGAAACCGGCGCACCACGCTTGTGGGAGGAGCTTCTCCTGCCTTCTTAACTTGTAACCGACTATAGCACCTAAGCAAGGTCAAATTTGCGTTGAATAATTACGTATACGCCCGCTGCTTTAATTTTTTTTTCTCGTTATCACTCTCTTCTGTTTTTGTCGACACATTATCCTCCGTTGGCAGTAGTCCTGCGGGGGCAGCAAGCCTTCCGATAAGCCGTTATCGAACACAGGTGCACGGAGTTTACGAGAAACCATTAAACGCCAGAAAGTGGGGGCAGCAACGAATACGCTTGCCGAGAAGTGATCAGAAGGAGCCCCCCCCCCCCCCCCCCCTCACCCCCACCCCCATTTTGTTTTTTCTGTTCTTTGTGATTGCATGACCTTCAATCTCCTCAATCTCCTCATTTGGTTTCGAGCTGCCAGTGCCGTCGGTAAATGAAACGACAACTCCCCGGCGACGGCGAAACGAGCGTGCGGCGTCTATTACCGGTTCCCTGCAGCTGTGTAACAGCGTCAACTGTACTGACTGGGCTTGTTGCACTGGGCGAGTGTCGTGGTGCCGAAAACGAAAGGAGCATACGCACGTTAACCACAGGTGGCTTTGGCGGCGCCGGGAGAAGGCGAGTGCGGCAGTGATATCCCCCTCGCCATTTAGATGATCGCGCTCCTCGCCACCTGCTTGCTCTCTCTCACCCGCCTTGGGTGGTTCCCGTTTCGACCCATTCCCAATACAACCTTCCCGTTTGTACCTTCCCGTTTCGACCCGGCTCAAAACGACCTTCTCGTTTCATCCCTTCCCATTTCGCCCTTTCCCGAAACAACCTTCCCGCTTCGGCCATCGTTCGGTTCGTTTGTATTGTTTGTTAACAGTTGATTAGTTTCAAGTGTTTAGTGTCTGTTCTCCTTGCTCACATCACTTCTCATTCTCCCGAAACAACCTCGGAGACATGGCACCGTAAGATAAACGCTGTGTCAGGGAGGGCTCACCCGAACATTTTCAACTTCATCGACCTGCAAGCGGGATGAGGCCTTGACAACGATATCGCTGCAGCAGCTTGCAAATGGTGGTGCCGTGCGGGCCAGGTGACCGCCGCGAACTATCGCAATTGGAGTGTCGCCTTTCTGATGGCGCGATTTTCCTGCTCGACTTCCTCAACCAAGGCGATAGCATTTTGTGGTTTAGGATTTTTGCCTGTGTACACGACGGTTCTGTGTTTGAACTTGTGAGAAAATGAAGTCGCAATCATATGCCCATCAGCCTGTCTGATGTATCACTCTTCAAAATATCCCGTTCACTATAAGGAAGTTTTAGAATAACGTACGCAAGCGCTTTGGGTAACCTAAAAATAGCGTCGCGATATAAAAACTTAGGCAACGCTAATTTTTGCTTACTCAAAGTGCTTGCCTGCGTTACTCTACGACTTTATTAGGGAGTTTTCGTTGACCGCGTTTCCCCTTTCGCTAAGCCCTCCGCAACGAAGAAGCCGCTACTGCGCCTGCGCGCCGATGGCCTTGACTGTAGAGTCCTGGGTATCGTAGCGGGTTGCGGAGAGCGTCGCGTGACGTCGAAAACGGTCTACGAAAGCTCCCTGTTATTGTACAGAGCGCGACACCGATAGCGCGAACAAGCGATTGTTGGTTTTAGCTGTTTGTCTAAAAAAAATCAGAAGACTGCCATCAATATTATTAGTGTGTTTGAAAGTGCTCACACTAGTGGCCCAACTAACCTAAACGGTAAAATGTGGTACCTTCTATTACCATTTAAAAGTAAAATTAGAAAAATCGCCAACATCGTGTTCGAGGTAGCGTTGTCGCGCAGTGTACATAGTCCATTTCGTAGTTACACATTTTGGGGACTATCTTGAAAGAAACATTTTAAGTGGTTCAAGTAGAAATATATTTCGTTGAAGCTTGTCTGAAAGTATTGCATATTTTAAGAATACATTTACAAGCAAAACTATATCACAACATAACTGAATTTCTCGCCTGCACCTTTGCATTAATTGCATTAACATGATTTCGGGACATATTCGTAATTAGAAAAACTGCGCAGACCAGGATTAGAACAATGGACACTTTTTGCGAAGAGGTTGAGATGTGCGGGGCTTTATACCAAAGGGTTCAAACGGGACGAATTCAAACGTAAAATATGTCTTGGCTACGGGTTCAAATATGAAGGGCGTTTCGGGAACGGGTTGAAACGGGACAGGTTCAGACGGGAAGGTCGTTTCGGGAATGGGTCGAAACGGGAAGGGTTCAAACGGGAAGGTCGTTTCGGGAATGGGTCAAGACGGGACGGGTTCAAACGGGAATGGGTTGTTTCGGGCTACACCCCTCGCCTTCGGTCGTCCGTTCCTTCGGAGCTCTAATGCCCGCGTCCCACTAGAGCGACATACAGAAACAAAAGACAACGACAAGCCTCAAACCAGGGTCTTTCGCGATTTGAGAGGCTTTGTAGAATAAGGAAGGCTATGCTCAACCACGAGCATCATGCACGCGAGGGTATCTTTGGCAGGCTTGCAATTGCTCGCGCTTACTTCACGAGCACCGAACGACTAAACGCCTGCCAAAGGTACCATCGCGAGCATGCTGCATGGGTTTGAGGCTTGTCGCTGTCTTTTGTCTCTGTCTGTCGCTCTAGTGGGACACGGGCTTTAGCACGTAAGAATCGGTCGGTCGAAGCATATACGGCGGAGCAAGCAGCGGCTGCTCGACGGCGTAAATGCGCCCGTGAGAGAGAGAGAGAGAGAGAGAGAGAACGTCGACGATGTGTAGGCACCGACGGTCCCACCCTGGGTGTCAGGATGGAATGCATTCGACGTCAAGATCACGATGTGCACGAACGTGAAGCGCCACGTAGAAGAGAACGAAGAGAACGTTACCGAACGAAGAGTGGACACGCTAGCTGTTTCGTGTGTGGTCGGTTGTGGTTTACGCGAGACACCGCGCGACGCAACATCACCGTAATTTCCAGTCAATCACGACGCAATATCATCGAAATGTCGCACCAGCTTACGCTGTCCGTTCGCGTCAAGTCGCGTTATCGTTATACCGACCGCACTGATTACCGTGAATATATGAGACTTTTGCAGCAATGCAATAGCCCTGCTTTCAATTCAAAACTACGTACGTCAAATTGTAATATTTTTAAGGGTTTTTTTTTTTCTTACCTCACTTTCGAGACGAGTTTTGCGAGTTTCTCCTGTTTTCTCTGTTAATAATGTCATCCAAATTAGCCCCATGATCTGCATGCAACAGTTGCAAAACTCGCTTCGTGTAGCGGGTATATTGATGTTTGTTTACATACATTTTGTAGCATTTAAGTTGTGTCTGATTATTTTATTATCCCCCGCTGCGCATAATTACCAGACCATTAGATGTTCATGACCACGTAAAATGAACACGCGAATGAAATAATTAATTAATTAGTATTTCAACATCGCCAGGGCCGTTCCAAAACACTCGTAGATGCAGAATGAGCACAGCCTTTGCAACACTTTTCGTATCCACCCTCAACAAGCTACCTACGGGGTACTCGGAGGTTCACACTTCATTTCCAGCAAGAACTTCCGAAGTTCTAAAACTCGTTTCGCTGTTGCCGTACTATATCCTCTGCTTTCCATCTAGATTTTCTTTTTTTAATATTAATATGTGTTTTGGTTTTTGGCGCGCTATAATATGGTCATTTTTCTATGTCCATTCTTCATTATTTTATTCCATAAAAAGTACTTTTATAAATTGATTTCCTGGAAATTATATAAAACAGCCTCGAGGTCACGCACGAAGATGGATATCCTTCGAGTAATCCTAACGTTTCCCAGCAGAAAGGACAGAAAGGACGATCGGAGTGAACGCTTATAACTGCTCCCTTTATCTCCGGAGGTTCCGATAACGCCGCGAAATACATGAAATCCATTTCCAGGTTGCAGAAAGCGGTGCATTTGAGTGTATATACCGAGTCCTCCCCGGGTACAACTCAGAAAACAATGAACGAGAACCGGAATGAAGTTCTGATAAGGGACGGCCCGAGCGAGCCCTGGCAGCAGCTGCTCTCTCTCTCGGTGTCTCCAACACAATTCCTCTTATCAGCGGCGGCATCGCCAGCAGACGCAAGGAGGAGGACCTCTGGCAACTCCCAAATGGAAAGCGTTGAGGAGCGCACGATAGGGAGCAGCGCGTATACGTGGGCGCGCACCAGTGAACGAGTCGGTTTCCCCCGCAACAGGAAACTGTCGCCTTCGGTAGACCTTTCACTCTTCCTTCGCGTCCGTGCGCGTTTTACGACGTCCAAGGAGACAGCTAATTGCTAGAGATAAAGTCGGGGTGAGAGACAAAAAAAAAAAAGTAATAAAGGACGGACCAAATGAATAATGAAGAAGAAAGGCGGGTTTCTTTAGTTTTCATTTTTTATATCCGTTTTGACTTAGGATTGTCTTTTTCTTTAAGGTCTGTCTAGGGGCCACGGCTAATTCGTCCATGGCTGTGTTCTGCGTGTAACCCGTTTCATTGTACGAGGAGCCGCAACGAATCCAACGAGCCGTCCCCGCCATTCCAGCGTTCTGAACGCATGACGCGACTATACGCGCCCAGTTCGTCGCTGCAGCCCTTCCCAAGGTCACGTGACATCCACGCGTCATTGGATTGGCTCCGACGGCAGCTCGTGGCGTCCGCGGTAGTCCAACGTAAGGGGTAACGGAGTTGGATGCTTTAAACGCGCTCCAGATTACAGCCACCATTGCTGACCTTTTGTTGTCTTACCGAGAATGCCGAGCCACTGAAACGGACGTTCAGGAGCCTCCTCAAAGGACGCGTTGTTGGGGGGATGGACACGGCAGAATCTAGTATGGCAATGAACTGTCCCACCGCTGTGGTAATCATGAAGCGAAGTAAACGGAATAAAAGGAAACAAAAACGGAAGGTCGGTTATGGCGCCGCCATTGCACAGCTGCTTAAAAGCGTCTATAGTTTCTGGCAGTCTTTCGGGACCCGACAAGAAGTGCGGAGGCGAAAACATCCGGCGCTTTCTGTCTCGACACGTGTCTCGGACTTTCTTTTTTGCTTTTTTCTTTTTCTTCTTCTGCGCTTGGAGGAGGCCGCCGTAAAAATAGAAGCGAGCGCGTTGCAGCGGGGTTGTCGTCGGCAGCTGATGTGCTCTGCTTGCAACACATCCTTGCGCGCTCCTTATGTCACACCGAGAAAAGAATAAGAAAAAAAGTCGAAAATTTCGAAAGAAGTCGTAATACTGAAAAACGGAATTACTACAATTCGCTCGTACAACGATCAACAACACGTCGCGAGCGTTAAGGATTAACCGCAGGTAAGCGATTTAGCGAGCGGCGAGACGAGCGACGGCGACAGCAGCGAGAGTCAGCAACGAGCGACGGAGACTTCTCACTGTCGCCCGTCGCGTCGCTCAGTGTTTGAATTTCTAGAAAACGTCGCTCCTTGTCTTGGTCGCTCGCTCCCGTCGCTTACATGCGGTTCGACTCGTCGCGCGACTGCCCGAGCGACACCGAAACGGGTTGCCGTCGCTCGTCTCGTCGATCGCCAAATCGCTTGCTTGCGGTTTATATGTTACAGGCCCACGAAGCAGTCACGTGGTTCGCACATGACGTCATCGCATCATGCTGGTGCTTATTTTTATTTGTGCTTGCCGATAAAACAAATTATGCGCTCAAAAGCAAGGCCCACAGTGGCAGCTGATGCAACGTCATTACATGTATAATTTCCTGAAGAGCGAATCAAGGTTTGGGCAACAACAGAATCGCTGCGCATTACGGTGTCTATATATAGACCTTTTTCACAAGGACGCCGCCATCTTGAAATATCGTTACCTCCAGTATGGGCGAAAACATTGTTTTGCCGTCGCCTCGCCAATAGAATGCATTTAAGAGATAAGCGTAACCGTCACCCATTCTCGTTTTGTCTTCCCTCTATTTTTTAGGGGCGAAGCTCCTTAGGGTCTAGCCTTGTCCGTCCGTCCGTCCGTCCGTCCGTGCTCACCAAAAAAGAAAAAAAAATGTTTGCGCAGCTAGGATTCGAACCTGTGCGGGGAGACCCCAATGGATTTCTAGTCCATCGCCTTAACCACTCGGCCACGACTTCGGGACGAGTAGGGGGCTCTGAGATGTGGTAGTAACTCAAGAGCTGGGGATGTCATGGATGAAACGTTGCATGTAGCCGCTCGACGTCTATACAGGAGAGGGCGCTGCGGTCAAATGCGTATATAATCGCGTTAAACTTTGCATGCATGGCTCTGCATTTCACCGACCATAAAGCAGTAATAATGAAGTCGAAACGCAACCCGGAACTCAGCACTACCTATGAGCAATAAAAAAAAATCAGCACCATCAGCACTACCTATGAACAATAAAATCAGTATCATCAGCACCACCAGAGCTTCGCCCCACACAACATTATTCACCACGTGGAGATGTTTTACTATTTGCAGGTTGAAACGTTCTGATATTTTTTCGTCGCCCATACCGGATATGCCTACTTGGCGGTCGGGGGCGAGAGTAAGCGGAAAAGGTCTTGGCGGCGCCCTTCTTTGAGGAAACCGCGCTGACTTTATCACTTACAACAATCTATCAATGTCCCGTAGCTACATTGCAAAGACAAAATAGAGGATCACGTATACGAAAAAAGTACGAAGAAGGAGATTTGTATTCTCGATCCCACGTTCGTAGAGACGAGACAATGTCCATGAAAAAAGACGGGAGACATGTACGAGGGCGAAACGAGATGTGAGCGTGTTTCGGGAAAGAATATACTCGGCGTCGACTATTTGGTGCTACGTTGTCGAGGCTGGCGTAGTCTCTAGAGTGCTGCGGCCCTGCGCTGCTAGAGGAAAGCGCGCGGCTTCGTCTTGCATCGCACATGCACTCGCTCTAGTCCGAAAAGGAATTGTTTGAGCGCTACGGAAGCTGGCGACGTATACCAGGAACCAGTTGACACCGAGTATAAGTGCAAACGAACGAAGTATTTTGTATAGATCTTTAAAGAGCACACGACAGGTTGTGGGCGCGTAAATGCTGTCCATACAAACAAACTACTTTGCGAGATCGTATCCAGTGTTATACAGGACGCGGTGCACCAAACCACACTCGACACGATAGTCTTGGTAGATAAGGGCAAGGCTGTTCCTATCAAAATGGGCCGGGAGTGAGAATCAGACTCTTCCGAGCAAAAGATCTGTTCGGCGCGTACAGAGAGTGGCGCGACGTCCCACTTCGTTATCGTGGTCACACAAGCGCTCCGGAGCCACGAGCTATCGCCGCAGAGGGGACGAGGGAGTGGGTCACGACCGCGAGATTGCCCGTCCTTGCGTTGTTTACAGTTGTCCAGATTTCGGACTGGTGACAAGGGTCTCTCTCCGTACGCAGCTTTCCGTAGAAAAGTATGATTTCAGCCGCGGCTTGTGAAGCAATGAGTGCGGAAAAACAGACGAATAATATGGCCTTTACTAAGATCGACTGATTCCGGACGTATTCACTATACAATAAACTCAAATTTGGAGTTTGTAAGAGCTAAATCAACGAAGGGCGTCTAGCACGCCCCCCTGCACAGAAGACTCAGGATTAATTTCGGCCTCCTGGGAATCTTTTTCATGGGGAACCGAGATCTCGATTACACGGCGACTTTTCCGCAATGAACCTCCGTCAGATTGCGGGGCACCTCGGCCGGGATTCAAACCCGCCATCTGGAGATCCTTGGGCGGGCACTTTGCCTCGGGGCCGCCGAGGCGGCCTACGAAACACGTAATGTCCGCTATATGCGTGGACGCTGACACTGAACAGGCTTCACCCGACACGCGCTTTCCCAGTAATTATATTGCACCACGAATGGATCCTTTTGACCAGACAAAAACGCGGAATGTACTTGAGCTGGTGGTCATTGACAGATTCAAACACGCAAGAAACGCATTATTACCTTCGCACTTCTTGCTTCGTGATTCCTTCTTAGGCGATATTATTTCACTGGATGCGGAGCGATGACAATATGCTCGTAAACAGACCGTGACTCCAGAGTCACTCGCTCTTTCTAGTTTTGTTTTCCTTTCTTCCTTTCTGTTCGAACAATTATACTCTATTTCTTGCCCAATATTTCACGAACATTACACAACGCCTTGAGAGCATAAAAGTCAAAAGACTTTTTTTTTCTTTTTTTTTCGTCCTCTTGTTAGAGCTTTAGACAACTATACGACCTTTACCTCGTATTTTTGTATGGTTAGGCCGTTTATTGGGTTCTTCAAGGAAGGATCAAGCCTTCGTGTGCGGAAACAGTTCCCCGAACAATCAAGTTTTAAGGGTTAGCATGGTTACCTTCGACCTACAAACCGCCCCAAAAAAGACAGACAGTAAAAACACTAACTGGCACGCGCAAAAGCGAAAAAAGGAAACGATGGTCGTTATCCTCTTGCAGATTCAAATTCGCCGAAAACTTGCCGGGAAACGAGCACGCAAACGCGAAGGGGCCGACCGCCGCCACACTCCCGCTGAAACAACGCGCGATTCCCAGAACCAACGAATGCTTGCGAAAACAAGGCCTCGGCAATTTCCTTCCAACTCGGCCAACAACGAGACGCCAAGAAGGATCGACGGCGAGGAGGCAAAACTGAAGCGCAAACAGCCGTCACAGGATGCATGGGCAGGATCTGCATCCTGACGACCCGCATGTGCCGCTACATAACGAGACCGCATCTTGCACAGGCTTCTTCCAAGCTTACACGCTTCTTGAGAATGCACCCCGTAAATAGGTGAACGACCTTTGTCGTTGCTGTTGACACGGTAATCCCAGATTGCAATGCGTGACGCAGAGAACTGTGGAGCTGTTCCGATCGATCTATACGCTCAGGCTCTCTCAGACGCTTCGTATATCCTGGAAGCGGCACGATTTATTCCCTCTTATCATTGTGAGTTCAGAACGTAAGGAAAATAGAACGAACGTTACACAAATTCGATTAGTGCTCTTGTTTTCTAATCGTCCTACATTATTTTCGTTCTGAAACCATAAGAGGTCAATCCAACGTCAGCTTTGTCTTCATTTCCTAGGTGATCTTTCCCGTGCCGTATACGCCGGATCGTCGTAATAGAGTACGATGGGCCCCCCGATACGAATTGCGCATGTGCTACCGCAGACGGCTCGCACATGCGCAGTGCGTACCAGAGGGCCCATCGTACCCTATCGGATGTGCAACAACGGTTCCCTAAAACTCTCTAATGTTCCGGTAGAAGACGGTGAGGACGCCACAAATTTCTGGAATGTTCTACAAACGCAGCCACCATGGTTCCAGATCTGTAAGCGCCTCCTTTCGTGATCGAGGGCGCACCGTTCCTGCACAGTGATGATGTGTGAATACACCGGCTGCCCGGTGATACTAAAGAGTTTTAGTAAAGATCGTTCCGACACCTCCGATACCCCCGATAACGATACGATGCGTGCGCAAACCCGTTGGCGGAGGAGTATCGGGTGTCGTTATCGGAACGACCTACTGAAACTCTCTATTCCCTATATTCAGCCGACTGCGACTTTCCCAAGGAACTCGCGCTGCCACTTTTCAACCGTGGATGGAAACATGCGGGGTGCCCGAAGCGGCATCCGGAACTGCGAAAACGATTAGCTAATACTCCCTGCACGCTAAGAAATCTCGAACGCCAATTTTCCCGCAAAGTGATTGAGAGAGCCCTTCGGTGCAATCTACGCACGGAGTTCGAGGGTGTGACCGCGAAGACTGTTTTTACTTTGTTAAAAATATTTTCAGCTTCGGTAATCGCCGAGCTTTCTCTGTATATTGCAGCGGTTGGTTCTCTAAAGTGCTTTGCGGACAAGGAAACGTTCCAAATTTCTTGTTAGAGTACGTGACGTCATTGATGTGTAAGCGCGAAACCGACAAAGCTCCGCAGCGGGATTCCAACCCCGGACCGCGCGACGTACAACGCGATACCTTTGCTCGATGTAACGAGGAGGAGACCTACCCGGGAACGCAAGCAGCTGGACTAGGTGTGACTCAGCGGAGCCAGCGGTAGGTGACAGTCTGCGCGCACTGCAGCTGGCGTCCAAATGACGAAGCGTACGCTCCCCACGTGACCTCACGACGTCGCGGTTCCTGAATGCATTTATACCTGGATCGATCGTACTGATAAACCTGAAGAGTACATGAGCGTGCAGCGCGTGCAAGGCACCCGAAGCAACCCTAAGCTTCGAGTGACCAAGAGTAATAAGTCATAACGCAGGCATAATTGCAAGCACGGCATATTCGCTGCAGAGCCCAAGGATCCTAGGTTCAATCCCAACCCCTGCCCGTTTCGATTTGGATGAGCATCGTACCGGCGTGCAGTCGTGCATCACTAGTGCGTGATATATAGTAAACATCCCAGGCTAGCAGCCGTACTGATCTGGCTAAATTTATCATTTACAGCGTAAAACAGTGTCGCCGCACCTCAAAGGCAGACCGACCTTACGCTGTATAAACACGAACGTCAAATTATTTGTTTTGTTTAGCATTCTGTGCTTCCTGGGTTTATCACAATGAACAAAACAAGTTTAATTTTGTTGTTTCTTCTTTTTAAGGGGGGAGGGAATCGACATTCACTAGCCTATCCCAGCTCATCGTGATTAACTACAACTGTGTTTTAAAAAAAAAATTGAGAAAGTGTGGAGGATCCACCATTACGCATATCAACTGGATACTGCCAACGTGGGGTTTCGCATAACGCGAGTAATGTTTGAAAACAAGTCTTTCAAGCAGACGACACGGCAGACTCTCCTTTTGTCGCGTAGTTACTGGCGGGATGCCTGGGCGGCCGACAGGAAAACCCGATTTCCCTGGACTCGCGCCAAGAGCGGAGGGAAGTGTTTTTCCGTAGCGGCGACAAAAAGAGACGAGGTCAAAATAGCTGCAAAGTGTCGCCCGTAAAACTATAGCATTAATATCGCTTTAAGAATTGCAAACGAGAGCATCAAATGTGCAGCGATTGCCAGCAGTAGCTGCTGCGTTGTGTAAAGGCATGCAGAAGGAGATTTGCCTTCAGTCAGTGTGCTATACAGTGTTTGCAATCTTTGCTTTCAGTGTAATTGATGTAGGAGACTTGCGCGAGGGGAGGCGTGCTTTGGTGGAACGATTGTGAGGCATGTTGCATCTGTTGGAGAAGGACAAACAGATGTGTTTGTCTTGTGGTTGTAACGCTCTTTCAGAACGGTGGGAACGGTACGGTGGCAAAAACGAAAGTACGTGCGCGAGCTGCTCTGAAGAGGCGCAGAGAGCGCACGAGAACGGAGCCTGGGCAGCGGCAGTGGGGAGGCGAGAGAGCGTGTCCGCACAGGACGACCACGTCGATATTTCGCAAAGGCGGCTACCAGAGGGGTGGGGGAGGAAGGGAAGACGTTGCCGGAGGGTACATGAATAGAGCGATGGGCAGGCGGAGAGCGCTCTCCCCGTGACCACGTCGGTTTTTCGAGACAGCGGCGGTCTATAGCGGAAAAGGGGGAGCAAGAGGGACGACGGGGAGAAGGAGAGCAGTGCCCCTGCTGTAGAGTGGAGTCTTGCATTCGTACATGAACATTTTTTTTTTCCCGGGCAGGGGGGCACTAACAGCTACCGCTGTAAAAGAAGCAAGCCAACAGTTCCTCAGAGTGAGTGCGCGTGACGTATTAAAGTTGCAGCACGTGCCCCGCAAGGAACGCACATAGAAATCGCAGAGGGCGGGGACACAAGACAGACTGAAGAGCGATGACCAGGGCGGCTAGTTAAGGGTACCCCTCACGATGAAAACTCTTTTAGTAGACCGGCCCAGGACACTCTACAACACGGCTGTGTGGACTGCTTCTCCACAGAACGTTGCCACCTTGAGGATCAAAGGATTCCATACGCAGTCCCACCGGAGATCTCAGTTTGCGGTCAAAATGCTTCTTTGGCTTGATCCTTCGCTAAACTTTGCTTAGATCACAGTGGTTGGCTTTCCGCGTGCTACGCGAATTTTTAAGGGTTTGGCACACTGCTCGAACTATACAGAACTGCACACGTGACTGGACAACTGCGCACACAGACGCAGCTTAAAGATATGTATTGTTTACAGCATAATGTCGCACTCACGAACAGGGTATGTCAATCTTAGCAAGTTATCTTCACGAGTACAACATCTAGGATATTTTATTTTTAAAAATACACAAAACCTTTAGTATTTTGGTCATACAAAGACGCTATTTAATAGAAAAAAATGTAAACATTATTTCAACTTCGCTCAGAGTATATCGGCCTGTAAACACCGGAGACGATTGGCAGAACTCCCGTGAACCAAATATATCGAAAAAATCTCGAAATCAAAATTACACTCTAAGAAATGCCTGCGCGTCTACTTACCCGCAAGACAGCCAAAGAGCCAATATCTGCCATCTACGAAATCAGGGGCCCTAATCTGGACATTTGGCGAGAAAGCCGGCGAGAAATCTGGCGTCTGTGATTGGCTGACGCCGCACTTGACCTTGGCGCCGGCCAATCATAGCCGCCAGATTTCTCGCCGACTTTTCCGCCAAGTGTCCAGATTAGGGCCCCAGCTCAGCGAATGATGAGGCGGAAAAACCGTTCAGACCTAAACATGAAGTTCTAAACAGCGCAGACTTAATTTCGAGGTCTAAACAGATGTTCCGCTTCATCATTCGCTGAGCTGATTTCGTAGAACGCAGAGATTGGCTCCTCGAGTGTTATGCGGTTAAGTAGACGAGCAGGCATTCATTAGAGTGTAGCAAAGTACGGTCTCTGCTACTTTGATAAAGAGAGTAACCCAAACGTGCTTGAAAACTTTTTTTTTTTTTTCTTGACGACAGAAGATGAAATTAGCCCACTCTGGCTCCTCAAAATGTAATTACCTTTGTAGACGCCGCGGTGCTCTTGTCACCCACACGAGCTTCGTACGGGTGCAGAATCACTGTGCCTGTTGCTCGGTAACTCGGTGAGACAGAAAAAGTACAGCGATGACAGCTCTAAATTAGAGCTCGTTGCCAGCATCTACCCGAGCATAAAAAAGGTAACGTAGCCATAAAACATAACATTTGACTTTTACGTTCCCGCGGGCCATAAACGAGTCGTAGAAATAAATAAATGTATAAATCCAGGTACGCTGAGCAGATGTGACCACACATGCTGCACTCCAGCAGTTCCGTGAAATCCTACCGGCGAGACGCCCTCCTGCCTATAGTCTTCGAACGACGGCGACAGATATTTTTCTTTTTTTTTTACGTCACTAGTAACTTAAGACTGTTCAATTTATATGGTAAAATTTAGCAGTGAGTTATTAAATTTCATATAAAACCGCTAGACAAACATTTGCGATCGGCATTCGTGCTTTCCAATCCACTGCGCTGCAGAACCCAGGGATCCTGGGTTCAATCCCCACCCCTGCCCGTTTCGATCCATGGATGAACATCGTACCGGCGTGCGATCGTGTATCACTACTGCGTGAAGCACATTGAAGACCTCATGCTAGTGGTTGTACTGCACTGGCTAAATTGCTCATCTACAGCTGGGAGACTCGTCGCCCGTTGAGGCAGACCAAGTTCTAGGCTGTATAAACATACACACAACCCCCAATTTTCCAATCCACTCTAAGCAAGCACGTGGGAGAATCAAGAGCCGCAAACTACGGCCAAAAAATATGTTTATACATAAAAAAAGAACAGCCTGCGATGGGACAGAGAGCATGACACCATACTCATGACACAAAGCAGGCTTGTATTCTTTGTTTAGGTCTGCGGGAAGGTACACGCTCCAGATTTCTTAGAGTGTAGTCACTAAACAGTTTAACCGAGAGGACGTGGCGATACCCGAACATGTTATTGTGGTTCGGCAGCCAATCGAATTTCAGTATTATCCGATAAGAGCACCGAACCACCAGTCACGAAGCAAGAAGCACAAACGTAATAAGGCATGCCTTGCTTTTTTTTTCCCTAACCTGTTAAACTTCTTTTTTTTTCTTTTTTTTTTTTTGTGGAGTGATAAGAGAACGAGGCTTTCGAGACGTCAAAACATATCCACCGCGTACTGACAGCAATTTCGCAAGGAGGAACGAGGAACAAGTGTTAATCGATTCAGCCGATCGAACGCAGCAGTAGCAGCAGCAGCAGCAACATGCAGCCTTGAAAGTGCCTCAACGTGATAGGATTGCGAAAACACGCTTGATTCGTATAAGCGAGATACTGCGAGAAAGTGTGCGGGTATATAAAAGAAAGCAACATGAACCCGTAAGAAAATAGTGATTTCGCACTCGGAGAAATCCTACGGAGTAATGGAAATCCACGTTAGCAGAGGTTTCTGCGTCGATTCTTGCTCCCACCCGTCGTTGTTATGGCAACTGCAAAACCGAGCAACGAGCAATGAAAGAAGTCACAGCTGGTCCTGTTCGCGAAGTCGATTGCAAAACCAGCTTGAAATGGCGCCAGCGTACGCTCCGATGGTATGGACTTTAGACAAAACGAGCCATGTCCTTTTCGTAACGTCACGGAATGGCCCAACGAGATGTGGTCACCCGTTTTTACGGCGTTTAAGTCGAAAGACCCGAAGCACAACTCCTGTTTAGAACAAAAGAAACAAAATCCTACCGTTCGGAGGGGAAACAGTTCACTGGAAGCTCTTTTCAAAATGTTTTCGAAATCGCCAACAGCGCAACACACACGCCAGGACACGGGTGTAAGGGAGCCACGACTGTATCCCTGAATCTCTGGAAGGCGAGGAGCCAGTACGAAGAGCATACTCTTTTCCAGCGTAATTTAGCGAGGGGCGATCGCCACGGTAACTCGTGAGCCAATCGGATGGATGGAGCGAAACACGTGACAACTCTCCGCAGGAGGAGTGCCCGCCGAGGGCATGTTGTCACGTACCTCGCTCCGACCCTCTGATTGACCCACTGAGGCGGTAAACATTTTCCATTTGTCAGGTTATACTGAAACGAAGTAGAGCAGAGCGTTAGCCACTACAACGTATCCAGAGCCAGAGGAACAATAAAACTTCGGTTGCATTCGTCCACGACAGACAGAGTGGAACATAAAGCCAAAGAAAGTGACGAATAATTGGGATGAATTGGGCTCAAATGGGCAGGCGATGCGACTGCAGCGAGCCGTGATTATCTAACCCGCTCTTGGAAAGTTAAACGACCGTCTTTTAACCGCGCTGAGTGAGCAGGCGCCACGCACGGCTTTTGACACTTCCAGGTTTGTCGCCGGCACGCATGACTCACACAGTCGCCGCGAGAGATTACGTTGCCCGAGGAGTCCATGACCAAGGGAACGATCACGGTCAAGGGGCAGGTCGCGATGCATCATCTACACTCAGGAGGACTTGGTATAGACCGTGGGCACGTCTTGGCGGATTTTCTTATTTTTTTCTCCGCTTTATGTCTGTCTCGGAGAGGGAAGGCAAAAAGGCTGAGGGGAGAAGGACGTCACGAAGCGACGACGGCGAGGACGACGACGACGTGACCGAAATGATTGAAATTCAAGGGCGTCTTGGCGAGCGGCTTCGACCGCGTCGCGCATTCCTCGATCCCGAGTAGGTTCTCCCTCAAGCCTGAGACCACGTTGTCGGTGGGACGTACTATACAGCGTTCACCGCTATGGCTGAGCTACGGGCTTGTTGGACCAGTTGTCGTAGGTTCGTCTTTTGCCACGTGATCACGCTCCCGTCCATACCCTCGCAAAGGGATTCAGGTGATGAAAGAGAGGCGGTTGATGGGGCCGGCGAGCGCGTAGCTTCCACCGCACTGTCGGCTGAACGCAGTGCAGTGAACGGACGACGAAGAAATCGCTCATCCACGTGTGCGCGATCACGGGGAGTGGGAAACTCTCCAGTGGCGCCGGGGCAGAAGGCGCGAAAAATGACGAAGTTGAAAAGCAGCAGGAGTCCGGTTTGTGTACGGGGCAATTTTGCTCGAGACTCCAGATGGCGCGATATCGGCAATGGGTTTTTCTTACGAGAGTACGTGAACCCGGAGAGTCAACTGTCGCCGAACCATCCAGGGGCTGTAACCTGGACACTTGGCGAAAAAGTTGGCGAGGAATTCGACCGTCGCGATTGGACGGCGCTAAGGTCAAGCACGGCGCCGGCCAATCACGGTTGCCGGATTCCTCGCCGGCTTTTTCGCCAAGCGTCCAGATTAGAGCCCCAGGTCACTTTATATCACCCTGTTTTGCTTCTCGTATGGACTTCACATGAGAGAGCTTTAGCAGATCGTGTTTTCGTAAAACTAAAGCCACTCAATACGTTACGAAGTTCATAGTAACAACACTTCGGCCAGCTTGTGCTCGAAATACGTTTTTGCCACTGGTACGAAGTTTTTATCTGAAATCACCGGGAGCGGTTTTTCGGCCTCCGGAAATCTAAAACCGGTCCGCGACAGAGAAAAACGACATCGCCTGAGCTTCTCGACACTGTGTTTAAATCTCAGAATGTCCCGTTTTCAGATCGTAACGGTCAGTATAGTCTGTGACAGGTTAAGAGTGAAGGGAAACTCCTCCCACCTCCTTCCACTTTAACTAAGCGGACGCTGGAGAGGAGGGGACCGCCTCCCCGGCATCTAGCATGCTACAGTGGAAAGGGCTGGGAGTACTTTCCACTGAACTTTTAACCTGTCACAAACTATAGATGCTCCCGCTCCGCGCTGAGCACCAAGATGGCGGCGTCCACAGGAAAACCGAGGAATGCAGTGACTACGTAAAACACGAAAGTATTTCTTTGTGAGACGAAGTCGTTGCCCACATCACTAGCATATCCATTATCTGGGAAATATACTTGCGCGTAAGGACTATAATCACGATACATAATCATAAGGTATCATGCCCTCAAACTACCTGGTTATAAGAGTCATTTTGTTCACATCCTCGGTAATCAATGTGTTTAAGAACAAGATATTCGCATATTTCGAACCTACATGAATCGGAAATCTGATGTACGGAATACAAAATACGAGGTCCCTAAAACAACCACGTCTTCGTAAAACTCCAGAAAACATAATCAAAAACAAAAGAAGAAGCCAATTTCTAGTTCTGTAAATCAGCATATGTCTGTCACTTCTCGCATTCAAATTTTCTGTCCCCACTGCCGAGAGTGACCAATCATGACGGGACAGGTGTTTCTTCGTAGACACGGGCTATTTCTTCCCGCTTCCCTCTTCGGTATGGGGAAGAGGGAAGCGTGCAAATCACAAAAGTGTCAAAAACTCTCTCTTTGTTGCAACATATGACAAACAGACGAGGTTAAAAACGGAGAGACGCTGATGCCCCAAAATCTCCTCTTCGTCTATCCGTAACACGTGGAACCGGTGATCACAAAATGAAAATTATTTCTTATCCAAGATTGACACGCTTGCGCCTTGGATGACAGCGGAACGCTGTAGAAACGCGGGTATCACGCAGTGGGACGCACGTTGGAAGCGTGTAGCATTGTCAAGAAGAGGCTGCTATCAAAAGCGGTTGGAAGGTGAGAAAAACCAGTAAAAAGAGTACACCGACGTCTCTCTGTACGCGGTGCAATGTAAATAACAAGCTAAAAAAAAGCTAATCAGTTTTGTTACGTGACTCTGAAGACGCTCCAAGGGTTGTACTATCATACATTTACTGCCTCGCAATAGTAAGAAAGACAAAGGCCTATAGACAGCACACCCCTTAACCGACCATGTGTGAGAGAATCCAAAAAAGCAGACCGAAACAACTAGCAAGGTAACACCAACCAATAAGAATAATTAAGAGGAATATATTTTTCGAGCTCTTTGGATCAACTTCATGTTGGGTTTTCTTCTGCCTCATTTGGTCATTCCGGGTCAGGATTGTGACTACATGCGGACAGTGAGAATGCGTGTTCATGTTCACCTCGCACACGCTTTACCCTTGTACTGTCACCATTACTCCAGTGCGTTCAAAGAAATGAACGAGAATCGAAAACGAAGATATATGTGTTAACCCTCTTAGATGCTTTAAACACGCGCCAGATAACAGCCGCCATTGCTGACCTTCTCTCATCTTACCGAGATGCCAAGCCAGTGAAACGGGCGTTAACGAGCCTCCTCAAGGGCCATTGCTGGGGAGGACACAGTAGAATCTAGTATG
This sequence comes from Ixodes persulcatus, assembly GCA_013358835.2. Lineage (NCBI taxonomy): Eukaryota > Metazoa > Arthropoda > Arachnida > Ixodida > Ixodidae > Ixodes > Ixodes persulcatus. Next base: position 423,042 of record JABSTQ010009203.1, on the reverse strand, counting down.
TGAATAAACTGTCCTGCTCCGGTAATCATAAAGTGAATTAAACCGAATAAAAGGAGAAAAAAAAAGACGGAAAGGTCGGTTATGGGGGCGCCAATGCACAGCTGCTCAAAAGCGCCTATATTTGCCAACAACTCTGCAACACGTTTGAAGAGGTTTGTGTGAGCAAGAGTATTGTTAGCAATCATCAATCCCGCAACCCCAAGTCCGATCGTAAATACGGTGCTCTCATGTACAGATGCTTCACGTAAAACAACGCGGTGTCAATGCTGGAACTGGCTCTAAACCCAGATCTTGATCTATGCTCATAACTTCAAAATCTCGTAGGTTAACCGCAGATATCCCCCCAAAAAACAGGCAAGTGAGAGTGAACAAACGTTAAGTTTAGCGGTTAGCGCTTCGAATGCGGATGTGGATGCGAGTACGTTGCAGCTGCGTGTCGAATGCAATCTTCTAGATGTATACATTGTAGGGAGAAAACACCTTAGATAGGCAAGGATGCAGTTGGCCTAGACAATCTTGTTGATGACGCGTGATGAATACGTATCGAATGCGCTCCCCCGGGCTTAAGATTCAGCTTCGAGCACAGAATACGGTCGCCCTGTAGTCCAATCCCTGCAGTAGCCAGTATCGGACGAAGTGTCGGAACCCCGGTTGCAAAGGAAAGTCGAGGGTCGAATGCATCAAGCGGCGGGTCTTTATCTGCTTTCAAAATCGAAATTGTTTCGTGTAATTTCACGCGCGTCAAAGACCCACTTGGTCACCGCAAAGTTTAAGAACATAATTTTTGTTTATCTCACTGCAAATTCTCCGAAGCCTTAGCTGTCGAATTCAACGCAAAATAAACAAGTTTCAAAGAGAATGCCGAAGATTTACCATCTCGCGGAACTAAGAAGATTAAACAAGATTATATCCTTTCGTTCAGACTTTTGCTCCTACATCTGTTTGGTTTACATGACGCTTCCGGTATAGCCTCGAAAAGCGGTATCAACATTTTGTCACAATGTCGGGAATATCAAAAACACGACATGTGTGTAGCCACGGGAAAATGTCGTGTTCTCAAAGCAGGTGCACCACGAGCGCTGTTCACGCTCACAGTAAAACTAATCGCGGATTTCGTATGCAGATTCTTGAATAAAGACTGGATCCGGGCAGTGACTACCAAGAACAGAAGGCCTGCGCATGACGTCATCATTAGTGGCCTCTCAGCGTCCCCGCGTGCTAGCATCTCGCGCTCGTTGCGAGACGCTGCCAGAAGCATTGGGGGACAAACTGACGTAAGCTAGGTGGCGCTTCGTGGATCCTCTAATAATGACCTCATGCACAGGCCTTGTCTGCTAGATGGTATTGATCCGGGGCGGATGAAGGCAACGAAATCACTACCCGCAAAAGGAATATAATCTATAGTCCAAAGTCTAATGTGGCACAGCCCGAGCAGACTCAGCATTTCAGGTAAGGCCAGCTAAACCAGAATAAACATACACATAAAGAAAAGACCATACACACCGCTGGTGTACGGTCTTTTCTTTATGTGTATGTTTATTCTAGTTCAGCTGGCTTTAGATGCAGTATGAACAAACTAGCTCAGCTTAAGCCTGTTCAGACCCAGTACGTATGCATGGCTTGCACGCGACCACTTCATCGCACCATGATGGTGGTCATTCCTGCTTGCTTTCAATGCGAAAGCATTAACTATCCCATGGAGCGGAGCCGGCGGCGTCTGTAACAGAAAAAAACACGAAAGAAATGCTCATTCTTTGCTTGGTTGAGCAAAATGGCTCCTAGATAGCCATTGGCGGCAGCTTCACGAGAGCGCGTGCTCGGCCGCCGCCCTCGTGTCAGGCGTTGTCGGAGGAGGCAGGGCGGGGAAGAGGGGGGGGGGGGGGGGGGGAGGCCTGTGGCCGATTCACGAGAACGTATGCTCGGGAACCTCGGCAGTAGCGAAACGTGGCCGCCCACGCCATTACACCGCAGACGAATTAAGGGAGCGGAAGAACGACATTCATATCTTCGCATTCACAACTCATAAGAAGTGCTTAGGTGTCCTCGGAATTTTCTTCGCGGGGAAAGAGAAATTTAGCAACGCGGAATGTGCGTGGTGCCAACGAAAGGTATACGCTCAGCAGGAAGGCCACCAGTGGTAGTAGGACGCGAAGCCACTATACGAGCAGCGTATAAAGCCCGAAGCACAGCCGCTTGGCAGACTCCCGTCTTCTCGGCGGACATGAATAACGACCCGAGCTCCGCGGGAAGTCCACTCGGTTTACCCAAGTCTGCTTGAGCACGCAGTGCCCAGCTTCGGGGTCGCTGGAGGGCCGACTCTCCCTCTGTGTGCGGCCAGCGTGGCCGATTCCACCCTTCCCTCTACTCAGTTTCACCTGACGATGGACCGCGGCAGACGCTACGAGCCGTCCAGTCCAATGCCGTGTGAGTGCCACGTCACCTTCGGGAGGGGCGGAGCGACGCGCGGGCGCATTGTCACGTGATACAGTCGCATTGCTCGATTGGCTGGGATGGCTCGTAACGTCCGCTGCGGTCCATCGTGAAATGAAAAATGGACTACTAGACACAACGGACCGGCGGCACAGCAGAGACCGCCAGAAAGAGACAGGCGAAAAGAGGTCTCTCTCCGGAACACAAGACCCCGCTGCGTGATGCAAGCGCTTGGAATGGGAAAATCTATTTGCCCCCGGAGGTCCTTATCCAGCAGCGCCACAGCCACGGTGGCCCGCTCGCTCCACAGCAGTGTGCTTTTCCTCGAAACACGGTAGTAAAACAAAATTATAATAATAAAAAAAAAAAAACAGGCCTGAGAAATATTTTTTTTTAATTACTAAACGAAAGTTGCCATTCGCAGTCGTACAACTCGCCTTCTGACAAACCGCTGGTAAGAAAAAAAAAAAAAAGAAAAAAAAAGATTTGCACAAGTTACCGGATGCTCAGGGTGAAGGAGGGGGCTCTCACTGGAAAACAAGTTGGTGTTGCTGTTTTTGCAGTTTTTGACGTACACCAAAGGAGGGGATTCTCGGATTCTCGATCAGTTTACAATCAAAAAGTAAAAGCTATATCGGCGCTAGGAAGAGCTAATAGGTGAAACGCAGTGAGATTGGATTGGTCCGTCAAGTCCAAACCGTGTCGATGCCACAATAACACGATGAATGGTGGAAAAGAGAACGCCATTAGTAGCAACGAGAAAGGTCGCCAAAGTAGAAGGCGTGCTTTCGAGAGTTAAATGCCCATCTCGTACTGAAAACGCCCATGTAAAGTAACTAACTGACACTGTGCAGCTAACATTCGAATCTGCGGCGAGACAAGAAGAAATAAACGATTTGCATCTGTGTAATCAACTGTGGAACCTTGCACGATTTAGATTTTCGTCGATTAAAGTTAATCACTTGCTTTCTTTCGCGTTGTCATGAAAGGGGAACCATGCTTCATTTTACCTGAGATTGCTGCAAGAGTAAGGCAATGTAGGTAAGAACAAAGCATTGAAAGATGCTGACACAAATTATGTGGCGAGCTTCAAGCATCGTCCTCCCGCATTAACATTAATTTCAAACGATGATATGTACACGTCACGTGTGTATATAACTCTACATGTCTTTTTGGTTCCTGTTTGTCTTTTTTAATTGGACATTTTTCTTTTTACTTGCATCTTTACGTGTGCATGAACAGGAAACGTAGCTGTTCAGAGGCACACTTAACTATACAACCAATCAATAAACACTGCGTGACACGGGGATCTACAGACTACCGTGACACGTATACCGCACGATCTAAGCTCAGAAAACACAGCTATGTAACTGTTCGAGCAAACGAAAACTATTTGTCTCTCCGTACTTACTCTGGATATAATTCGATACGATAAAGCGTGCTCAAAGTGCACTTATAACTTTTTTTTTCTTGTTCTATTTAGATGTTTTTTTTACGTCTCGAGAAAACAAACGTTAAAGGGGCGATGCAACAATTTCTGTACTTCGCGCAAATACCGCTTAGAACGGATCCCTGACGTTAAAGACCTATGAAACACGCGTTCGTTTTTTCATTCCACGCAATAGAAGTTCCAGAAAAAAATTAAAGAAAAAAGAGCAACGTTTACCCCCTCAACTCGCAGCCAGAACAAGCGGCCACGTGATCTGGAGCCGATTATATGCCGCCAATGTTGATCATAGCCACGCGCCGGGGTTGGCAGAGCACAGAACACGCGCTGAGTTCCAGACGTTGTTATGGCTCGGCTATTGTCGTCGTTGCAGCGATTGGACACGGGCCACTACCCGAATGCTTATCGAGCTAGTAATTATCACGAGCCTAAATCGAGTGCCCACGCAATGTTCGGGTCCAATCTATGAACCGCATTCAAATATCGTCATTGGGGTGTACTGCTACCGCCCAGCTACGTCATCAGGTTTTGCGAAGGAGAGATTGAATGAAAACACTCGGTTTTGTCCTCGAAATTACAGCGCAGCAAAGGAGTTTCTTGGTCAGTGGCGTTGCGTGCGAGTATCCTTGAGTCCCACTATAGTGCAAGTAAGCTCGTGTAAAGTGAAAAACATTCGAATTGAATATCGTTGCACCGTCCCTTTAATCCTCACACAAGCATTACTGCAATTAACGAGCAAGAAGCACCGCTACCTCCATTTCGACGTAGAAGAGGTAAAATCGTAAGAACTTCATTTTTGACGGTGTAGGCAGTGTTGGTTGAGAACGCAATAATTTCAAGCTTCCACCACGCTAATTATAAACACCATCGAAGGTGCTGTTCGCAAGGTAATGACGTCAACGGAAGGAACCATAGGAGGACGCCACCAAAACATCTCGCCATAAAATACTCGATTTCACCTTATGATGCACCGCAGGAAAGGCTACAAGGGCGAGGTCCTTGCTTTAGGGCGCATCTATACTCCGTTTCACCTTATGTTGTACCGCAGCGAAGGCTAGAAGCGCGAGCTCATAGCGTTGGCAGCTGCCCTTAATGCACGAGAGCTTGTGCCGCCGAGGTGTGCCCTAGAGCAAGGAGCTCGCGCCTGTAGCCTTTCCTGCGGTACATCATAAGGTGAGACAGAGTATAGGCGCGACAAGCTCTCGTGCATTAAGGGCAGCTACCAAGGCTATGAACTCGCGCTTCTAGCCTTCGCAGCGGTAGAACGCAAGTGTCGCAATTGCTGGGCACTGACGGGAATTTCTACTTAGTGCTTTCTTCGAACTACAACTTCTGCGGTGTGCAACTAACACGACAAACCGAACGCTCACGGCGCATAAAATACTGACATGGCCGGGAATGACGTCCCATGCAAGCTATGGATAGCAACACATTAAAAATGAAATAAAGAAGAAATAAGTTTATTTAAAACATAATAGGTGGAAGAGGTTAAGAATTTTTAGCACATTTTCTATTGTTCACGATGTCCTTGGTCTGAACCAATAGAGAATCGAAACGACAACACCGTGCAACAACCATGCGCGATCTTCCTAACCGTTGGAATTGTCATCCAGTTATGAAGACGCGAACGCCCCACCAATTTACGGGTGTTTCAGGCAAAGAATCACGCGCTTGAAAGGATCAGAAGTAAAGCCCCTTCATGTTTCAAAAGCAGCGCAAGGTGCGTCGATGCACGAGGCACGTGCAACGTGCAGCCCCTGGGAAGATCATGGCGGCACAGAACAGCACTGAGTATACAGTGTTGCACTGAGCTAGATTTCAGACGCCATGAATTTCCCAGAAGTGGCGCGCGCGACACGTACCTCGAGTATTCTACAACAATGAATGGCGCCACTTTTCCCAGGATAGAGGGGCTTTAATTAGAAGGGGTCACATGCACCACCTATTCAGAGAGTCCCACCTCTGGAATTCTATGTCGTCATTAATCGACGCTCTATACTTCATCTCACCTTAGCACGGACTAACTGCGAAGGCTGTGCAAGCGCGAGCGGCTAGCTTCGACTACCTTGACTGGAGCACTCGCTGCACGAGCGCTCGTGCAGTCGCCGAGGCTTCATCCAAAGGAACTGGCTCGGGCTTTTGGCACGCGCGGCTAACAATAGTCCATGCTAAGGTGAGACGAAGTATAGAGCAATGTCGTCACTGAACGCTCGTATTTGACACTGATATGCACGCCCTTAGGGTGCCTTCATGTGCGCTTTGCTTAGGGTGATGACATCTGGCCATTTTGTTTCGAACGCTTATTTTTATTTTTTGTTCTGAAGCGCGTGAAAGAGCGTGTCCCTGCACGCGCTCGTGGCGCTGACTGTTCTACGGCGACATTTTGTTTCCCGCGATTTCTTTGTATTTTCCCTGTGAGCGCGTGCTGTCGGCATCGGGTACTACAAAGGGTGGCATCACCCTAAACAGAAGGACATTGAGGCACCTTACACGCCCTTCGAGCAGCATAGCTCGGAGCACGTGGAGCGAAAGCTATACTCTGTTTCATACTTGGCGTACAACGCTGTCAAAGCTACTGGCTCGAGCGTGGGGCTTGATCTCGTTGATCATTTGCACGCGTTCTCGCGCAAACAAAGTCATAGATGAAGCCACGCGCTCACGCCAGTGGCTTTGACAGCGTTGCACGCTAAGTATGAAACAGAGTATAGCGCTGCAGAACCCAGGGATTCTGGGTTCAATCCCCAGCCCTGCCCGTTTCGATCTGGATAAGCATCGTACCGGCGTGCGGTCGCGTATCACTATACTGCGTAATGTACGTTAAACACCCCAGGCTAGCGGTTGTACTGCACTGGTTAAACTGCTCATCTACAGCGAGTGACTCGTCACAACTTTGAAATGGCTGACCAAATACACGCTGTATAAATATCCACACAACCCCAATTATTATTCGAGCAGCATTTGGCTTTCTTCGTCCCTTTGCAGTGCCCCTTTGAGGTTTGAACGGAGTATAACTGAACACGCTTATAGCTATAGTTACACTAAGTATAACTGAACACGCTTATAGCTATAGTTGCACTAAGTATAACTGAACACGCTTATAGCTATAGTTACACTAAGTATAACTGAACACGCTTATAGCCTAGCGCTCTTAACTGTAAAGCCCGGTTCACACAGTTGCGTTTGACTGCGTTTGACTGCGTTGCGGCTGCGAGACACCAGGACATCCCTGCTGCTTATATCGCGTGCCAAGAAGATTCTTTGAATTGGATTCCACGCTTCATACGAAGCACAGATGTGCCGGTGACTCGCTTTCGGTTCTCGCCGCAACGCAGTCAAACGCACTCAAACGCAAGTGTCTGAACCGGCCTTAATTATGCCAACGACAGTTGACTCAATCGCGATCGGCCGGAGTTAAACGGCGGCGCCAACTGTCATTGAGTCGCTAGCGACCATTGCGTTCAATTGAGCTGGACTACCTGAGTTAAACTTTATTTCGCCTTATGATCTACCGCAGGAAAGGCTACAAGCGGGAGATCCTTAAGGATACTGAACCAAGGAATTTAGTGTCCATAATAAGTGGCGCACGCTCTTTCCACGAGCCAGCAGCCGCCGTTGTGCGCGAGCACACGCAACAAAAATGACGTCAAAGATCTCCATTCGCGGTTAAGATGACAGTGAAATGTATGGGTTTCGGGCCAAAGGAGAACAAAGACAAGTTTTTCATCTACACAGTGATCTCTGGTGTAAAAGGTAAGCAATTAATTGGTCTAAAAAGCACGTAGCTTTCACTTGTAGAGATGAAAAGCCTGTCTTTATTCTCATTTGGCCCGAAGCCCATGCATTTCACTGTCCTCTTAAGCGCGAATGGGGGTCTTTGACGTCATTTTCGTTGCGTGTGCTCGCGCACACCGGCGGCTGCTGGCTCATGGAAAGAACGTGCGCCACTTATTATGGGCACTAAATTCTTTGGTTCAGTATCCCTTTAAAGGCCGGTTCAGACACTTGCGTTTGAGTGCGTATCACTGCGTTGCGTCGAGAACCGAATGCGAGTCACCGGCACATCTTTGCTTCGTGTGAAGCGTGGAATCCAATTCAAGGAATCATCTTGGCACGCGATATAAGCAGCAGGGATGTCCTGGTTTCTCGCAGCCGCAACGCGGTCAAACGCAGTCAAACGCAACTGTCTGAACCAGGCTTTATGAGCTTGCGCTTCGCGAATTCTCTGTGGTACAACATAGGATGAAACGGAGTATAACTAATTGGGGGTAATAATTGGGGTTGTTTGGATATTTATACAGAGTTGTAGTTGGTCAGCCATTTCAAAGCTGCGACCAGTCACTCGCTGTAGATGAGAAATTTAGCCAGTGCAGTACAACCGCTAGCCTGGGGCCTTTAACGTGCACCACGCAGTAGTTATACACGACCGCACGCCGGTATACGATGCTCATCCAGATCGAAACGGGCAGGGGAAGGGATTGAACCCAGGATCCCTGGGTTCTGCGCCGCAAAGCTTTCGCTCCACGTGCTCCGAGCTGGTCTGCGCTAGCCCATTCGGTCACCGATCCCCCTAACTGAATGGGTTTCACCCGAATAGAGCTAAAGATGGCGGCGTCCGCCGCATCGCCGCCCATGGCCAGCGCCAGAGAAGCACTTACTATTGCGGGAGATTGGGGGAGGTATCTAGAAAGCATCGTAGCAGCAAATATTGACGAAAGAGGTATGATTTGAGGCCAGAGCTGCCGCTGGAACGATCAATTCACGACGCGAAAGCCAAAGCTCGGCGAGAGCGGCCATTGTAATGTCGGTGCCGGTAAGACTTTCGTTGTCTCTCTCTTGCTTGAATTCGTGTGCAGCGTTCTGATTGACGTTTTTTTTTTTACTCAAAACACAAAAAAGAAGGTTATTTAATTTTGTTTTAGGCGTTTATGTGGAATGAAAAGTGTGCATATAATTTATTTGCATGTTTAATAAAAGATAACGTGACATCAGTTTTGGTTTCGTTTCGGTTTCAACTGTGTCCTCTCTTAAAAGTGTCCGAGCGTCTACTTTCCCGCAAAACACTCGAAGAGCCAATCTCTGCGATCTACGAAATCAGCTCAGCGAATGATGAGCCGGAACATTTGTTGAGAGCTCAAAATTAAGTTTGCGCTTGGGCATTACGCAATGCAAGCATGACGCTTTGCATTGCGTAATGTCCCAGCGCAGACTTCCTTTTTCGGTCTAAACGGATGTCCCGCCTCATAATTCGCTGAGCTGATTTCGTAGATCGCAGAGATTGACTCTTTGGGTGTTTTGAGGGTAAGTAGACACGCAGGCATTTTTTAGAGTGTCCCTTCATGCGCATCTCAACTGGGGTTGTTAGGCCCACGCACCGTGTAACACCGGACAACTTAGTCGAGCTGAATGACAGTTGGGAGATCGTTGGCTTAATGACAGTTGAGAGCGCTTGTGTAACTATGGCATCACTGAGCTGTTCCAACCAAATGCTGACGCAGAACTCGCGTCCAATCCGCGACCCAGGCTGGCCTCAAGATAGGTGAGGCAGAAAATCCGACACTACGGCCCTGACACCTAGGAAGTAGTAAGCTGTTCCAGGACGTCCCTGGCCTTCACTTATGTTCACACGGTCGGACGGTCCACTGCAGGACACGGCTGAACTTGCGCGGATCGACATCACCGGCGTAACAGCGTGCGGAAACACCGACGGCCGCTCGATTTCTCTTGGACTCGCGGCGTTTTCCTCTCCCGGCACGGTAGCACTTTCCACGAGCACGTCCTACATTCCCCTTGCAACGCGCTTCGGCGACCCGACAAACGCGAAACAGTTTCCCCCGACGATAAGAGCTAGCAATTCTGTCGCGGCAGCGTTCGCTTCATCTTCAGTTGGCGGCAACAATTGCCGAGATTAGCGGACAATCCCGAGTGAAGCTTGAAAGAAACCCTTCTCTGATAAGCGACGGGGACCACGAGACGCTGAAGGCGTATCTCGAATGAAGGTGCGTATATTGTTTCGTTCGCGTGGGAGCTCACTTCAATATGAGACGCCCGCAGAAATAAATCTACGCGCCTGAACCGGCTGTTTGTTTTCACGCTGTGGGCGTTTCCTCTATGGAAGGGAGAAATCAAGGTGAGAAGCGCGCTACAGTAAAAGACGCAGGGCGGGGTTTATTATCTTCGCGTTCTTCGGCGTTTTTATCGGCAACCGTCGCGATCTCACTGACTGTGCAGTAATCACAGGGTGTTCGGGACTCGCAACGCCCGGCGTTTTCGAGGCCGTCATTGACTAGTGACCATCTCTTTTAGAGATGGTCAATAGTCATTGACTCATTGACCAACTCTTTTACTGAAAAAACACACGCACACCTGCTTCTAACTTCTCAGTGCATGGGACTTCGATCGTCACGGGTACGTTTTGCTTGCTTGCAATAGTGGGAAAAGTTTAAGCATCCCAACTTCAGGAAGCTGACGAGCTCGAACTGCAAATTCCTAAAGCAAACAATTCGCGCGCAAAAAAAAAAAAAATAAGTTTTTTATTTGTACAGTTTTGATACTTGGCAAGCAAAAATCAGAACTCCAAACATGTTCTTTCAAAAATCTGCGACTCCAAAGTTATCGGAAGAAATTAAACTCCAGCGACTCCCGTTATTCACTCGCTAAACGATCCTAATTAATCATAATTGCAGGAGGCGCGAGATAACGCGAAGACTTGGAGCGAAAAAATAAAATTGAGAAGGTTTTTTTTTTTTTTTTTTCAGGGGGTTTCTTTCACTCACCGGTAGTCTCGTGATGGAAGCTTGCGGCCGCGTCGTCCGCTACGCAGAATGCGGTGTCCCTGCGAGATCCAAGCAACCCTTTGTGAGCACAGGGACGCGAATCGCCAGAGGCCACTTTTCACAGAACGGTCTGAGGCAAAGTAATACGCGCGCCCGGGAACAGACCGGCGACACGTGTGAAAACAGGTTTCGTCACCAGCACCTCGAGCACGCAAAGCTGACAAAGCGTGCGAGGTCCAACACCACGTCCTGATCGATAGATACGGAGAAACGTTCGTGCGCAGGGATCTCCGCCCGTATGTGAGGGAGCGAGGCGCACCTAGTGAGCGCCGCCGAGCGCGGCTTTATCTGTCGATCGCGTAAGATCAGCCTCAACGGCGAATTTCATCCAGATAGAGGGAATCGTTCGAGTGCGCGATATCATAGTCGATGCCAGTCCAACAACTTTCGATGCTTGCGACCATCGTATCCCGACCTGACCCCCGATCCAAATTAATAGAGCCATACCATTTCTAGTTTCAATTTTATAAAAAAAAAAACAGTAAAAAGAAATCCAGTCTGTAATAGAAGAAATTTTTGGACACAAATATGTTTAGAAATAAGCTACAAGCTCCAGTAAGCTTAGCTTATCGCGAGGTTCCTCGTTCGATTCAAATGTACGTGACCTATTGGCCAGGGTTGCTATGTTGCGCTTTTTGGACTCCCAGGAGACTTGGAAGAGGGAAGTGACGTCAACGACTAGAGAAACACAGATTGGATGTTGACAGAAGAAAACAAAATCAACATCCAATCTGCATTTGCTGCGTCGTTGACGTCACTTCCCTCTCCCTAGTCTCCTGGGAGTCCAAAAAGCGCAACATAGCCCCCCAGAACATTCAACCGTCACGCGCGCAGTGGCGATGACTGGTACTGCCCTCTGCTTCACCCCATAGTTTGGAGAAGCGCAACGAAAGCTATACAGGGGCGCGACGTGTGGAAGATGGAAGGGCGCTGGTGAGGCGTGCTGCCGTCAACGGCAGGCGAAGAAACTCGGGGCGTGGCGATTATCGAGCATCTCATTATCCCTCCGTAGCCAATGAGAATACGGCATTAGCCGTAAAGAAAGCTCAAGAACCAATCACGAAACAGGAAGCGTTAAGTGAGGCTCCTCCCGCTTCAGCGGAGCGAACGGTGGAGAGGAGGTCGCCTCCTCTCCAGCACTCGCTCTGCCAAAGCCGAACGAGGATGGTGGAGCTTCCCCACTTGGCTCTTGACCTGTCACCGACTCAGTCGAAAAAAAGCCCGTGCGTCTACTTTCCCGCACAACACTCGGAGAGCCAATCACCGCAAATTACGGAGGCAGCTCGGCGGATGATGATGCAGAAAGATATGCTTAGACCAAAAAACGCCGTCTAACTTGTGACATTAAAGGATGCAAAACGTCACGCTTGCATTGCTTAATGTAACAACTCAGACTCCGCAAATTTCTAAGAGACTTGGGAGACTCTTTTTACGCTTAAATATTACTATTATAAAATAGGAAGCCAGCGCAGTACGTGGTTACAATGCATTTTCGATGCCAAAAAAACAAACAAATAAACTTTTAGCTTACGCAGGAGATTCATGCTTTTGAGTCTGTTTGGTACGTCTTTCGTGTAACGGCGATTTGAAAAGAAACTGCTTCAGCCCGCGGACTGAATCAGCGAACCAGGTCAACACGCCCAATCAACGCCCTCTAGATAAGAAGTCGCAGTTGTGGGAAGCGCGTCCCAGCGGAACGCTGACTTGTGTCGAATATGTGACCCGCGCAGGCCAGTCTGGTAGATGACGGATAAAATTTAGCACGGCTTCCTATCTAGGTGGTGTTTGGCGAGCACTTTCCACTAATCTTACGAGTGCGAAAGTGCGCACAGGGGCTGATTTCGGAGCACCTGGTGTTGGCCTCGTGCCCTATAAGTATCGGCCCGCTTCGTTCCAAGTGTTATCGCCATTAACGACTATTTGCATGTCGCAGGTCAAACCCGCCAAACGAGCGCCCACAAGGGCCCCCCGCACACGAAGCCGGGGTTAAGAGCAGACCCCTTTCGTTATCGCGACCTCTCGAGCCATTTTTGTGGCCCCCGATTAGAGCGAAGCCAAGAGCCGGCGGCCGAGCTCGCTTACGGTCGGCTCCGATAGCACCGCCAACGCGACAAGCCCTTTCTGTTTCGGGAAATGGGACAGCCCGGCCGAGAGCTGTATACGAGACAACTTCCAGCAGTTCCCGGAACGCAAGTGGAGCGATTCGGCCTCCAGTCAACAGCGTGCCGACTTCCAGAAACCTGTCACATCATATCGGTTCCAGTGAAATCTCGGGCAGATTTCACCGGCTATACTTCGCCATGCGACCGCGCTATGAGGAGGGCAAGTTCGTCTGCTTCTTGCATAGGGGTTGCGATGATGTCAGAACGCCGAACTCTTATTGACTGATTGAAAAAAAAAAAAATAGTGGGTAGATCTTAAGGCATTGAGGTCTACCCATCATCCTTCCAATCAAAGCCAATCAGAGCTCGGCATTGTTCTGAACTCTTGCGCAAGAGGCAGACGACTTGCTCTCCGCATAGGGCAGGAACTGTCGGATGAGCGGACCCCCGCACCGCGCGACGCTGTTAACACGACCACAACATCGGTGCGTGATTGCACTTTATCGGTGCGTGATTGCACTTTACTTCGAAAGCGTACTGGCGGGCAGTTAAGTTTACTTCGAAAGCGTACTGGCGAGTTAAGCACTTCAAACCCCACAAGTATACTTTTGACGGCTGCCTTTTATTTCTAAAAAAGAAAAAGCCCCGCTATGTAACGTCTCTATTGTCAATGCCAAGGCGAGAACGGCAGAGCGTCTCTTTTGGACTCCCGGCCTCCACCGCGCTCTCGTTTTGCTTTCCGTCGTTCGTTGGATGCGTGTGCACGCTCGAGAATCACGAGGATGTCGCAGCGTTATCCAAAGGTGTACGAAGCTCGCACCGGAGGCGGGACAGTCACAAGAACCTCCCTGCCGTTCTAGTCCTGTCAGCGACTATGGATGTTTGTGTTCTAGAAGCAGGGCACGGTTCAAGGGAAAAATTGTTCCAGGTTCCTTTTTTTATTTATTTTGTTGTCGTTGCTCGTTTTTGTAATGTAATCAAAAGTCAAACAGCGCGTGTCGATTTAGTGGTTCCAAAGGTGAGATTTTCAGTGCCCTGGACGTGCAATGTAGCGGTGCTCAGAAAGGACCGCAGGCGGTCTCGGTGAGGTCTAGATATTCGGCGTATGTCCCTACACCATACAGGCGCGTGAATTCAACGGCAGACTGGTTGAGTAAACCTTTAGGTTCCAGCACATAAGGTTGCTTGGACTTCAGTTCGGCTGCAGCTTGAGTTCAGCGTAAGTTTAATTTAGTTTAACGTTTCAATAAAATTCAATAAACCATTCGGGAAATATACGGCACAATCATCGTCTGCTCGACGCATTAAGGCAATCAAATGCACGGGAAGAGAAGGAGCACCCACGAATCGAAAGAAGTTCATAGATTAACATTTCGTGATTTCAGAACGCAAAAAAGACCAGAAGACAAAAAAAAAAAAAGAGAGAGAGAGAGCTTGTGTCGACAGTGCTTTGCGATAGTTCTGTGTGAGCATGTGTTCTGAACTCATGATGAAGACGGTTAGTGCCGCTGCCGCGGGCTCCACGAAGAGTCAAAGTCAACGTACAAGAAGATCCGCACGATTCCTCGCGCCGCACAGTGCTACGTGAGATAACTACGAAATCTCCTGGGATTTTTCGGAAAAAGAACTTCAGCTGAAGCATCGATGTTGCTACTTCGGCAGAAATTTCTTAATGGCTGAATGGGCTGACGGAAAGACTCGGCTGGCTGAAATATTCGGGTTGGCTTAAAGATTCCGGATGGCTGGAAAACTTGATCGAGCTGGCTAAGAGAATCAGGCTTGCTGCAAGATTTGGATTCGCTGAAAGAACCGCGTTGACTGGAAATGGTTGTCATGAGGTTCAGTGGAGCTTAGATTCCAGTCGGACCAGAACTTTAAAGAAATAACATTCAAGCACAACATAGATATATGTGAAAAGGACATGAAAGGGACCAGTGCCGCTGTAGTGACTGATCTTGAAGATTACTAGCGATTTTCCCTACGTTGTTTTGAACCTAGTTTCATGACATCGTCTTCAGAGTTCAGACCGCCAGACGCCGTGAATATCTGAATATCTGATTCCCTCGAGGAGGCTGGCCAGCGGACGTGCCGCCGCAGCTTCCTCTTCTAGCAGCTAGTGCCGTCGATTTCGCTGGAGTCGCCAATAAGCCGATCGAACAGCCTCTGTTTGCTCCTCAGTGTTTGCGCATTCCTAGAAAAATTCGGAAGGTACGCCTGACGCACACGGCCGGCGCACTTGGCACTTCAAGCCGGTAATCGAGAGCAAATTATCAGCGCTATAATTGGCGCCAAGTACCAATGAAAGCAGGAATCGTGACCGACATTTAAAACGATCTGCATCTGACTCTAATCAGTCTCGAAGACGGTGCGCGGGTGTAGAATACAGAATGAGACAGGGCTGCAAATTTTTATTTGCATACCGGCGGCGAGTGGCGGCAGCTTAGAACGTATTAAAAGTATCATTCAAAATAACAGAAAACAAAAAGCGATTGCGACCTAGGCGAAAGCTTTTCAATCGCATGTTTTTTTTAGGCGAACATGCTTTCTGCATTTCCATATCTCGAGGCGGTATCCTAAGCTAACGCAGCCCCAGATCCAGATGGCAAATCAAGGACCCCCTGCAGACAACTCACCACCATCCAAGGTTGGGGAATTACACGAGGCAGCGAAAAGGTATATCCTCGTGCTGAAACCTGTCAGTAGGCCACATAACAAGATATGTTGACGCCACTCCATATGAAACGTAAACGTCAGTCGGCTTAGCCTTCTTGAATCAACGAGGCGGGGGCAGTTTGAGGGACGGAGCGAACAGACGACTGCCCATGTTTCCTTCTTTTTTTTTTTTTCATATATACCGAGAGAAGTGAAGACTGCCGCGTAAACGCTCAAGGTCGACAGTTGTGTAGACATCCTTCAATCGAAAGCAAGCTGACGTTTTGCGCCTAGCCGACACACGCAGCCACGCTGTTGTTTACTCGAATTTACTCAAATACGAGACGGTCAAGGGCAGTCAAGGCGTGTCAACTCCTGTCACGATCATGCGTGAGACCTCACTATCAGTGACTCGTACATAAACACGTAACAAAATCGACTGCGCACATTGAGAGGGCGAGAAAAAGAAAGGAGCAAAAGCAGAGTGAACGTAATGAGACTTCATCGCTGACTACTTAGGGTCCGACGGAGGCAATGATTAACGAGCTCGGCCATTCCTTCCTCGTACCGGCTCACTTTCTTAATGAACGTGGGTTCGGGGAAAGGACGGCTAACGACTTTCGCGCCATTACCTGGCACCTCCTCGCCGCCGCCACGCCGTACAAACGAAAGCGAGAGCGCGGCGGGCCCTCCACCACGGGTGGTGTGTGCCTGTGAGCGTGTGTATGTGTGTGAGGCGTGGTGAGGAGGGACGCTTTCTCCTCCGCGTCTCACGCGGGCGCGCGTCTACGATTGTGTGCGTTGGCTGGCCCGAACGAGTGACCGGTGGCGCGGTGGTTCCGCGCAGTCAGGTCGTTACGAGAGCGTTCCCAACAGCCCGGACGCGTCTCTTCTACGCTCCGTTCGCCCCTAAGCTGACGGCGCGGTGGGAGCCACGGGCGCGTTGGACCAATCGTGTGCCGCGATCCCTCGCCACGTGATCGCATCCTCGCCCATACCCACGCGCAGCGGCGGGGGTCACGTGACGAAATGGAGGCGGCTGACTGGTCCGGTCAGCGCGCAGCTTCCCCCGCATTGTCAGCTTCGGGCTGCACGGGGTACACCGGAGCGCGGTGCGCGTTATTTATGCGCACGGCGTTGCGTGGCCAGGCTCCCGGCTTTTATGTTCTTCCGTTCGCAGTCCGAGCGAGCGCATACAGTCGGAGGACGTGAGTGGCATTCTCGAGCGAGACCCGATAACGTTCGCGCCACGCCGTATCCGAGGGGGATGAGAGGGCCGAGAGTCACTTCCGAACCGTAGCACCAGGCTCGGCGCGGTTTTACAAGGAGCGCAACTATATGCGGGCGAGCTGGTTAGGAAACGTCATAATCTAAACCCTGCACGGCCCTCGAACTCCTACGCTTCCGTTCGACCTCGCGGTGCACCGCAGAGTCACCCCGGAGAATCCAGTGTTGCGTAGGTACCACGTGCTAACGTCGCTGCGTACCTCACAAAGGTCACGTGACACACACACGGACTGGCGCCGAATGGCTCGTAACACCCACCGCGGTCCATCGTAAGGTGAAACGGAGTACGGCCGCCACCGCGACGTGAACTCATCGGGTACACGGCGCGACTCCTCCTGCGTCCCATGGAAACGCTATGTGCCCTCGGGTTTGAGGCGGGAGGGCCCGATGGCGTGCCATCGAAAGGGCTTTAGAGATAAAAACGCTCCTGCAACTTGTGTTACCTTCCCGTGTACATTTCAGTGCATACGTTGAGTTGCCTCTAAGCGTGGTGTGCAACAGCAGCGTGTAGAGCATCGAGCAGTAACGACTGTGGTTAGGTAGAACAGGCAGAGAGAGAGATGGGGAATGGCCGTGCCAGGGATTCGTCGAAACCCGACTCGATTCGAGAGTATCGTTCACACTCGCAATGTCTCTGCTCGTGCGGGAGAGCCCGTGCAATTACGAGCTTGTCAAAGTTACGTTCACGCGCACGCTGCACGTGCTTACACGCATGCGGCACCAGCCGGGGCAACTTTGAGCGATGGTGGCACCGCGGTGTAAGAATCGCGCTCCCTATGCTCCTGGATGATTCGCCTCACAATAAATGGGCTTGCCTACACCTTCCTGGCGGGGAAAAAAAAAATAAAGTGAGGCTCTATTATGCTGCTCGTATATAGCAAACATAGAATTACTTACGCGACGCAGATCAGCCTCGTACTCCTGTTCTACGAGTCTAAATGACAGCCGTTTTGATAGGAGCCAGTGGGCCCCGCATAGGTCGTGAACGTTGCAGATCCGTGACAGAACGAGATATAGAACAGGCATTTCTATTCCTTTCACACTTGCAGTCGCGTATCTCAAAAGAGTTCAATAAGCGCGCGTAAACATGGCGTATACATCCGTTTTCGAAGTATTCACTGGTGGCCATTGCTTGTACTCGACTGCCGAGCGCGTGCTGACGGCGAGCTTCCACGGTTCTTTTGCAACGTGCATTCCCTACCATTAAGATTGCCGGTCTTAGCAGCCTATTAATGTGAGCTCGTTGTGAGCATGCGCTCTGGACAGCGCACTCAAGTATGGCGTCCAGTAAATGCCCCATATATAGTGTCGCGCTTACACGTCACACCGAACGAAGTTCCGCCGAAATGTCCTTCAAAGCGCTGACAACCCCAAGGTTCCACTACAACACTCGGAAGCACAACCCAAATTAACCATCAATGCCTTCTGTGCGCGGTTCAGCCTCACGCGAATTATACTCTCTAAGAAATGCCTGCGCGTCTACTTACCCGCCAAACACTCGAAGAGCCACTCTCTGGAATCTACGAAATCAGCTCAGTGAATGATGAGGCGGAACATCCGTTTAAATGAAGTCCGCGCTGTGGCATTACGCAATGCAAAGCGCCATGCTAGCATTGCGCAATGCCACAACACGGACTTAATTTTGAGGTCTCAACAGATGTTCCGCCTCATCATTCACTGAGCTGATTTCGTAGACCGCAGAGATTGGCTCTTCGAGGGTTTTCCGGGTAAGTAGACGCGCAGCCATTTCTTAGAGTGTAGGCCGCGTTTACATGGATGCGACCGTAGCACATCGAATCGAGATTTGACTATATTGATTGGTGTTAGATGGGCAGAAGAGGAAGAAGTACGTAGACAGGGCGCGTGTGATTGGCCCTTGTTCGATTCGAAGCGCTATGACCGTATTCATGTGAACCCAGCCACACAGACGATGCCACCGCCCACAAACACGCGCACGCAAAAACATCCGGGCGTGGGACAAGATTGCGTGCCGTCCGAACCGCGCGTGAACCTAATTTGCATACCCGGGTGCCTCGAAGAGATCAGGGGCCCGAAGGAGAGGCCTCTCTCGGTCCCACGGTCCGTCGCCGCCGCAGCTGCCTTGAGCGAATAATCCAGCCTCCCGACCGCAATTGAGAAGTGGTCGCTTCTCGGAAAAGTCGTCGTCGCGGCTGCCGTCGCGCGGACAGACACATTGTTGCAGCAGCGTATCGCGTCGGCACCGCTCTGCGTCTCAAGGGTCACGGGCGCGCAGCTGCAAACAGGCGCTCCAACGAGGCACTGTCTCCATTTTGTTCTTACTTTCTCTTTTCTCTCGCCGGAGGAAGGGGTGCATCAGCCGGTCGAGAGAGCGGGAGCCGCCGAGGGACGCGAACTATACAAGGATGTGATGTCGTCATCGTCATCTGGCCGAGACCGAGACAGCCTTCCGCTTGGCACGGCATCCTCTACGGCGGACACCGACCGTGCGGGAACAGGGGAGGAGTACAAGGGAATGGAGTAGCGCGGAGCATTCTACTACAGTCGCTGGCAGAACGGGAACAGCAGGGAGAAGTTTCGGTTGTCCCGCCTCCAGCGCGAGCGTCGCGATAATGCTTGGGCGTCTCGGGAGCTGCGAGCTTTCATGCGTAGCCACAACAGCACGGCGGAAGGCAAGGGGAACCTGCTGGAGGCATCCGAAGGAGACGTCCCGCCGGTGACTATAGCTCGCGAGCAACAAGGACTGGCTTCGCACTACGGGCTCGTTTGGCCTCTCTTCGTGTAAATCATACAGCATAACTTCTCTCGGTGAATGATCGGAACAAAGGACTTATTGCACTGTTTACGAGGAGAAAAGATGTGAACGCCACGATGCGATCGGAGGTTTCTCTCGTAACTTCCAGCACATTTCGGAGCACATCACCAGTGACTCGAGACACACGAAGTGTTTTCTTCCCGTCCCAAAATAACCAAAATGAATGATAGCTACACCAATAGATACTTATAAGACATACTTTGTTTGTCTGTTGTTCGTTGTTTTTTGTTGCTTTTTTGCGCAGAGAAGCATCTAATTTAATAAACGCTCTCGGCGTTTGTTGTTTATACGGCTTTAAACCTCCAGCTTAAATGGCTGAACTTAGAAAGCTTCCAGCTCTCCGTTACTTCAGTTAGCTTTAATACTTTTCATGCTCTTTAATCCCCATTCTGGTATGCTCGTAGCGAAAAACTGGCTTATCTTTAATCATAGCCTCTTATGCTTTTTGCGAGCTTTTTGCGAGCTGTTTAGCTGCTGGTTCTTCGAGTAAAATTAAACATTGCCAAAACCGCGAAAACGCAAGAATAATGCGAAGATGTAACAAAATAAAACCAGGAAAGTGACAACGAGCGCACGAAATGTCTACAACCTACTTGATGAAGCAAAGTAATCGCTACCCAATTTTCGCCACGAAGTGATGCTGCAGTCGACGAGCCAAAAATAATTTCCCACAAACCAAACGTCCTCGTGAAACGCAGGACTGCAGCGCCAGAAGTCTTCTATTTCCTCAACATTCCAACAACTAGTATAAAAAAAAAAACGCTGCGCAGTTTACAGTCAGCGACTTTTACGGCTCAAACCCGAGAGAGAGAGAGAAAAAGGATAGAATACGAGGTATATACATACGCCCACGAGAGGGGAACAGACACAATCACTCAGAGAGGTGCTGAAACATTTCGGGTGACGGCAGCCCCAGGTTACGGTCGGTCCGTCTGCCGTGCCCTGCCCGCCGGCGTCAGTGCGCAAACAGCGGCCCTACAGACGCGGCCAGAAATAGGCGCAGCCGACGGGACCTTGCACTGCCTTTATCGGGCCGTTAGGTGAAAACAAAAACACTACAGGCCGCCCGTGAACTGGTGTAACGAGCGGCGAGCGTCTCGCCATTTTCCGCCGGTGTTGTCGTCTGCTGCGTGGAATCACGAGAGCAACATATAGCTCTCTAATCTGCTAAACCCCGAGGAAGAAAAGGAGAGCGGTTCGATGCATTAAACTCCGGCCGTTTGTTGAGCTACCCAAATAAAGTGCATTTTCTGACTACCCGGACTTTAGTCTTCACGGTATGTTATTTATTTTCTCGAAATGCAAAATAGCAATTGAGAAGACCGTAAATGAAAACGATGCCGAAGCCAGCATTCAAATTTCCGCGAGCTCTCCAGTTGTGTGACGTCAAAATTGTACAGACTTTCAGGTCGTGAGGGTAGTCTTAAACAGAGTATTTCCAGCGTTTTGTGTGTGCTTCTCAGTGAATCAGCTACCAAGCATTCTTTTACCACCATCAAACGTCTTGTAATCAGTTGGGAACATGGCTTACTAGCCCATTTTGTATATCATTTCTTTCGTCACACTTCAATGCTGCCAGCAGGAGCTCCTGGTTTGAGAAACACGATGAAGATGAAACTCAAAAATTCAATAACTTCGCAAAATGTTGATTTTCTTTTTACCCAATATTTGGGGAAGTGGTACAGCCGTACCCATCGGTGTATTGACCAAGTTTTGAGGCAAATCAGCGACCATGAAAAAATCGCCGGAGTACCCCTTTAAGTGAACACATAACCAGCTCGGCACCGAGCACAGGAATGTCGAGACGAGGGACGAAGTGCGAAGGATAGATAGAAACAATTACTAGCGACATTCATCTCCAAAGTCCTATAATGCATGGAATGTAGTATTGATCACCTTAATTTTGTTTAGGAGACATTAAACGGCCGTTTCGGCGAGTGAAGAACATATTTTTTTTTTCCCCGCTAAATTTAACGAGGCAATTCACGTCAAGTGACCTGACATCACTCTATTGGTCACGTGACGCTGGCCAGTAAAACGAAAAAAGAACGAAAATATTACGTCTAGAATAGGTTGCTCTCCGAAGAAAAACGCAATTCGTGAACGTGCTTGCGAATGTTGTACTCCAGGATATTTTTAAAGAGCATTTAACTAGTGCCTAGAAATAATTAAATGTCGCAGTGTTATTACAACCGAAACATTCTAAAGTCCAAGAAATGTACCGCAACTATTGGACTCACGTGATGGGATCTATTACGTGAACAGAGTTCCAAAGCACTACGCTTATACTTTGCAAGGGGTCTCTCGGATTCCAAAAACACTGAGAAACAAGCACTTTTGGTATATAAGAACTCACACGTCTGGACGAAAAACGTAAAGAGTTCGTGCATACGCAATAACCACATGCAAACTCAGTAAAAAAAAATAATAATAAATAGACCGTCGAACAATTAAAAGCAAAGACGCGTGACAATCGTACCGTTATCCAGAAGTTTAAAGAAAAAAAAAAAAAGCAGAGTACTTCGTTTAGACTCAGCTGCTCGCCTTTTTTGGGATGGCAGCTCACGCTGGCCGGAGACACATGCATCGTTTTCTGCGCTGGTTTGCGCTCGCTCGGGGCAATTCATCATTTCGGAACGCCCTTGGAGGCAGTATTGCGCACGTGGAGCCCAACCGAGACAGGAGCGCGGTCAGGTGGTCGCCTCTGCTTTCCTAACCTGAAAGCGACACTCTGACTAACGACAGCATCGGTACAAGGGGAAGGGCAAGGCAGCCGGCGGAGTGCGGCAGACGAATCGCCCCAGGCAAGGAGAACCGGAACGCATCGCTCCACGCGACGACCGGTCGACTACAGACCACTTCGCTTTTTGCTTTACCCTTTTTCGGTTGTCGCTTATGGAGCGAGGTGACTATGTAGCGCCAGTATGATGTACTAAATAAATTATGGCAATGAGTATAAAGCAGGCATGTACACGTTACTAAAATTAGCGTTGCGCATGTTCGTAAAAAAAAAAAATATATATATATTTTCTTTGTTTGTTTTATTCCTTTACCGGACGATTACGCATTGGCAACTCCAGAGATAGACAGCCTACATTTAAGATGGGAGCCACGCATATCATGGAGAGCGTTCGCAATTAATTGCGGCCGCATTCTGGGCGAATTAATTGAGAGTGCGCATGATTTGCGTTGTCGAGTGGAAAGGAGGGGAGCGGAAGGAAAGACAGAGACGATTGCAGGCACGCTTTCGTCCCTTCTTCCACACCCGTATTGCGAATGCGGCACATAAACCACGTGACATCGATCAAGCAGCTGGAAAAACTGTGTAATCCGGGCCATTACCCGGAGACGGAGGAAGCGACGCCACCCAGAGTCAAAGACGCGACTTTTAGAAACAAGGGGCCCGCGCCTGTGTACAGTAACGCGCGGCGAGAGCTTCCGCAGCCTAACGGCGAAAATGTGAACCAAGAAATGGGGATTGAATGCACACCGCTGCAGTCGCCAACAGAATCACATTGGAGGAGAGCACAGGGGGGACGATGAGAAAGCAAGGAGAGGCACAGGCTCACGGCCACCATACAAGCAGAGCATGGCACGACCATGCGACGGAGCTACGTGATTAAGTGTCCCCACGCTCAAAGTTATCACCGAGCAACTAGAGTGCACAACTGTACACTGTAAAAAAGAGATCCGCGAGTTCACTTTTCTGCTGAACATGGAGACAGCCAACCACGCGAAGAGTAGAAGCATCCCAGCGAATGATGAAGCTCCTAATGCGATTAGAGCCGCAAAAATGCGATAGAGCCGCAGGGAGAAAGGTCCAGTGAGACATCATGCCCGTTGTACTTGCGCACATCGCATATTTTGGTGTAATCGTATTCCAAGCTTCATCATACTCTTGTATCGTTCGTGGTAAGAGGCTGCCTGGTGTTCTGCAGGAAAGCGAACTCGCAGCCTTTTCTTATAGTGTATACGGTGAGCAGCTTTCGTTTTTCATAACGACCCGCCATTTTGGTAGGCACTGGCAGCGAATCCTGCGGACGACCAAGAAGTGGCCGATCTGAGAGTCGTCGGAATACTGCTAAAAAAGATATCACACGCACTTCCGCTATAAGCTCTCCGTTACGCGAACTCTGCTCAGAAGGAAACCAGTCTCGGAGCCAAGCAAGAATGGCCTCTGTTGTTCACAGCTGCGACGAAGATGGTACGTGCACAGTAACAGGCATTGGAGCCTTCCAAGTGGCATTGACTCGCTTGGTGGCAGCCGATGCGTGAGCGTCATCACGTCACTTCGCGGACAGCCCCCGCCGTCAACGCATCCTTCGCAATCAGTCCCAATCAAATCCTAATTGGAGCGTTTCCCGTCAACGATGCGCAAACCTCCGCACTCCAGACGTCTTCAATGGCACGTCCTTCGGTTGACGACACCCCTTTCCTACGTGCGGAGTGCGGTTCAAGGTGACGACGTCCTCTGACGCAGTATAACGTCCGAGCACCTCCCCTATGAAGTGGGCTCATCGACGAAGTACCACTTTAGCCGTCGGGCGTTTTCAGTTTGGCATGTATCGCTTTGGAAACTCTCGAAGTAAACGCCCTTCAGTGTAATGTCGGCTCCCGGAACCCCCGGGAACTCGGTAAACATGCTTTACACACGCGCCTAAATTACAGCCGCCATTGCTGACCTTCTGTTGTCTTAGTGAGATGCCGAGCCACTGAAGCGGGCGTTGACGAGCCTCTACAGAGCTTGCCCCACCTATGCTGAGGAGAAAGACACGGTAGAATCTAAAATGGCAATAACCTTTCCTGCTGTTGTAATGATGAAGTAAAAGGAATAACAGGAAACAAAAAACTGAAGGTCGGTTATGGCGGCGCCCAAGCACAGCTGCTGCAAAGAGAAATCCTAGGATAGTCAAAGCACCGATGTATACCCATTCCTTTTAACTGGGACGAGAAATGCATCTGTGCAGGTGTTTAGAATGCGCTTCGAACTATAGTCTGTTTCACCTTATGATGTACCGCAGGAAAAGCTACAAGCGCGAGCTCCTTGCTCTAGGGCACATCTCGGCGGCACAAGCTCTCGTGCGTTAAGAGCAGCTCCCAACGCCATGAGCTCGCGCTCCTAGCCTTCTCTGCGGTACAACATAAGGTGAAACGGAGTATATGAAGCAACCATGTCACCTTATGGCGGCGGTAGGCCGTGGCCACCATTCGACTTTAGCACCTTCTGTTCCGTGGCAGACAAAACGATTGTTCCTATTGCAGACACCACACTACAAGTTAGTAATTCAGTACTCAATATTAGGTGCATGTCAAAATGCGTTTTTCGGGGAATCTCCAAGTTATAAGCAACTCGCCAATTCGCGCGTCCGCGCGATGACGCGATTTTTTTCGAGTATTTTTCTTCCAACAAAATTCAGTGATCTTGCTCCGCAACCAAAATACTGAAGAAGACAGATATCCACTGAGGTGTCTCCAATCTCCCGAAAGGCTTAACATATACGATACGGCGTGGGTTGCACGTTCTAGAATCTCACGGTCGGTCAAAACTAAGCATCATCCCTCTCTGGAGGACCCCTTCGATGGTTCGGCGGAGGTAGCCTTAGTATTTCATTTCGTTTCATGGCCCAGACCAAAATCAGCAACTCATAAATTTGCCGACACGAACTGCCCCACCTGTTTGAACCTTAGAGAAGCGGTTGAAGCCGCGTGTCGGTGCCCGGAATTGCCCTGGAATCGGTCGCCACGTGCGAGACTATACGACCCGCAGAGGACAGAAGCATCCACGGCTGGTTCGGTCTCGGCAGAAGAAGTGTGCCACACACTTCTGAGGGGTAAGGTAGGCCTAGTAATTGGGCGCGCGCCCGCGTTTACACTCTGACGAAACGCAATCCCGCACAGCCTATTCTATTGATTCGGTGTCCCATTGCTCATCGTGTGACTCCAAGATTGTGGTGCTCAGCGCCCGCAGACAGTGAAAATTCACCGCGAGATGTGCTGCGGGCTGCGAGGAAGAGGGAACAATATACCCTGTCACACCTATAGTTTAGCTCGGAGCATTGCGAAGGCTACTGACGTAAGATCAACAAAGCACAGGAAGGGAGTTCATACGGGGCGATAGTCCGCGTGCTAAGAGATGAGCTCCTAGCCTTCCTAGAATATGCGTTAACCGTCCGAGTCTACGCGGGATACAAATTCTCCGGTCTTATGGCACGATTTAGGAAGGAGAGTTTATTTCATGGGGGCGACGCTCGATCTGGGATGGCCATTCACGGACACTAGAGTCATAACGACGACCATGAACACCTAATTTCGTTCGAAAGAGCGTCGTGCAGTCAAACATCTAAAACCTGAGCGCGCATCATCCGCAGCTGAGAAAGTTGGGTGCTCGCCCGTCTCTCGTATACTCATTCCAGCCCGAGTCCAAGCCCACTCCACAGAAGAAGTACTAAATGAACAGCGTGTCAATCATGGCTACCGATCTTAATGTGCGATCCTTATATCAGTGTTTTCGATAACAGATCACGGCAACCTTGTGCTGGAGCCACCTTAAACCGCGTCCGGTCTAGAGAGCGGTTTTCCTTTCCAGGATTGGAGAGAGAGCGACTCCAACGAAACCGCCGCATTCCGTATCGCTCATGGGAGTGCCCCCATGTCATTCGTTCACAGTCCCAGGTAAGCACCCAAATCACTGACAGGTAGAGCTCACCAAACCTACGCGGAGAGAAACCGAGGAAGAGGAGAAGAGGAGAGCGCGCGGAGGGGTCGCTGGTGAAGAACGAAGTGGAAGCTCCTCCCACCTCTTTCCAGTTTAGTAGTGCGAACGCTGGAGAGAAGGCGACCTCCTCTCCACCGTTCGCTCCGCTAAACTGGAAACGGGTGGGAGGAGCTTCCACTTCGTTCTTGACCTGTCACCGACTATAGGCCGTGCTTTTCTCTTTCGTTGGAGCGCGTATGGTACTTGTTTGTCAACAAAATGCAACGTATCCTTCGAGGTATCTCCTCTCCCCTTTCCCAAAGGCTAAGAGTCCTCGTTCGTGAAGAGCCGGTGTATTTATGTCAGCCGTAGAAAAAACCCCAAGACGGACATCGATACAACTAGTAGACGACGCCGGCATTCAACGTCCGAACGCCGACCCCGACCCCGAGCGAGGAGCAGATTACAACCTATAGCTCGCTATGGTTGAAGCGATGGCGCTGGCAGAGACAAAAGCAGCTAGCCTTATTAGGGTCACCGCACCGCTGCGTAAGAAGCAGACCAACTTGCCCGTAGCATAGTAGCGTCGCAAGACGCCTCTGCTTGCCGGTTCGCTCGCGAAAGAGGACATTTTACGAGACTCGAAACATTTCACCGCTAGGCGATAGGCATCGCCGGCGTTCTGACAGCTGCTCCCCTAAGCTTTCAACGACAAAAACAAGGATGAATCATAACGGCCTGAAACGATTCTCCGCGATTGAGACACATCGAATCGGCATCGCATTCCGCAGCTGCCATCCGCGCTCTCCCTCCAGCCTCTTGTCACGCACACGCCGCACGAAGCGGGCTCAGCCTAGCGGCGTTGGCGAGGCGACAGCACCGCTGTTTGCGCCACCATTCGGAGACAAACTGACGGAGAGGAGGAGATAAGAGGGTGCAGCGAGGAATTAAATCGTAGTTTAAGCAGGCCGGTGTTACTCTGATGATTTAAATTAAACTTTTTTTTTCCTGCTAGAATAACCCCAAGAATATATTTTTATTAACCTTTTTCTTCTTATCATTTCATGACTTACATGTGCACTTGTCTTCTATTTAATTCGAGGGATCATGGAACGAGAGCACGAAGAACTGATCTGAGCAAATCGGAACGTTGAGCTTTCTTTCTGCCATCCACTTCGTTCATCAATTACATAGAGTAGTACTGCGACCAAATAAAGACGCTAAAGAAAGAAAGGAACATTAGAAAAGTAATGTCCTATTGCAAGAAAATAAGAACGCAAAAAAAGAAAATGAAGCTGTTTTTCACTACCTGAAAAGTATTAAGCTGTTTTAGTTCTACTATCCCAGAGCTTACACGATACAAAGTTGTTAATTATACTGTACCTTTAATTCACAGTAAATAGATCTTCCGCATTGTTTTCAGTGATCGGACGGATTGATCAATCAATCTGCTGCGTCTAAAAGTACTACTGATTAAGAAGCACTATTCTGTAGCAACAGCGATTGAAATCGAACTAATCTGATCACTAGCCTTTGCCTCCAGCCCCTATCCTGTCAATCGGAGCCGACACTACCTAGGCAGAAGGCCGTAGCATCCTGACGTCACCAGCAAGAGGCCTACGTGAGTTACACATTGAACGCGAGTGCCGCGTCGTCGTTCGGCTGGAATTCGTGCTCGACCAGTGAGAGCACGAGTGGCAGCCGAATGCTGACGCAGCACTTGCATCCCATCTGTACGGCCTCTTCACCTGACGTAGAAAATCCAGCACTGCGGCCTTTCCTCTACGTTGTGTTGTCAGAGCTCGGCGCTTCGACGTCACCGCGCGCTCTCATCTCCTCCTCTCCCTCAATTGCTCTCCGTATAGCGACAGACCGTGCATCAATACTGCGTGGTGCACGTTAAAGACCCCGGGCAAGCGGTTGTATTGCACTGGCTGAATTGCTCATCTACAGCTGAGGCACAAGACGCCCGTTGGAGCTGACTATAACTTCCGGTTGTCTAAACGCACACACAGCACAACTACGGGCCTATCGACGCGCACGCATGCGTGCGCGTGTCGCGCGGCTCTGGATGCGCGTCCGACGGCATGGCGGCACTCGGGGAGGATCAGACCTCCAAGGTTGCTCGCGAGCACGGTGCTCGCGAGTCGAGTGCTTCGCCAACACCAGCTGCGCTCTGCCGCGGGGAAGGAGGAACACTGGCGGGGGCGAGCAACTTCTGCTGCCTGCCGACCGTAGCTCGCCACCGATAAGGAACAGGAGGAGTGCGAAATGGGAGAGGAGAACGCGCGGAATATTCCGTAGATTGATTATATCTGGGTTGATTGATTATCTCTTTCGTCACTTCGCCCCTTTTTTTTCCCTCTCTCTCCCTTTTCTCATTCTATGTGTATGTGAGCGGGAAAAAAGGGTGCTGAGGCGTGTTTCGGTCTCCCGTTTTCTCCGAAATAATTGTCTCTCACCGAATTTATCGATCCTCGTACGAGTATACGTGGTGGTAATCGAGTTAATGCCGAAGACACCGCCGGACGGGAGAGCAAAGTGTAGCTTGGCATTCTCTTTCCACTAAAACTTTTTTTTTTTTTTTTTTTTGTGAGAAGCAACAAGGTGTAGTAGGCTCGCACTGGAAAATCATTATATAATCCAATAGATTCATTGCTAAATTTTCCCAAGTATCAAGGAGAATGCTGGCAATGAAAGTCCACGCGCCGCACGCGCTCGCCTTCCCCGTATAAGATTCGAAGTAAGTAATCAAAATAGGGCGTTGACGAACGCACGTGCAAGATGAAATTTGTCTTAGGCTATGTTGCTTTAGAACAGTTACTATTTCAGATGCCCGTACGAGCAGCGAGTGTAACTACACTCGCAGCATGCTCCTTGGCGCTTGGATAATTAGCAAAAGGTATATTTGAGCGAAGATACGATTAGGCGAGCAGAGGGGCGTCTCGAAGAAATCTATGCACTTTGAAAGAAACCGCTTGTATTGTCCCACGGCAAACATAGAAATCGTAATCCTTCAGCACGCTGACCGCTTTTCCCAGTAGACAGCAGACCTCCGTAAGGTCCGCTTCAGACGGAGCAATTTCACCCAGCAACTTGACACCGCAACACCAGCAACACGGGCCGTCCGCGTTCACACGCAACAACCGAATTGCAACGACTTGCTATCATCATCATTCACTTCGAATTTTCTTGCAATATTTAGACACCCAGCTACGCGCTAAAAACGTGTTTTTATATCTTTGAATGGCGTTGAGAATACTAACTCATCTTTCTGAAAAGGTTTATTTCCAAGAACGATCGATTTCAAACCAGAGCCAAGTCTTTAGCTGTCATCATCACCACCACGGGGGTGTCACGTTAAAATATCGCGTCCCTGATTGCCACTTCAAACGGCTCCGAGTTGTTCGAGTTGCTCGTCCGTTTCGAGCCGGACCCGATCTCAGCAATTCGTGTCGATCTAGGGAAAGCTAGGGAACAACCCGCCAGCAACCTCAAAATTGCTGGAAAAGTTGCCCCGTCTGAAGCGGGCCTAACCGCTCGAGTGGCGCGAGGTTACGCTCGCACGAGCCACACGCCACAGGGTAAACACGTAGACTCGCAGCAACGGTACGAGAGAGTGAAAGAGAGAGCGACAGCCCGAGACGTCATCCAGGGTTTAGTAAAAGTTGGCGAAGAGGCAACCTACAACAAAGTGGCACGCGCCCCTGCACGGGAATGCGCACTCTCCGTCCCGTTTTCCTTTAGCGGCGCAATCTCAACACGAGGCAGCAAAACAAGCAAGCAACCGCGCAAAGGAGAGCACAAACGTGCCCGCTCGAGCGCAAACACAGGCTCGCCTCTGCGTAACGCGGTAACCGCAAGCGGGCGCTCACGGACGCATGAACAAATTCCAGAAATAAGATTTACAAAATGCTAGGACGAGCGTTGCGTCAGATGTGCGCGGGGCCCGTTTCGCTACGGCGATGATGGAAGTACTCCCTGCCCATAATAATAAAAAAGCCCTAAACAAATTATAAAATAAAGGCCTCATCCTATGCCAGGCGCGAACACTCGAGTCGGCTGCTATTACGCTAAATATTCTATCGTTTTAAAGAGAAAAAAAAAAGAAAAATAAAAGGCGAAGTTGGATATATTTGGCCTGTTGCAGCGAAGAAACCTCGCAGAGGTCGATGGCGTCTCACGTCATAGGCTTTCGCCAGCGTGAAAACTTTCCACTGGGCTTTGAAAGGAAAGAGAAAGCGCCGAGAGCTGCGTTGCCTCGGTCGGCTCGAAAAAAACCGCACGGAGCCGACGATTGCCGCATTTGGAAACACCTGTTCTCCATGCGTGAGCCCGCGCCCATGCCGATACGCTTCTTGTAGCTTTTATTTGTTTATGCTTTTTTTTTCGACTATGCGACCGCGAAACAGCGCTGCCTTAGACATACTGTTTCGCGGTTCTAAGGTCAAGTTGCCGCAGCTGTTAGCAGCGCCGAACCGAATGTGTCATGTTAGGTACTTGCGCTGTCTCGATTCAGAGTTTTTTGTCCCGCCCGTACCTTGCACAGTCTGAGAAACGAAATGAAATAAGAAACGAAAACAGCGGTCTCATCCAATTACATTTCTTTTTTAGCTCTCGAGCACCCTAGAGTATTAGGCCATCGACCGGTCAAATCCGTCAAATGGATTCTGAAAAGGAGAGGAGTTAGTTTGTCTCGAAAAGTGACAATTTCCACATAGGCATCACCGTCACCACCGGCGATAGAAAAAGATGATGATGACGATGGCGATGATGATGATTCACGCCTGTAGCATCGCGAACGTGTTGTGTGAACATAAGATGCGCATTTGCGATGTGCCATATACCGCCTGAAACTCGGAACCCACCTGCACGTATACCTCCATTCACTAAGCCGTGCCGACTGGCTGCTGCCAGACTACCGGCCAGAAAGTCGTCTGGCCAATGAACGATGCGAGTCGCGCGACAACGTTTGAAGCGCCGCGAACGCCCCAAGTCCATTTCGCCAGGGACATTGGCTTCACCCGCACTTACGAGCCACCGGGACAAAGCGCCAGAACGACAGGTTATAACGACAATACGCGCTTCGGTCCTAGTCTAATCCGTTCCACAACTGCCCCTCGCGCAACCACCCGACCACCCCCATTACGTATTGCAACGGGCGGCCTAATACGCGCGCGCCGTGCGTCGCTCGGACGCGAACGGTAAACGTCAGGCGCTCCGCGGTACCTGGAGGAAGTGGGCTGTCTAGCCTATGCCGCTACACGCATATCACCGCCAACACCGATCGCAGCTGGCTCGGCGTCGTGACTGAAACCGAAGAGAACCGAGATCTTTCTTTGGCCGTTGTTTTTGTATCTCCTTCGTGTTCAGCCGTTATTATTATGTCTTTTTTTTTATCGTTTTCCCGATGCGCCGGCAGCCCAAAAAAGGAGCGCACCAAAACAAGCAGCCGACCCACATACCCCGCGTCGCGCGATACGAGAAGGGCGCGCGCGCCAACAGCAACCTCAATCGTCTTCGCTTTCCAGCAGGGAGAAGAAAAAAGAAAGAAGATGGACTTGAGCGGCATAGGAGGAAGCGAAGCACGACGAGCGTTTTCACTTGCCAAGAAAAGCCCCGTTCCCCCCACTTCGCGCCGTGAGCAGAAAGCGCAATCTTCGTAACACACACTCGTTTCCAGCTCCGATAACTTTTGCGTCCCCCGGCGGCGAGTGAGCGCGCGCGCGCGTTCGCGCCGCTAACGGTGAAGCGCCGATTGTATCGGATTACAAGCGAGAGGCTTCCAGGGTGCGCGATTAGATGCACGCACTGTGTGTGTGGCTGTAAACCTAGCTGAGCCGGCAGTTGTCACGCTCCGACACGAGCACTCAAGCCGCGGTCACGGCGCGAATACGTCGTTCAAAAGACAGCCTTACAGTGTGAGGCCTTCCTTGCATGACGTCACATTGGCCATACAAAGCCTGTCTGCACGCATGTTCATACAACGCGATAAAGGCCGACGTACACTTCGCGCTTTCCACTTTCGCCCGCATCCTCCTTTCCTATATCCCCTCCGTTTTTTACCTTGCCCCGACTTGGCTCCCCTCGCAGCTTAGGAGAGGGGATCGCTTAGAGGATTATCTTCCCTGCAGAAAGCCGATGTTGTACGTCCTCCTTTCCGCAGGCGATTCTGTCGTCATGTGCGCAGCGAACAACACCTTGTCTTTTGTATGGTGTATTGGAGACCTGCAGTGTGATCGAGTTGCTAGGAAGGTTTACCCGCTATCGTGCCACACTATTCGCAAAAGCGTGCATTCATCGTCCGTACGCGAGATAACTACCGCGTTTCATCTGAGTGTATAGAACGCGAGACCCTGGACTGATAAAAAAACACACACACACACACAAACAAACACAGTATGTGCATTTACTTCCACGCAGAACACGGAGGCATCACGGAGAACGAGGGAAGGGTTTCGTCCCAGTGAATGATGAAGCTACGTCATTCGCTGGGATCATTCCGTTAACTGTTCGCCGTGATTGGCTGCCTCCGTGTTCTGCAGAAAATTGAACGCAAATAATTTCTTTTTATTTTTTATAGTGTATTATCTACGTTGCACCTGTTACACCAGCATTGGTAGTTTCGACCTTTTGGCCGGGTCAAAACAAAGCCCGTAAATACGGGCGCTCGTGTGAGCCTTTTAACCGGGTCAAAAGAAACAGTAAATACGGGCGCTCGCGTGTTCGGCCTTTTAGCCGGGTCAAAACGAAGCCTAGACATGGGCGTCGTGTGTTCAGGCTAGGTATGTTGCGGTGCGTACTGCTTCAGTTGTACGCCATTTCAAGCGGAGGGAGGATTACTCCTTAGGAGGCGTTAAGCACTCGCTTGACGATTTCGTTCGGTACGACAAATTGTCAAAAGAATAAAAACAAGTGCTTTCTTTTTTTTTTTTTAATGGAGTGCTATCGCGCGAGAATTCTTTAACAGATCGTTTTTTGAAAGCCCGATGCCGATCCAGGGGCGCGCTTCGACGCAAGCCTCGAAGAGCCAATACGAGCACCCGAAACCATATTAGGTCGGCAAAAAATATCTGCCTGAAGCAATTCCACAGGGGTCGGGAACCCTCCTTCGATGAGGCGGCGTACACGTCTCGAAACGAAATTCCAGTCTAGGCAATAGACCTATTGCTAAATTACCCAAGCATCAAGGAGAATGATGGGAATGTATGGACACGCGCCACACGCGCTCGCCTTCCCCATATAACAGATTCGAAGTAAAACACCAAAATAAAGCGTTGACAAGCGCGCGTGCAAATGCCATTTGTTTTAGACATTTGCTTTAGAAAAGCTACTACTGCTGACACCAGCACGTGCAGCGCGTGTAACTACACTCGGAGCATGCTCCCTGGCGCTTGGGAATTTCGAAAAAGGTCTATAGAAGCATGGCATGCTCTTCCAGACTCTCAGCTTTACTATACATGAAGTAGCACGTATAGTATACACCAGGTAGTATACATGAAGTAGTAGTAGACCTTTTCGTCTATCAAATCTCTCTCTCTCTTCCTCTCTCTCTCTCTCTCTCTCTCTCAATTTTACTTGTGCCAAAGAGACGCTTAATGCCGCCGTTACCGAGATTCGTTTTTGAAGTCTAAATTGAACAGTTAAAGTGACTTTTTCAAAACGATCAAAAATATCAAGCGAACTTATACGTAAATAAAGTATCAACGGGGATGGCACGAATTTTCACAAGGCTTTCCGAGCAGCGGAAGTAAGAAATAACAAACCCGGCATTTTCGTCATCCACAATGCCCGCGATATTCGTCCCTTGACTTGTCATTTCGAGTTTCGTGCTGCACGTTCACAGGATCATGCTTGGGATGAGTTTGCTCGCGCTAATAATACAGCCGAACTACGCTTAACCAAAACACGTTGATGGCATTCTCACGTGCAGTGCGAATTGCAAGAAGTAAATATCGTGCCTATCACTCACATTTCCAAGGTTCGGTTCAAAAATGTTCGATCTCCAGTAAAGCACAGACGCTACCGTAAACGCAGCAGCATAAAACACGTACAATCGCACCGTCACAGGCTCACCATCACTGTTAAAGTGATGTATCTCTTAAATTAGCAAACGTTTTGGATGGGCCTCCACGTACACCGTTCAACCGAACTGGTTATTGATAAAAGTAACGTTAAGTCATTAATAACTAAATACGGTTGGATGGCCCGCCGAAGTGACGGACGATCACTTCACTCACAATCTCGCGAAAACGTTGTTGCAAATGTTGGTCATGCTCACCCCAAACAAAAACAATCGATAAAAGTCTTCTTTGTTTTTTCGTAACAAGACAACAAAAGATTCGGTGAATAATAAAAAATTCGCTATGACTTACGCGTTACGTTGAACAGCCCTCGTCCCCTAGCTAAAACTTTCCGAGGCGTAAGACTGGAAGTGGCGATGGAAGTGGACCTCACCTCGAGCAAATGGCCGTAAGTGTCCTACGCAGCAGCCACGCGTCGCGGGAAAGTCTGGAGAGCGTCTTGCTCCTACGCCGTCATTTCTCGCTTCGGAAGGAGCAGATAGGATTGTAGCGCTATTGTTACAACTGTATAAGAAAAAGAAAAAAAAAGAAGAAAAAAACGAAAGAGCGATTACAATGCCGCCGTTTCACGGAAGACGGCGATGCAGAGAGCGTGGAATTCCTGCTTGGCAAGGGCACAGTCGAGTTCATTTTTTCTCTTTTAGTTCTAACCTTAACAATGAGCTTTTAAACATGATATGGGGCTAAGCATGCGTTGGCCAAAAGGTGACGCCGGTTGCGAAAGTAGTCAACCGCGCAGCTACTCGGTGTGTTTGTGCGTGCGAGCGTGCGTGTCTGTGCGTGCCTAACTGTATGTGTTGAGGAGGGCTGTGGTATTTCCTGCGACTCACCAATACGTCCATCAGCGTGTAGAAGTGCCCATACTCGTGTGACGCAACGACTACACCAGCAATGTGTTCGTCTCAGAGGAACAGGAAGTTGTCGTAATACTCCGCTGTGTCAGTTGCTGTACTATGCGGAGAGCAAGTCGTCTGCTTCTTGCGCAGGGGTTGCGGCTGCGTAAGAACGACGCCGAGCGCCTACTGGCTGACTGAAAAAATAGTGGGTAGACCTCAAGGCATCTAGCATTCAGGTCTACCATAACCTCCTCTATACTGACAATGCCTAGCAGATCGCCACGAGACGCGGCCACCAAAAGTGAAAAGGTAGAGCGGCAGACAACGAATGAGAGGAGAAGCTAAATGAATGGCGCCACTTTCCCAGTATAGATCCTGGGAAAAGTTGCGCCATTCATTGTTGTGGAAATGCTCAGGACACGTGTCGCGCGCCACTTTTGAGAAGAACATGGCGTCTGAAATCTAGCTCGGCGCTGCGCTGTGCCGCCATGATCTTCCCAAGGGCTGCACGTTGCACGTGCCTTGTGCATCGACGCACCTTGCGCTACTTTTGAAACATGGAGGGGCTTTAGGAGAGGCTAGAGTTCCTGTATAGTTTCCCGACGGGAGCCAGAGTTGCGCGTTCATCCCCGTAGCGCCGTCTTTCCTGCACGAAATGTTGATTCCGCAAGTCACGTGACTGAATTCGGCAACTAGCGGCGCCGCGCATTCGAGGCGCGCGGCGCGCTCAAAAGCAGGGGAACGTACGCCGGGGCGTGCAACGTCTACTTTCCTGCACGGCACTTGATCCGGCTCCTCACGTGATCGGATCTTGGCGAATAGCGGCGCGGCGGCGCGTGGAAAACAGACGCGCAACTCTGGCTCCCGTAGGGAGCCAGAGGAGAGGCTAGAGTGCCTTCATACACACGCGCGCTTTTGCTTGAGTGGTGACATCTCAGCCATTTTCACGCCCAATCGTTTTTTTTTATGCATTTTGAAGTGCGCGCAATACGGTGTCAATCAGCTCGAGCGCGCAGCTTTGGGTAATGCATAGACGCCATTTTATCGCCCAAGTCACGCACCGAGTGCGCGAGAGCGTCACGCGCTGGCACATTCAGTGCAACAATGGATGTCTTCACCCTGAGACAGACAGACATGTAGGCACCCTAGGAGAGGCCAGGAGAGGCATGTAACGGGCGCCCCGCTGCGGTAAGATGCCGAAACGCACTTCTCCCGAGCGATGGAATGTTCGCTCGTGCTCCTCGCGTTCCTCGCGCTACCGCTTCTTTTCTTGCCGGGTTTGAGAACCATGTTTCGGGTACCCGCCGCTGCAAAAGCTGTGCGCTGAATACCAGAAATGCTCTCTGCTACCAGATCCTCGCGCTCCAAGTCTGCGACCGGGCACTCTATGGCTCCGTCGTCGAACTGCCAGGCTTTGTGAGTGTAGAGGAGGCTATGGGTCTACCCCCTATCCATTCAATCAAAGCATATCAGAGCGCGGCGTCGTTCTGACGTCACCTCAACTCCTGCGCAAGAAGCAGACGACTTGCTCTCCGCGCATAGAAACGGGCGCGTCAGACCTCGAGTGACAGCCAGCGACGCTGCGAACTATCGAGCATTCGCGCGATGGTCGGGCTACAAACACGGACGCATATGAAAACGATATAAATCCCTATGTTGCTCCTATAAAAGACAAAAATTGCTCGGTAAAAAAAAAAAAAGCACAAACAAAATCCTAATGTCTGAGACAAGGCACGTATATATATATATATATATATATATATATATATACATACGTGCCTTGCCTCACCCTCCCCCCGGATCTCAGTTCCCGCTTCCCAATTGATGATTCCACACCTTTCAGCTCATTTGAGCTCGACACTGGATTACAGAGCTCCGTGGCGGTCCACGCAGCCGCAAGACGTTTCATCTCGCAACACAAACACTCGGGTATGCGGTAAGCCCCCGTACGTAAACTCGAAGCTGCACGCCTAACTGTTACCCGTCGACACGTTCAGTGTTCCGTTCACTATAGATACGGAGTCACGTTCCAGGGCTGACAGATGGGATGGAATTACCTGTACTTGTATTCTCAAATACCATAGTAAAAAAAAAAGAAAAAAAAATGTCATTGGCTCTTTGCGGTATGCTACTAACTTCGCCCTACGTATGCTGAATTAAAATATACGTGGGTGCATCTGAGACTAGAGCTGTGTCAATTTATCAACACGTACACGTTACAAACTCCAAAAGCATAGTTTCTTACTTCGATAACCAAACCTTGTAAGAACTACTTGGGCAGCGCGCAAATAATGCAAAAATAAAATACTTTTTTTTTTTTTTGACGTGACTTCTTGACTTAAACAGCGCAAATAATTTACGTAAGGAAGAGACAACAGGAAGGAAAGAGCGCTGTCCGTGACGGCGAGTTTAGTGATTCTCGAGTCAACCGCAGCGCCCGCACAGAGAACGAGACGACGACTTCGAGTGAGCGGAACGCCGATCGCGGACGATTTCCTCCTAGCCGTGTTGCGTGTGTGTCGCGCGTTGGCGGGCTGCCCGAGCCTTCGACGAGTGCCGTCGCCGTTAATTTGGAGCGAGCGCGCCCCCGGGGCCCCTAAATATAGCGGCCCGTGTAACTCGGGCCCAATGAGGCCGCCCCTAGGGTAACGACTCGCCCCGCTGCAGAAACAGAACGTCTTCTCCTCATTCCAACCGGCTTCACCTCGCGTGCGGCCAGGTCGGTTACGAGACCGGAACGGCGTCCGGACGAGCAAACGCTCTTCCGATCGAAGACAGCCCGGCGCCGCTGATATTCGAACCCATTATTTGATCCCTCAATAGGAGGTATTCGCTGGACGCCGTATTTGAGGGCGATATGTTTAGAGCGCATGCTCGGAACGAGCTCCCATTAATAGCCTGCTAAGGCCGGCAATCTCGATGGTGCACGGAATGCACGTTGCAGATGAACTGTGGAAGCTCGGCGTCTGCACGCGCTCACCAGTCGCGCCCACAGCTATGGCCGACAGTCAACACTCCCTATAGTTTACCCTATATGGGGAGTACCTCAGTCTCCTTCTGTTTCGCCATCAGCACGCGCTCAGCATTCGCGCACACAGCTATGGCCGCCAGTGAATACTTCCTATAGACCTTTTCTGTTTCCTGTCGTTCTCAGTCACGTGGGTTCCGTATCTGGTATGCGGGGCGAAAAAATATTAAAACGTTTGAACCTGGAATATGCGAGAAAATATAGGTGAGGCAAATGAAGAATGTGTGACAATCACGCATTTTTCGTAAACACCTTCCAGCTTCGGAGAGAGATCAAAAAGATGTTTTACCGCATACCAGAAGTGACGATATTCAAGATGGCTGCACGCTTGTGGAAAAGGTGTATTAGCGGCGAGAAGTTGTGGTGGCGCCCTCCTGTGGTTCCCCCTTGTGACGTCATTACATTGCAAACAACAAGTTCGATGGTGTTTGTAAATAGCATGGTGGAAGCTTGAAATCATTGCGCTCTCAAAGGAACACTGCCAACACCGTCAAAATTAAAGTTCTTTCATTCCTCTTATTTCCGTCGATGATAGTGTTATAATGTCATTCTTTCTAGTACCGGATGCAGACGGCACGCGCCAAAAGTAAAACGACAAAGAACTAGCCGGTAAAAAAATGTCGCCGAATAGCAGCAGATCGTGCCCCAATATTCTATTTCACGCGCTCCAGAAACAAAAAAGCGTCGCAAGCAAAGAAGTCAAGATGTCACCAGTCTACAGTTTCGGTTACACTGCTATAATGCATCGTACAAAAGGTAGACTGTAGACGCTGCTCCTTCCTTGTATGACTCTCACATTTGACGTACAAACACTGTACATAAACACATAAAGGAAACGTGCTTCGAACATACCTGAGGCGCAGATTCTTCTGTAATTTTGTCTGCAGCGAAACACCGCGTCTTTTTGTACGTCCTGCCGTAGGATGATACCTTGTATACCGGTCAGTTGGATGGAATGAAGACACCGAATGATTCGGGTCGCCCAGTGATATTGATACGGTTGGAGTTCGCCGCGCGCTGAGCTCTTTCGGGTAGGCTCGAAAACGGTCCGCGGATATGGAAACCGCTACCAAATAATGCGACGTGTCGTGCAGCCTGCGAGCCCTCCGGGGCAGCGTTCGCGGTAAAATAAACCGAAGAGCGCACACGTGTAGACCTCGCCGCGTTCCCTTCTCTAACCTAAACCGAGTAATTATCGAGTCCCTCGGAACGGGACAAAGAACTAACATTTGGCGTGCCAATGAAGGAGCTTCGAGGTGCCACATCAGATGCCACTGATATCATCACGTGGCTGAGCGAGCAACACAGTTTTCGGCCGACGCCAAGAGCGTGTAGGAATGAGCACCAGCGTAGAGTCATTACGTAACGCGCAAAGGCGAAAGCCACGTTCCCAATATTTGCGTGTCCTTTGCGGTTATGCAATCGCAAGAAATGTCACTTCCACGCTGGAATGCAAAGTCTCCGGTCGATATTCTGTTTCATATCTAAACATCCACCGGCAGGACTAGAAACAGCAGGCAGGTCTTTCAGTTGTCCCACCTTCAGGAAGGGCTTCCTATAAGGAGTATTCACTCGACGCCATATTTGTGGGTGCTGTTTAGAGCGCATGCTCAGAACGAACTCCCATTTCTAGGTTTCTAAGACCGGCAATCTTGATGGTGTGGAATGCACGTTGCAAAAGAACTGTGGAAGCTCGCCATGAGCACGCGCTCAGCAGTCGCGCACACGGCTATGGCCGCCAGTGAATACTCCCTAATAGCGGCGAGAAGTTTTAGAGGCGCCCTCCTGTGGTTCCCCCTTGTGACGTCATTACCTTGCAAACAACAAGTTCGATGGTGTTTCTTATTAGCATGGTGGAAGCTTGAAATCATTGCGCTCTCAAAGGAACACTGCCAACACCGTCAAAATTAAAGTTCTTTCATTCCTCTTATTTCCGTCGATGATAAATCCCCTTTCCGACGTCATAGTCAGCGTTCGGCGACGCTTTCGGTCGCGCACGGCGCTAATAAAAACTTGGGCATCTCTATACTCCGTTTCACTTTAAGTGTGAGCGGAGCAGAAGCTATACAAGAGCGAGCGCTGAGCTTTCAGCGTCCCTGCCAGGCACGCGCGCTCGTGCAGTGTAAGCACTGTTCAGGGCCACATGCTCGCGCTTGTGGCATCG
Source organism: Ixodes persulcatus (assembly GCA_013358835.2). NCBI lineage: Eukaryota > Metazoa > Arthropoda > Arachnida > Ixodida > Ixodidae > Ixodes > Ixodes persulcatus. Next base: position 382,691 of record JABSTQ010009203.1, on the reverse strand, counting down.
GCTGCGTCTGGACTTAAGCTGAAACAAAGTATAGAACTTAGAGCACGCACGCGCGGTCAAAGCGCCACGGAGAGCAACAGACGCGTGCCGGAGACAAAGCGGCATTCGGAAGATGCGCTATGCGCATCTTCCTGTCTGTAGCGGCAAACAGGCCCTAAAGCTTGACGAGCGTCGCCGCAAAGCGTCAGACGCGTCCGTCGTGGTGTCGACGCGTGCTGGCGTCTCACGAGCCAGTACGCGGCGACGCCACGACGCCAGTACGCGGCGACGCCACGACGGACGCGCGGCTGACGCTTTGCGGCGAACCTGGTCAAGCTTCGGAGCCTGTTATGCCACTTATGGCGGGTCGAGAATCCACTAACGATGACATCATGAGCAGGCCTTGTCTTCTAGGCGGTATTTTTGCTCCAGAGCAAGCTTCCTACCTTCGATAATGTTTTGGCGTTTTTTCAAGTCAATGGGCAACGGAAGGCACGATCGCGTATACCATGGAGGCACGAGCGTACAGAAGAGACGCCTTTTGTTGTCACGGAGGTTCTTCGCGAGCGCGCGACGTCGTAGTCGTTCGCGTTTGAGCGCGCGCAAACGAGACGCTATACCAAACCAAGACCTCGCGCAATTTTCAGGTATACACTTGAAGGTGCCAGCAGGGCTCTCGATCCTCGGTGCTGTATGCCGTGACACAACCAAAGAGTCCCCAGGATGACACGCGCTATTCCATAGGCGCGAACGCTGTATCGACGTGCTATCGAACCGATCGACACCTAGACGTCACTACAGGTGGCACTAATCCCAGCTAGCTGGCTTCGTCCTCCTCTCCGTCTGCCTCTGCTCGCGCCCGGGGGAGCTTTCGGGTACGGGATTTGCCGCAACGCCGACGAAACAATGGCTGAAGATCCCGGTCCCTTCGCCCCCTTCCAAGGCGCGTCTTGGGACGATCGAGCATCCCAGCGCAAGATGGATGGTCGCGTCAGGGATGTTATTACCTGCGACGGGCATCTCAGCCATTGCTCCAAGACTCCTCGCCTCATTATCCGCGGAGAATGTGCGCGGTAATTAATCACTGACGAGTGACAGGCAGCATACGAACCCCCACACGGAAAGAAGGCAACTGAAAAGAGAAAGTCAGAGGAGACGAACGATCGGAGAGGAAATAAATTGCGAAACGCATTCACGCGAGCTGTTATAATTGAATAGGTAACGTCTGCTACCAAAAGCTCTGTTACGCGGGTAGATGCCAATAACGTGTCGGAAAAAAAAAAAAGTCTGGTCTTCCAAATCCGCGCGGCACGCAGGCTCAGCTGTGTAAAAGCATATGCAACTTTTCCTACGTTCATCTCCGTTTTAAAGCGATAGCCTGATATGGGAACCCTGCAGGGACTTTGCTTGCTTGTGTTCGCGCAGTAGCAAGGCAATGGAAGCGAGTGTCCTGTTGGTTTGACGTCATCCAGCGCGCGACCAATGACGTTCCACCGTGCGAAGTCGGGGGGGGGGGGGGGGGGGGGGGGGGATTTGCGATTAGTGGTGTCGCGCCTTCATTGCATTTAACGAAATGTCTAACCCATGCGGCGACTTTTTTTTTTACCTTCATCAATGTATCAAAACATCCAATTATACGATGCGCGCGGAATACCAGCCATAAAACAGTTTAGCGTTTGGTAGAGCCGGTGTGACGAAGTCCTGATTATCTTGAAATCACGCCGTTCAGTACTCCGACATTCTGTCACAAAAAGCGGTCACTTTTGAGCAATCACAAGTCGGAAGTCCCACATTTGTCTGAACTGGTAAGGACAACGGATAGGTGATCAATTTACGTCGCGAGAATCAGGCACCTCCGGCAGCGCGTCGCCTATGGCTCAGCATACATCTGTGCGCAAGCCCCGCTGACAAACATGCATGTTTACCGAAGTCACCAGTTCCACACCTTTTTATGCATTAAATACGCTAGTATCTTAACAACGTTGCACAACAAAAGTAGACGCCGGTAGTGGCCGTCACTAAAGCTCTAACATGTAATCTCTAATGATGGTAGAGAAGACGTGACTGTGGCGGTGTGTTAATAAAGTATATCATAGTGCTCTGGTTTGTTGCTCTCGTGAACGTTTACCACGTTTCAGGCCACCACTGCGCTCGGAATAGGCTCTCGGTTGAGTACATATAGTTTTATTTTCTTTTTCTTTTAAGCTTCTAGATATTTTTTTTTTTTTTAAACTCATCAAGCAACATTGGCGGTCGCGCCATTTCTCGGGGACAAAGCCTGTGATTGGATCATATACCTCGCCGAACGCTGGCGTAGTCCTCGTGTTCAATACATGCTCCGAGTACGTGCACGAACAATGGCGCACTCGGATAATTCGCGCTGCAGCCACAAATTCGCGCTGCAGAACCGCAAAGCCATATTGGACTCGCTTCTTGACTTTGTCGCGAAAGCAAACATCCAGGACTCCATCTGATTAGAGACATTTCTGGTACCCCCCTACCTATCCACACCCCATTCCCCCACCCCTTCTCTCTCCGATGTCAGTTGGCAATTGATTAGAGAGAGTCGTACGCGCTTTACTTGTTTTTTATTAATAAAACATGTTCAATCAATCAATCAATCCATTGCGGATTGAGATCTTTTGGTGCGAGCTAAAGAATGCTCGCAAAATGAGCGAGCGTGTATGCTTCACATGAAAGAATGCCGCTTTCGAACAGACGCTTATTTAAAGTGAAAGCACGTGCTATTAACACTGTGGCTATTACCAAAAGCTCTCGAACCGACAATTTGCAATTGGGAAAATGGCGGTTGGTGTGAAGCACACCTTATGCTCATTCTCTTTCACCTAAGAAGCAAGGCGAACAAAACCAAGACACGCGAGGCTTTCTAGAGTTGCATAAACTGGGCTTGAACGAATCGCCCCTGTTCGACGCCGCGGAGGTTTCAACTGTATTCATTCTCATTCCCCTCTCCGGACGCGGTGTAGAACGACGCTGACTGTTGGGCGTCAGAGTGACTTCGATTGATCTGGCAGATAAAGAGACAGCTCTTGTGCGAGCAGCAAGCGAGGTACTGGATTGGTTGAGTCGAGTGGCGTGATGGCGCAGAGCATACACTGATCAGCCAAAACATTATAACCACCCATTAATACTAGGTTGATCTATTTCTGGCACGCAAAACAGTTGCAGCCCCTTTTGGCATGGATTCTACGAGTCCTTGCTAAGTGCCTTGAGTGAGATTGTGCCAGATTTGTAAGCGCAGGTCACGCAGTTCCTGTAGATTACTTGGATGTGGTTTGTGAGCTCTGAGCTGAGCTGAGCGAGTTAGGTGGCCAGGATATCAACTGTAATTCATCATGCTCTTCAATCCACTGTAGCACAATTCCGGCCCTGTGACATGGAGCGTTGTCCTGTTGGAAGATTCCTGTTCCGGTGGGGAAGACAAGCCACAAATAAGCGTAACTGGTGAGCAGTGATATTGACATCACGATCTGCCCTCTGCCAAAGTCGCTTAAATCAGCAGCCTTTCCCATTGCACGCACAAGTGGTCGACAAAATGACCCCTTTGTATACCGGGTAGCCGTTATCTACCATCCGCATCAAAAGATAAAAAATAACGCAGTGTTCCCTTCAGCTAGGCGCGCTCATCCCCACAAAGGACTTATCATAATGCTTTGGCTGATCAGAGTACATTCTCGCTGATTTCCTAGCGTTAAACAGTTAAAGTAAGCGTATTGTGTTGTCTGGTCTAGACCAACACGCGGCCCTGACGTCACGCGGCTGCGGTGGCGCTGTTGACGGCACGGCGCATGCGCAGACGCTTCACTTCACGTGAATTCGGTTTCTGCGCACGCGCAGTGCCCACACCTGGTGTGGGCAAACGCGGGCTTGTTTGTAAACTGCGTGTCGGTCTATAGGCGAAACCATGTTTTCAAAGCGGTTCAGAAGTATACGCTTGGCCAGTGCGTCGTCGTTGTCATCGCACAAGCCTTTGCCCAACCCTTCCTTTCTATTGTACCTTTGTGGAAGCGCAGTTCGGCGACGACTGATAACCGACGAAAACACCAGCTGCTTCGCAACTTCCACGAATAACGTCGTATGACCCGCACATCTGTCGCTGAATGAACTCCGAAAGTAGTTCAAGCGGGTAAGCTGCGCATCGCGTTTATTATTTCTACAGTTTCGTATGCCTCTAAAACCATTATTCAAAAACCTGAGACCAAAAAAAAAAGTAAAACACAAGTCAATTTTAAGAGTGCAAAACAAAACTGATCCTGTGATGAAAAGAACTATACATAGAGGCGCGCAGAATGTTTGGCCCAATCCGTTTCAGCGCAATTATTATTATTATTATTATTATTATTATTATTATTATTATTATTATTATTATTATTATTATTATTATTTAAGTTACGAATGATTACCAACATGTTCATTTTGATCATACAGTAAGGATCCGTTTTTAGAGCTCAACAAGCATGTTTCTTTCTTTTTTTTAGTTCAGTGATCTGAATTAAACTGTCGATAATTTTGAGTAATTGAAATTCAAAGCTATAAAACCGTCCAGTCCTGTCGTCGTTTAGGTCCTTCAATTTAACTACATCTAGTTTAGAAATAAAACCAGAAATTTCAAGATCTTGACTGCTGTAGCATCTCAATGGCTGAGAATGACGACGAAAGGGTTGTTGCCCCAACATGATCAATCATCCCTAACTGTAGAGAGCTTGCTAGTCAATAGCACTATGCTCCTCCTGAAATCTGCACTGCCACCTCTCGAGCGAGCCAAATTTCGCGACACAAGGCAGGTATTTTCATTCTGTTATGTTTGGTGCATCGATCCCGATAGCAATAGTAATTGCCAGCGAGGCTTTCAAAGAGGTTCTATCAGCGGGAGTGTTGACTGCAGCGCAACGATCGTCGCCACAAGTTGCTTAACGAGAGCGCAACGGCGGCCGAAAGAGAAAAACTCAACGATAACTGTCGTCCTTTTTTTTTTCTGTTTCTTTTTTTTTATGTGTGTGACTTGGCGGTGGCTTTTTAGGGGCGGGTCTTCTTTTCCGAACTCCAGGCGGAGTTTAGCAACGAGAAAGCGGGGACAGCTTGCCCTCGATTGCAGATCGTCGCAGCATGGAGTCACTCTCGTAAACATCCGAATGTTTCTCGTACTAGTGTCTATAATACCTCTGTCAGACGGGCGCCTAAAAGAACTTTTACGCCAAAGAACTTTAGGATTTTCAAAGGACCTTTAAGTTCTTCGCCGCCAGACAGCGCAAGTAAATGTCATTTAGACGATGTTTATAGCGATTGAAGTCTCGTAGCTCGTTCAAACGCATAACTCACGTTCACGCCAGAAAAATAATATTCTGGCGGTATAAATAATTGTTTTAAGTTGTTCCGAAGCAAACAAAATATTAAAAAAGGACAAAATGACGAGTTCAGTCCAGTGATTACAACAAAGTCCACTTTTAACCCGAGCATTTTTTGTTTTTCTTTTTGTAATTTAGCGGCAGCCCTGAGCGTCTCCCGTTCACTCAGTTCTAACGTCTCAGTGCTTCCGCTCCTTTCCGTGCTTCTGCTACGTTTTTGCCTTGTTCGGTTCGGCGTCGAGCTCAAGCTTGAATTTCATCGCACGCGTCGGAGGTCGTACAGGCGATCCTCCCAAAGTCGTATCAGCGCCCAGGTCGCCTCAACGCTCGAATGGAAGCGCGGCGACGCCTTCCTACTCGTGGACGCGCCTCCGTCATCCGACATATCGCGCGACGGAAGAGTGAGTTAAAGATGTATATATGTACAAAAAATATTAAATATATACAGTATATTTACTAAAATACTATTAAAGGATAATAAAATATAAAGTAGAGAAATAAAAGCTAGATAACTATGGTTCTAAGTAAAATCGAGAGGACGAAAACCGAAGTGCCGAAGCGGACGATGCGAGCAGGCGAGCAGCGCGGGACGACGAGGCCTATAGTTAACAGCTGGGGCCGTGAGTACAGACAACTATTAGTAGAGAGATGTCTGTACAGAATATATGTGAAACACGCTCTTTTCAATAATAAAAGTACAAAAAATATTAATTTTAAATATCAGTACGACCTTTTATTTCAATTCGCTTCTCTAGTGTACTGTCACTGTACCTGACAGCTTTTTTCCCTGATCGGCACCATCTTATGGTGGAAATAAACATTATTATTATTATAGTGTAGACCGCTGCTTACGAGAGTTCGCCTTTAACAGCCATTTGAGTTGCCGTGTGGTATTGTTTAAAAGGCATTTACACTAAAGCTCCTTTGGCGTAAAGGTCATTTAAGGTGCCCGTCTGAGAGGGGTATAACATATTAACTAGGGTTGGGCGTCGATTAAAACTTTTAACCCGATTAAACGCCACCCTTCAATCGATTAATTAATCGATTAATCGGTATATTTTATTACCGCGCATAATATATAAAAAAGCTAAACAAGACTTGTTTGCCTTCGTTCAATGTGTGACAAACGGCGCAATATACAATTTTGATTTCGAATCAAACTCGATGTGTAGTTGAAAACAGTTGAAAGACACACTCACAGATTATTACTTCAGCTGCATAAGTCAAAGAGGCTCGTTTAGATTCTCGACACTCACACTCACAGATCATTACTTCAGCTGCATAAGGCAAAGAGGTTCGTTGAGATTCTCCGGCAATAGCGACCTCTTTTGATTGTTCACAATAGTCTGCTGCGCTAAACGGATACTCGAACAGCGTTGAAGTGGCCGGAACACGTGTAAGCTTCTGCAAATGTCTGGAAGTACCAAATCTCGCTTCTACAGTTCACTTTAGGCTAAAATATCACCAAAAGTTTGTCCTTCATATAGGTGTACTCGTCCACGTATGCGGCGTTGAGTTTTTCTTTTCTTTTGGTTCGTCAAACTTACCGATTCACGGGTCAAAAAAAAATAATAATCGCGATTAAAGCTTTAATTGATTAATCGTCAGGTTAATCGATCAATTGCCCAGTCCTAAATTAGGAACGCTCTTTACGTAGCTAACCCACAGTGACAGTGACAACCACACGAGAAAGACTCGGGAAGTTTCACGTTAAGCGCAGTTCTACCATTGATCTACGTAGGAGACAGCGCGGAGACAAAGAAAACCACGACCACAACTGGCATTACCTCCGAACACCTCATGACGTCGACGTGCGAAAGTAATAGAAATATGGCGGTATTCTTCAATCTCATTCGCTAAAGGGGTATTCACACGAGGGAGAAATCCCGGGGATTTAACCCCGGCGCGCGCGCATCGCGAGACGAAGACACGAGGCTTTTGCACATTGCAAAGCCTGAAGTTTTCGTCGCGGGATGCGCGTGCCGTGGAGAAATCCCCGGGATTTCTCCCTCGTGTGAATGCCCCTTAACAGGGAATTTCGCTCAAAGCTACGGTAGTCTCGAAGAGCTTATGGGCACTGAGATACGACTGTCGAGAGTGCCACGATCTTCAAGAGACCGAGTCACGCTGCTCTCATGCACCATACAAAGGGCGCACTGTGGACACGATGACAGACGTGTGTCTGCGGACCGAAGCATGTGTATACGCTTCGAACACGATCTATGCTTCGGACATGGCTGCAGAGAGTTTCGGTATGACCAATGTGACGTCGTACAACGGAAACACACGCCTCGTGTCTGCAGACTGTCTCATTGTAGGGTGTATTAAGCAGTGTGGCTCAAGGTCCTTCGGTACCCGCAGCTCCCACTGGCCTAACTAGATCCTGTATTCTTTCGCAGCACGGACGCGAGATAAACGCTGAACGAGCCACTTCGTACGTCCATGAATCTGGAGGCCAGTCACTCTGGCCAGTGCATAAGTGAGACTGCGGTATGGTCCGACGTTCGTGTATACTCTTTACGAGCGGCCTGCACCGAAGACTCTTTGAGCTTCCCGCCACGCCGACCCCCAGGATCCTAAGCTTTCTTGTCTGGTGCCTGGAGCGCGTCTCCGACTGGTGTGTTCGCCGCGACCTCAAAAAGCGGTCCTTCGAGTTCCACCTGATGACGTCATCGTAGTGCTACGCTCTCGCCTGCCGCGATTCCTGGCGGTGGCGTAGCAGCGGAGGCGGCAGACGCCTGCTCTGCGGTATACGTCGCTCATGCAGCCGGGCAGTCGACGGAAAACAAAGCAGACGCTGCGACCAGAACGACCCTCGCGTCCGTTCGCCTTTTTTCGTCTACGACCGACCGCCAGGAGCGCGGAATCCCACAGCGTGACAAGCAGGCTCTTGTGACGTCATTTGTTGTCACTTTGGGACCACTTTCCATGCATGGGAGAAAGGCGACGGTAAATACGCCAGTCCCAAGACGCGCTCCAGGCACCGTAACTCGTCGAACAAGTCAGTCTAGAAGACAAGGCCTCCGCATGACGTCATCGTCGGTGGTTCCCCGACCCGTCCCGTGCGGCCAACCATAGATTTATTAAAATGTACGCTAGAGGTTCAACTCGCGCTAGTGTCTATGCGACTTCCGGGATGCAAATTGAACCAGACAGCAACCAGTCTACTTACAGGTGCTCCTGTGCATTCCTAGGGGAAAAACGCGCGAGCATTTTCTCTCTTACCCCGTAAAATAACACGGAACACTTTTGTTATTTCGGTCGTACCGAATATTATGTGCCTTTAATAATATTGCAAAAGTGTGGACTGCTTTTGTTAGAGCATTCTTCTTTACCACTAATCGATGTTAAACTTGGCTATATTTCAGGCCAAAACCTCTGTTCCATAGAAGGTACGTAAAAACGACCGACGATTCTAAGCAAAATAACAATCGAAAGGAATGTAGAGTGTGTTCAAGGCTCGCTAGCATTCCGGTGGCGCTTATATATTGCTGATATGCCCGTCCTGTCACTATATGAAAATGGCCCCGTCGTGTATCTTTACGAGCGGTTAAAAAACATTTCAAGCGTAAAGAATAAAGTATGTGGGCTATGAAAGGTGTGTCTCTTGATTATATCCTATGTTGGACAGGTTTTATGGGGCACCTGTTTTCTGGCTTCTCTGATTTTTTTTTTTTTTTTTTTAAGATTTAGAGGGTGCGGGTGATGTTTTGACCGCAGAACAAGCATCTTCGCACATACTCATGAGCAGAAAGAATAAAGCGGTACTTATGTATTGCAAATCGGACTATATTACGTGACCTTCAATTTATTTTTGTCATCTGCAAGCACAAGAAGTTACTGATCCAGTGTTACTGCGTAATTCTTGTCGTCTCTCATGGTTTTCCACATGTCCTTCGTTCGTTTGGCACGAATATCCCCCATGCTGGAAAGCGCATGACGCCGAGTTCGCGCTAACAGGGTCCGACAATGCACATAAATACATGTACGAAGCCGTTCTAGCACCGTTTGTAATGCCATGATTTTGAAATAAAAACGACGTAACTGGTCAAATATTTCGTCCGCGTGCATGAGAAATGCTCTAATCTACAATAGTACGTACGAATTATTCGTGATATTTGCTCTTATAATCGAGCGCAGAGAGGAAATGCACTCGCTTTTTTCCATAGAATGCATTACCGGAAGTCAATTTCCGACTGCTTGCTGTCAGCTTCAATTTGCAACAGCACACTAGCGTCAGTTGAACGTCTAGTGTACATCATAATAACTCTATGCATAGCCTCCTCTATACTCACAAAGCGTGGCAGTTCGACGACGGACCAATAAAGTGCCCGGTCGCATATTTGGAGCGCAAGGATCTGGTAGCAGAGAGCATTTCACGGGGAACCTGGTATTCAACGCACAGCTTTTGCAGCAGCGAGGACCCGAAACATGGTTTTCAAACCCGACGAGAAAGGAAGCGCGAGGAACGCGAGGAGCACGAGCGGGCATTCCATCGCTCGGGAGAAGTGCGTTTCGGCGTCTCGCCGCAGTGGGGCGCCCGTTACATGAATCTTGTCTGCCGCTCTACCTTTTTACTTTCGGCGGCCGCGTCTCGTGGCGATCTGCCAGGCCTTGTCAGTATAGAGGAGGCTATGCTCTATGCGGCTAACACGCCAAAAGCTCGAAGAGAGCCGCCGCAGAGCGGCAGACGCGTCTGTTTCGGCGTCGCCGCGTTCTAACGTCGCACTCCTTATGAGACGCTGCAACACGCCCCGCCGACGACGCTGAAGAAAGGTAGACCTTGCATTCACTAGCGATGACGTTTGGGGGAGGCATATTGGGAAAGCACGTCATCGGCAGTCCGGGGGTTATGAGTGCAGCTGTCGAGCACGCATCACCCCATGGGCGGCGATGGCGGGCCCCGCGTAATTGGCGCCTGCTGCTTCGGAGCTCGACGGCGGGCAGCGCGATGTGTCGGCCAAGGTCGGTCGCCGCTCGCGCTCCGGGGCTTCCCCGGCCGCCGTCTACGCCGGAGGACTGCAGGCGGGGGCACCCGGCGGGGGCCAGTGCAACGGCGGTGGCCGCCCCAGCCTTGCTCCACTGATCTCCTTACGGGGCCCAAGGGGCGTCGCCGCAGAATGCCTCTAGCGCGGCCTCGACGGGCGATTCCTTCACCTCAATATTCGTTGCAATAGTTTTCGTTGTTTACCTATATACTCTACATGGAATTGCTCGAGACGTCATAACATCCTACTCGTTGTCATACCTCCTTGCACTTTACAAGTTGAAGGAGTTCGGTGGTGCAAAATGTCCAAAGACACGTACGTGCTCAGCAGCAAAGCCACCACAATGGCCGTCAACGTGACGCCAATGCAAACCATGTATACTCACTGATCGAATTAAGGTACGGGCTAAGGAAACTGCAGGCCTGGGACCCAGGTTTTCAGGGGGCCCCGTGGTGGCCCCTGCAACTTTGAAAAAAATGTTACTTGTTCTTCATTTAAGACAGCTCAGACAAGGAGCAGGAGAAACATTCAGAAGGGCCTCTGGCGCATTAACCTTCTTGTTCCTTTTTCTTTTTTTTCAGCAGGGAAAGGAGGATGCCGTCAAGTTCCCGTATTTAGAGAAGCTGGCGTTTGCGAGCTCGGTTTAGCAGAGCGTGCCAGAGCAAGAATATAACGCGACCTCCCATGCCCCTTAATAGAGGGGGCAAAGCTGTCGACGCTGGCAGTCCCACTGCAGAGGTCACTTCTAATTTAAGCTTGACGGAACGGTGATAGAGTTATCTCTTATATTGGAGCCCTATTGGCCTGTTTTGCGGACCATGGTGGCCCGGAAGTTAACTGTTGCCAAAGACTACGGTTCACAGATGTTTCCAGCCTTTTAACGAAACTCCATATGAAGTTTACTCCAGAACGAAAAGTTTAAAACGAGCGAAAAAGTGCCGGTAAAGCTTCCGGACCTTGTCTGCGTAACCACCAACTAACATGTCTTTCAAAGAGCCGGCTCTTGAGACGCATCTCAACAGTTTTCAATGGGGACTGACTGCAAGCAAGTACTCTAGAGTCGGTGTCCGGCCTGCCAGTGCGACTGAACACTCTTCCTTTCACCGGCTGATACAAATACTGCAATTGTTTCACCCACCTCTGAGGTATGACCTCGCATTTTGTAACTCTGAGTCATTCATTGAACTGATCGCTGAGGTCTCGATTACTGCGTTTAAAAGGAACAAGATTGCTACTGAATCTGATCGAAACATTTTTCCCCATTCAAAAAGACAGCGTGTAGCTCGAAAATATCTTCTAGAGTTTCATGATAAATTCTTTGAATACAAATGTGCTCGAACGAAAGTGGTCGATGTATTAGAATCGCATGCAGTTTTTCCTATAGTTGAAAAGTAGAAGGCTGTGTTTGCTTGTGACACGAGGGTTCAGCTATTACAAGAGCGGGGCGGAGTAGCTACCGCTTCAACCAACGAAATTTCTTTCTTGCCTCAACTAGTTCCTTTAGTGTTCATATCAGTAATTAATGAACAGAGCGCTAGTTAGAACACTTCCAATGATTGGGAACTATTACAAGAATAAGCGCTCTACATTTTCGTGGTAGTTGTCGAGTTGCAAGGCATGCCATTTAAGGGAAGCGACATCTTCTTTTCTTATAATGGGAATTTTGCAGCGTATCCTTTCGGTCGCTGCATAACTTAATTCGTGTGTGGGGAATCAACATTTTAGTAAGAGTGTCACCTGTGCTACAAGTCGGCATCATGATAGATTTGTGTAAGCCGAACCAGAAATGTACTCTATACGTCGAACTGTAATTATAGTCAAGCAGGTTCATGACCGGAGTCAACATTTTTCAACGGAAGTTCTTTAGTTTTCTTTCTGAAGCTGATGGATATGAACGAAAATCTTAATATTTTCCGCAATCATTGATTTGTTATGTACCTCAATATTACTATATTGTAAACTGATAGAGCGGTTGATTACTAGCGGAGTAGTTTCTAATCAACAATCGCCTCCGCTTCATTGCCAGCAAGGAAAACTTTAATTCTATTGAATCGACGAATCTAGAGAAGGCTCAACAATAATCGTAAAATGAAGCATATCTAGATGTCACAAGGTGATAAAATATACGTATTTTTCCGTCGCCTTCGTTACCTCCACCTACACCATCATCATAATCATCATCATCATTATCATGGGTCCTGTTATTATCATCAGAAGTGACCTCATAACAGCCTTAGCTTAGGGTCCCCAAAGGGTCACTGACAAGGCGTAAACGACAGAGCTGCGACAAAGGTTCAGCACGCTCGTACTCCTCGAGCGCACGCGTGCTGGATGCCGGCAGTTTGAAAGACCCGCCGTGCCGTTCCTACTCTATCAGTGACTATACTGGAAAGCTCGACGGGAGTTAATAGCAAAGGTCGGCTCGCACATACGGCGCAGTGCTATATCAATACTAGGAACTGCGCTGACTCGAACCTATAGCTTAGTACTAATGCAGCCTTGTGTCGCTTTATTCCTAACGTAGCGCGAAGTGAGCGCCGCCTCACCAAGGTCAGCGCTATTTCCAGTGCCGACTAATAGCCCCGAGGTAGGGCTGTGGCGTGTGAACAGGCCTTAATAGTAATGTTTACTTCACCTGAGAAGAGCCGCTACGCCGCAGAAGAGCCGATAGCTCATACCATCAACGCTTGCGTATCTACGTGTAGGACTCGTGACGCGGTGATCTCGGACAGATGACACAAGTGGCGGTATTTCAATTTATTCCAGGATTCACCATCACGCGCCAATCGTTTGAAGAGTTAGCACGAAAAAACAATCGCTGTTTTTTTCCGTTTTTTACATTAGAGTTGAGAGGCTGTCATCAGAAGTTCCACTACGTTTCACCATTAGACCAAGCGAGTCGACGCTACGAGCGGATTGGGTCAATCAAACTGCGACAAAAGTGTAACGTCACTGCGTTCCTCGTCCTCCTGTCGGCATGCTATCACTAGTGCTGGGCAAGTGAACCTACCGATTAATCAATTAATGCTTCGATAGGGGTTACTTTTTTTAACCGGATAATCGGTCAAATTTTGATGAACCAAAATAAATTAAAAATGAAACGCTTTCACCACGCAGACGAGGAAGAGTGCACCTGTAAGAAGGGCAAACTTTAGGTGAGATTTGATCCTAAAGTGAACTGAGGGGCGAGATTCGTAACTCCAGACAAGTTCAGGTTACACGTGTTCCGGCCACTTCAACGCCGTGCGAACGTTCTTTTAGCGCTGCAGAGACTATTCTGAACAATCGAAGGAGGTCACTCTTGCCGGAGAATATCAACGAACCCCTTTGCCTCATGCAGCTGAAGTAGGAATCTTTGAGTGCGAGTGTCTTGCAACTGTTCTCAACTACACATCGAGGTATTGCGCCATCTACCACATACTTAACAAAGGCCAAACAAAAAAAAAATTGTCGATCTAAAAGTATTCTTTATAAAAATGAACGAGACCGATTAATCGATTAATTAATCGATTAAAGGGTGGCGGTTAATCGGTGGGGTGTTTCTTAAAAGAAAGTTGCCGGGTCGCTACCTTTGGAAAAGGCAGCGGGGCAGCCGCTTCCCGATATTCTAAAAAAAAAACACGCCAACCTTGGCTACACCTTGAAACAATAAAGTACCCTTCGGCAATTCCTCAGTCTCAATCACGGCTACTCCTTCGACTCGGGCCCGGGTGAAAGCGTCCCCGATCCGCACGCCGGAGCGCGAACTCACGACCGCCTTACGTCCCTTGGCAGCTCCAAATCGAGGAGCGTCGCGAGGGTGCAGGGCGCGGGACGCCTGCGAGGCCTGCGGCGCGGTACGTTGACCCTGGCACGAGAAGGGGGCGCGTGCTGCCAGGGGGTGAGGGTTCCAGCGACGCGTGCAGCCAGCGGCCCGGAGAGCGCCGCTTTTGCCGCGCCAGCGCGAGCCGGGCTCACAGCCAACAGCGCTGTCACGGGCACGGGTTCAAAGCGCTTCCGCGAGACACGCCACGAAGGCGTTGAGGCGCAGGCAGCGAGTTCCTACCTCAGCAAGGGCGGGCAGACTTTGATATCTCAAGGTCTGCACCAGCAGCCGCATGCGCGATTCAAGGGCCACCTACTATATACGGGGGTGTTGGCCTTCCTGTTTTCGGAGTCGGTTTGGTTGAGTATGTGCAGATGTCTAGACAGCGGGAAGAAGAGCCTAGCTTAACCTAGAGCAACGCTTATAAGGTATCGGCACTCTGTTCCCCAATTTTCCTGCGGGCGCCGCCACTTTGGTGCTCAGTGCAGAGGGGGCGCCACTGACGATCGCTATGGTTGAGAAACGAGACTTCCTGAGCTTCGGATGCGCTGTCAGAAAGCTCAAGTAATATCGTATACTGCTCTGCCGCTGATCATTTTGACATTCCTGGAGAACGATTTCAGATAAAGCTTCAGATGACTGGAAACAACAATTTTGAGCACCAAGATGGCTCAAATGTTGTTATTTTAAAACGCAAGTTTTTTTTTTTTTTTTTCATAATTTAGATTTTTGAACTTGTTGACCAGCAATCTGCCAGCAGGTGGAGAGACCCTGGTTGTTCGCGAAGAACAAGGTTTTGTTGCTGCGCGTGTCAAGTATTTTTGCGCTTGACGGCACTCGCAACTGTTTTCAAGAGGATTCACCAGAAGCCCAGGTGACTTCGTTCTTCTAGGGAAATCTGCGAAAACAGTTTTCACACTCCAGTTTATTTTTATTTATTTTTTCTTACCTACTTATAAACAATTTGGTGCACATTCAGTAACTTTTCAATCAAGTGTAGTATAAGACACACAAGTGTACCAAAAATGGTGTGCGTGATGTGCTCAATTTACTTTCATAGCAAATTTCTTTATTTCCAATTCTATTTTTTTTTTTCGGGTGACGGGCCCAGAAATAAGATGGCGCCCGGTGCCTCAACTGTAGATAGGGAATTTGGACAGTGCACTACAACTGGCAACCTGGAGTATTCAACGTGAATCACGCAGTAATGATTACACGAACGCAACCGGGTACGATGCTCATCCAGATGGAAATTCGGGCAGGGGATTCGGATCGAACCAATTTCCAAGGAATGATCCGTGGGTTCTGCAGCGCAAACTTTCTCTCTAGTTGATCTGACCTAAAGTGCGTTAACACACCTTTCAGGGCGCGAAATAGCAATGCGGTGGTAAAGCGGTAGATTTGTTTCGTCTGAGTAACGCAGAACAAAGAGCGTAACCGATATAAGAAACGTAATGTCGATCACTGTGGAAGCCACTTACACGGCCATTCTCTATCACTTCGCAGTCTTCCTCGCAAAGAACTTCCAAAAAGGCGCGTAATTATTCGCACCGAATTACGAGTTTGGGGAAACAAATCATATAAGAAAAAACTGCATAGCAAATTGCTGGGCAATTCTGCTGCATGTGACACGTGCGGCTCGTTTGACCCGGTGAGCTAGTCTTTCTTGACGCCGATCTTCCTCAGTTGTAGCATCGAGGGATCGCTTAGCAGTACGCCTAGCCTGCTGAGCCTGTCGCCTTTGTTTAGACCGATTCCTCTGGGATTGAAAACTACGCTCTCGGCGCTACTCATCAGTTAGCTTAGCAACTGGCTTAACGCGTGGCATGCACCCTCTTAGCAATTTCTGGAATGGAGATACCGGCGCTAACCCGAGTTTTAAAGTCCTGGCGCTCTCCCAGAGCCCTCCATCGCCGCAGATGTTTCTGCGACGACATCCAACCGCCGTCTGGAGGGCGGGCGAGCGGTGGCGCGTGAGTGATTGCGAAATCAACAGCCAATCAGCGTCGAGCTAGGGGGTGTGACGCCATCACCTGGCTCAGCCAATGAGCACCGAGTTAATCGGCGGCTTCACTTTTCGGCTTCGAAAATTTCTAAAACTTTCTCGACGAGACAAAGCACGTTTCACATGACAAAAAAATCGCACAAAATATAATCGGTACATGGATCGTAAGAAAACGTGATCGTTAAACATGGAATGAAGCGATTTGTCTCTCCGCGGTTGATGGGCAGTACGGCCAGGGCACTATGCTCACATGAGTGTATCAACGTGGGTGATTCAGTAATCATTACAGGAATGCAGGCATTCGTGTTAACCAGGACCCCTGGGTTATTTCATATTTTTATATATATATATATATATATGTTTCTACAGAACACCTGTCCTGCCAAAGTGAGTATTTTAAGGTCGAGATTTAATATACCGATTTCACTATACTTCGTTTCAGTTTCCGTCCAAAGCAGGCAAAGCTACGCGTGGCCGGAGCGAATCACACGCCGGCAATAGGTCACGCGATCTCACCTGCACTTTTGTATCACTCCGCTGCTCCGCTGGTCGTCCGCGCCGCCCTCGCTCGCCGAGTATTTTGTCTGCTACGGGTGTATCAACGATATCGTCTGTTTCCAGTTTTAAAAAGTGCCCTTTCACGTTCTGAAATTTAGTCACAGGGGATGTCAGTACGCAGGCTGGCCGCTGACGTCTCGCCGGCCGATGACGTCTGTGTCCCAGCTTTCCACCTGTTCGGCATTGTTTCGAGATGTATGTACATACACGTTGCAAGGTGCCCGATGACCCGGCCGTTGATGTTTCCTTGTATTGTCTGGAAATACCAGGGCTAGAGGCGCAGTCCTTTCCACAGCTTCTCGGCGTTGAATGTGATCGGCAGGTAAAGGGGTGCCATGCTTTCACCGCACATTAGTGAATTGTAGTGGCCCGGCGCTTTTCTTGTTTACAACGTATTTGCGGTACGACGCGGCCGGAGTCTCATGCCGAATTTGAAAGTAGACATTCATCACGACCTCTCGCGCCCGACGCCCAAACGTGCCTTTCCGAAAGGACGTTCTGAAGCAACTCGGTGAGGAAAGCAGCGAAGCACATGATTCGGCCGTTGCGGGAACGAAATCCACAAAATCGCACAGAAAAACCGAGCGCTGCAGCCGTGTTGCCAGCAGATGTACGTGTTTTCCCCAAACCACATGCATTTACATATGTTATTAAAACATAAACTTCAGATATTTAATTCATTTAGTTGCAAATCATTCGCAGCAGTACACATCTGGAATATTGTACAATGTTTACGCACAAAACAGTTATTTAAAAAAAAATCTTTCGCGGACTACTTTGTGGTGCGTAGGAATGCTCTCTCGAAGTTACGAACCGTCCCTCAGCCTTTGGCTGAGCTCGGACGGAAGCTGAAACAGAGTATAAGCGTTCGGTGCATGCGTGATGCCGCCATGACTTTACTTCAAGGGAGGCAGACGGCCGTGCGTGCGAGGACTCATGCCGTCTCGTGCTCCACAAGCACAGAGCTCCAGCAAGGTTATTGCACGTGCAGAAAAACTAAAGTTCCCTTGATGCATTGTGGCAGCGGTGGCGTAGTCAAACTGGCTGGCGAGCTCGGTCTATTGTGCGTCATGACGCTCATCCACCTTGCTCGCAAATGCCATGGCAAAAAACAAGGACAGAAAAGTTGAAGAGACTGCATATTCATTTTGTTGATATTTATAGACCTCTTGGTCGCTTTTTACCGCATATCGACAGACGCTGACAGACGCTAGTATTGGACCGTGGCTCGTGCATGATGAAATGCTAGAACGCCGATTTCATGGTCGCGTCTCGCGAGCGTGGCAGAGGTTTTTAGACGGGGGCGGAATAGCAGACAAATGAAGGCGAAAACGGACGCCGACGCGCAGCTTTCGTGGACGCATATCACGGGCATTGCAGACAACGATGGACGGTGGTGGAGTAGAGCACACGATGCCGAAGGCTGCCACATGTCTGTTCGCACGACTAGCAGGTGGTGTCAGACGCCAGTCTAGACGCACCGGACGTCGGGACAGGGAGTCGCTATAGGCCTGCGAGCATGTTCGGTCGAGCAGTCAAGCCAATCCAATAGTAATGGGCGACGTCACTCATCTGTGCGGGGTGGAAGCGGACCGTGACCTCCACCTAAATTCCGTCTAACTGCGTAAATATTGCGCGAAATAAAACAAAAACTTTGTTTCGTGGAAAAATTACAAACAAATACGTGTCCCTCTAGGTCCTTTAAAAAAAACTATCATTTTAGTGTACCTTTAAGAGTAATAATGGTCTATCCAGTTATTTAAGCCTGCACCCCTTTACTCGTGACTTGCTGAGCGATTTAAAAACAAAAACTCGATTGTGACATAACGGTTGCTGCAGAAAGCTCTCAAGCATAAGACAGTGCTTCTAATATCATACTTGTTCGTATGTTTGCATCTTTCCCGCAACAGAACATTTGCACGAGCTCTCTGAAAATTCTGCGAAACCCTTTAATTTCGCAGCCCCTTTTTTTTCGCAAATCGGTCACAGAGGACATAATCGTGGCCATTAAATTTCGCGAGTTCCAGATGCCTGCACTGAAACTCTTAAGGATCGACATTTTCGCGTGCCCTTAAATTTCGCGAATTTTTCAATTCGCGAGATTCGCGGAAATTAAGGGCTCGTCAACATTAAGGGTTTTATAGTAATAGGTACTTACGAGCACGTGTACAAGCAAACACGCAGATGAGGTGTACGCGAAGGTGACTTCAAACTTTGGACCGCACGTGCTCGTCCACAAGAACAGAAACATCGCAGCAGCCAGGGGCGCTGCTTTTTTCTCGACTCCTTTCGATCGTTTCCGGAAAAAGAAAGAAAAAAAGATAATTTTGATTTCCTTTTAGTCCGGTTTCACATTCGAAAAAACCACAATGCCATTTTGTAAACAGAGGGTAGCTGTGTTTATTTCGCTGGGAAAGGGGGGGGGGGGGGGGGGGGTCTGCAGAAATATTTGATGTGACGGGAGAAGCTTTGCCCAGATCGATTTCGTTGATCTGATACTATATTTGCCATTTAAACGACAACTAAACGCGTCTTCAATGTATGTGGATTTTCGCATAAAAATGTTTCCCATGTGTGCCTAGAGGGGGGCGGGAGGCGCCCCCCCCCTCCCCCCTTAAATTCGCCAATGTATCAGAGGAGGTTCGTCGGTCCACGCCATCGCCTACAAGAGACGCCCCTTCACTCGCGTGCCTGCTCCTCCATCCTCCGACTCACGTGCTCTTCCTCCCACAGAGCGAAGCGCGCCAAGGTAGCGAAATGGAACAAGCAACCAAAGAACCCAGCGCATTCTGCAAACGCGCTAGGAAACGGCTGCGAGAAAACAACGAGAGACAAAAACAGGGAGGCAACCCCTTCTCCAAAGCACGCCGTCTGCGAGCGCCGTTTAAAATCCCGCGCCCGTCTGGGGCGTCTAGACGTCTCGGTCCACGGGCGAAAACGCGGCTATTCGCCCCAACATCAAGCGCGCAGCCTTTTCCCGCCTGCATATGCGTGCACAAAACCGCCCGCCGCTGAAAGCGAGGAATACGATTCGCGTCGCCTTCTTCCGCGCCTCTTTTTTTTCCTCCTGCCCCGGAACACGGGAGAAGAAAGGCGCCTCTTTTGCCTTTCGCGTCGCTCGTCCCATGCCGCGCGTAAAAAGGCGTCCCAGTTGCTCCGCGAGAGAAAGTGGAGAAGCCCCACGGCAGCTGAACCGGCGACGACTGAAAACATGAAACGCAGCAACACACAGTCATTGGATGAGGGCCGGCTACAGTGTATCTACTCATTTTCGCCGCTGTATACAAAGTAGTAATCGTCCCCGCAAGCGAGTCGGTGAGCCTATATGTTATACGCAACTTGCATTGACGTCACATCGGCCGCCATTACACTGGCCTTGCAACAGAGCGCGTACGCGGCGCGACATTGGTACCGCGAGCGAGCGATCACCAGTCGAACAGGCGTCGGCCGTGTCCTCCTCTGATCCTGGGCCACCGCCGCCAGGATCGCGGCCATCAACGGCATGGCACTTCTATCACGTCATTACGCTGAAATGGAGGGACCCCATTCTAAGATGCGGTAAGCACATTAGACGCGCTCCAAGCAGTCTACGTCCCAAGCACCTTCGCATATGTGTCACTCTCGACCTTCTTCTTATTGGACCGCCCGAACAGAAGGCGGTAGTCTCTAAATACGAAAACGGTCAAATAAATGCACCGAGGTGCATCCGGGGAACGAACGAAGGGGCCCTCAAAGGTTCTTGGCCCTCAAAGGTTCTTGGCCCTCGCAACACGGAAGATGGGGAAGGGGGGGGGGGGGGGGGAAGAAGGGGGCATACGATGAGGGGAAATCCCAGATACGCGCTCGGAATGAGTAAGCGAAACGTCATGGGAAAATGGCCGGCTGAGACCAGAGCCAGCTAGACACCCGGAGGACGACATTAAAGGCCTTCCGGAGGGCTTTGACCGCGAGACTCCTGACCGCGCACAGGTCAAAGACTCCAAGAGCACGTATATGCCCTTCATTCGAGCACGCGCTCCGGGCTTGTACGCCGCAGCACAGCAGACAGACTGGGATCGTTGATCATGTGTTGATTGACAATCGCTCTCCAAGCTGATGAGAAGAAAACCGCAAACCGTTTTGCTTCTCTTAGAAATAAAGATGAGGTTAGTGTAAGAGAAATAGAAAGAACGAGAGAGAGAGAGAGAGAGAGAGAGTCCACAATGCCCCCAATTAGGCTAACTGCAAAAGTCTACCCCAATAAGGTTTTATGACTTGAAAAGCGCACTCCGCGCGTGGGAGTTTAGCATTTGCGACTTGGAAAATAATACTATAGTTGGCTACATCGACGATGAACGACGTAGAAACGGTAACTACAAACTTGATCTCGCTGATCGTAAACGAACAGCGGATGCCGAAGGTCGGTGCCTTAAAACGTTTGGCGTAATACACGGCTATGCGTGGATGTGGCATTCGCGTGTCAAAAAAAGCAATTTACTCGAAAAAAAAAATATTTTAGAGCAATATTGACGGCGCGAGATTTATTTTAAATTATGCGCACGAAGTCCATGACGTCACGGAACGGTCATACCCTCTTTCCACCTCAACAATATGGTCATTCCCTCTCTCCACCTTAACGTGACGCCAAGCCGATCCACCTCTCCTCCGGGCGCCCGAAATGCCGAGAGAGAAAACAAGTAGCAAGGTGGTTACTACCGACTAAATCGCGTCTCGCACCGTCAATATTTTTTGCGTAAAATTTATTTTTGTAGCGTGAGCAACACTGGCCGAGGTTGAGCAGTTTCGCTTGGCTCCCGGAGAGCCGTGCTGCCAATGCGCGAGGAGCAGTGACGTCACACGGCGCACAGCTGGCGCGCCGGAGCCGCCGCCGCCGCGCGCGCCTCGCCGGTCTGCGCATTCCAGAGGAGTGACGTCATAGCCGCGGCAGACGCACTGGCACCGGCGCGTGCCCAGCTGTGCGCCTCCGTTGCGCAGTAGCCAAGTCTGACGCTGCACAGGAGCCGCTTGATAGCGCCTCTCATATTGTGCGCATGCGCAGAGGTATCAGTGGGGCTATACATATAGCGGGGCGTTTGCCAGTGTGGTATAGCCATGGAGAAGGAGAGCGAAATTGCTGCTCAGCGGCGCAGAAGAACGGATTAGCTTAACTCATCGGATCCCGAAGTAGTTAACAGGCAATTAGCGGTTCAGCGTAGGAAGAACAAACAGAAGAAGACTAAACGTGGTGCGGAGACACAGGAGCAACGTGAGGAACGTCTAACAAAGCGGCGTCGCCAGGAGGCTGAGCGACGTGCCCGACCGCTCACGCTACGTATATCCTGGCATACCCGAGCTAAGCCACTGCAATTTTTTGACACGCGTGTCCCAACCAGACTGTTTAAAAAAAGAAAAATTTTCTTTTCTTTTCAGTTTTTTTTAACTTTATTTCGCTGGTCCCAGATAACACGGCCAAGGCCAGCGATGTTTTCATAGAAATAAAAATGTATTCACACATAATCACTGGTTACCCAATCACTCACTGATTCTCTATCCCTCTATCGCTCTCTCTCCCTGTCTCTCCCTTTCTTTATTTATTTCTTTATTTATTCATTTATTTCCGTTAGTTGCACTGTCCAATATGCTAAAAGCAGGCCGCCGGGGTCACTGTGCTCTCGGGAAAAGAGGATCTGAGCTCAGGGTCCGAGTCTCCGGAGCCAGGGATTTAGGGCTCCCGAGTGAGCGATCGAATCGGGGCGGCGAGCGGGCTGCGCCAAAGTGGCTACGACAATCGGCGCATTCCGAGAGACCGCCTAGTGTAACGAATGACGGCCTCTCCGAGCAATCGTACATTCTCCGAAGCACCGGTTTTTATCGCACGCCCTCGCCATAAACGCCGACCTGGTTCCGGCACGAGTAATCCCCTTCCCACGAGAGAATCCACACTCGAATCGGACGCTGGGGAACTATACTTCAAAACTTGCCGCGAATCACTGCTGTCATAATCAATCGTGTGAGTAAAAAAACAAACAAAACAAAAATTAGGACACGTACATTTTTTTTTTTTTTTTTTTTGAGGCCGCGGTAACGCTGCTAATTCAAAGGACAGGCGGCAGACACTGTCTGGGTTTCTTTCTTGTGTGACGTCACATTGGGCACGCAGAAACTGTCCTTAGACACGTTTGAAGCGTGCAAATGTACGAAGCAAAAACGCCTCCAACATTGCCCGACGTGCCTGCGCAGATACTCGTGTCATTGTGTCCGCAGCAGGCACCGTGTCCTTCGTACGACGTATCAGCAGTTAGGAGCGCGGTTTGAGACGTCGGCGTGGTTCCCCTCTTTTAGTCATTCCCTCGTCTTTTTCTTCGCTTTGACCGTGCGGCAGCTCACTCCGCAATAACTCTCATTTCTTTAATCCCTAAATATGTTGCGCAGTGTGTGCCTTCCATGTGCTACAGCTCACAACCCAGTGACTCAACAATTGTTTTTTTTTTACATGCGTGATAAGCGGTGGAATTGTGTATATATGCGTGTTCAGTGGAAATGTACAAGCTCGTGTTTTATAAATAAACAACGCATAAATAATTCAGGTATGGTACCTTTTAGGCACAGGCAGCAATAACCGCCCTCTCCTTTCCTCGTCACACTCACGCTAATGATGACTCTTATATTTGAAGGGCGCTCAGAACGCGCGTGAATCCGTTCCATCCCGGGAAGGGGCTTCCACCACGCTGCAAGCCCGTACGACGTGCGGCCGCCCTTACGGGGACGGGGAGAGGGCGGGCTGCGCACGAAAAGAAAACTAGCGAGCGGGATCAGATGCACGTGCAGCGCATGGGACGATGCGGGTGCAGCGAAGGAGGCGCGGTGCCTGCGCGGAATAGACGCGTCATGCGTACTGCAGCAGAAGACGACGTGCCCGACGCGACCAGGCACGCGGACGCGTGCACGCGCGCAGTCGGGCGTCGCAGGGCGACGGCAGACGCCCAGTGGGCGCAGCGGCGGGTCAACGTCCAGGGCACGGCGGGTGCACTGCGCCCTCCGCACGCACGCACGCACCGACTTGGCCCGAGGGGAAAAAAAAAATTCCCCGCGCCGCGGGAATCGCGAAAATGAGCCAATTTCCGGCATTACAGGGAGCCGCGGTGGGGCTCGATCGCGCCTTCTTTTCTACGTTGGAGCTTTCGCCGCTCGCTCGCTGGAAATCCAGTTTGGTGGTTGTAGCCTATCTTTCCATCTCGTTTATTTAGGGCTTGACTAGTGTTTTGCGGTGTAATTGGCGTCGTTATTATTAGTAGGAATAGGACCTTTGTTGCTGCGCGCGGGGAGCAGCGATGCTATCGCGGGGTTCGCAGAAAAACGCGGGCCATTAGGACGAGCGAAAACGAGGAAGCCACTGTTGCAGTGCAGTAGCCTAAATTCTCATATCGAAGGTAAAAAAAAAAAAAAAAATGAAAGACGTTTACAATTCTCGGTAATGCCCGAATTAGAGCGCTGCTCTTGAGGAGAAGGAGGAGGGGACGGTCACGTGTGACGTCACGAGGGTAAAATTGTCCCGCTAAATTTAAGCGGGAAAACTTCCCCGGGTTGAGCGGCATCACGTGTGACGTCATTGTGGGAAACGTCCCATAATGCAACGCGCGGTTACGCCGACGGTGACGGCGACGGCGTCGCCGTTCAGGCCGGAAACGGGCGCCTAAGAGCTACACTCGACAACAAAAAGAAAAAAGTAAGCGGTCCTGGAGAAGACATGTTGAGATGCTCGTTAAAGAAATACCAGCGATCTTTATCTTCAAAGTCCTAAAACACGTGGAATGCAGTAATTAAGAAGCGATCGTTTAGATTTCTTTTAGAGCGCAGCTCTTAGGTGCCCGTTTCCGGCTTGAGTGGCGTCGACGTCGCCGTCGGCGTAACCGCGCGTTGCATTATGAGACGTTTCCATGACGTCACGCGTGACGTCACGAGGGTCACAGGTGGCCTCACGAAGGTCACTCGTGAAGGTCACGACGAAAGTCACGACCTTCACCGTGAAGGTCACGGCCTTCACGCGTGACGTCACGAGGGCCACGAGTGACGTGACGAGGGAGGAGGGAGGGGAAGGAGGGAGGTGGAGGAAGGCAGGAGTAGGGGAGGAGAATGACAGGAGGAAGATGGAGGATGGGGAGGATGAGGAGAAGGAGGATGGGGAGGAGGAGAAGGAGGATGGGAGGGAAAGGGGGGCATACCCTCCTCTCCGTACCATCCCCTCCTCCTCAAGAGATGCGCCCTAATTCTGCATTTCAGGGAGTTGTAAAACGTCTTTCTTTTTTCTTTACGGGACGTTAGACAGTCGTTTTGGACAGTGAAGAACATTTATTAATTTCCCTCGTAAATATTGTGGGGAAATCGCCGTCATGGTGTCGGATTATCGTGTCACGTGATACTCTGACGCAACGTGCCGCCAATTTCCCCCCTAAATTTAGGAGGAAAACGCCAGGACAGACGGACAATATTTTGCGCTTAGATGGTTCCGTAAAAAGCATTCGATGCTTGAATAAATTCACGGCTCTGCTGACCCCCGGAAACTCGTATATCGAGGGCACTGCTGCGCACGACCGACACATAATTTATGCGAGGAACAAAAAATACGCTTCCCTAAGTGGTTTTAGACAGATGCGCGCCAACCCCTCTAAACGGGATGAGGGTCAAGCAGGAACTACAGGAACTACACAAAAAAAAAAAAAAAACTGGGAACGGAATTTTGCCGAAACGTCGCGATGACCCAAAGCGATATATCGATCTCGGCACGCCAACGCCACGAGGCTATTCATAGAAGGGAAGAACACAACACAAAGCGAAAAATCGAGGCTTCATCCACACCGTCGCCGTGGCCCCTTTTCTATCACGGAGACGTGTATCTCCGCAAAAATGGGGATATGAGGCGCCCGGCAAAGAAGCCATTGATCGGCGTCCATTCGAAGCGGGGCGAGCGCGTGGGCTTCGCTCCTCCGTCAGAGAATGGACGCGCCGGGCGGACCGATAAAGCGACGCCACTTTCCGGCTTTGTTCACTGCACGTCTTCCCCGGATAGACGCCATCAACGTTTCTACGCGCGGCTTGCTTTTCTTTTCTTTTTTTTTTATTGATTTCTTCGTCTATTTAGACAGAAGCAGGCAGGCCAAAGATGCGTCTGCCACGCACAGCTACAACAGCTTTGTGTCGTGAGGCTCTCGCCATCCAAAAGCATCGGAATGCCCGGGAGGATGCTTGAGAAAACAGACGAAACGGGCCACCGAGCGGAACATTTCAATCCCGTTGAAATGTTCGACGAGAAGTGATGACGTGGTCCAGGTGTACCATTAATTAATCAAACGAAACGATTGAATTTAAAGTAAGGGTGCAGGTGAGCTAGTGCAACTGTGTCATGTTAGCCCTCAATTAAAAAAGAAGAAAAAAACGCACCATACACTTTCTTGTTTCTTTTAAGTGGGTGAAAACGAGAGAGAAGGACAGAAAAAAAAAAGCAGCTACCTAACTCTTTTTACCGTTTTGGGAAGCAGAACATCCGGAGAAAACTGATAACTAAAAAGCAGACAAACAAATAGAAAAGGCAGGCAGCATCACTACAGAACGTCAAAGTCTAAATACAGTGAGGCGAAATATACGTACAAACGCGCCTGAGGTGGGGGTGTTGTGCTTCTTTAAAACGGAGGTGTTGCGCATCGTTAAGAACAAAATAGAGTCCAGAGCAGCGCGCCGAGAGCGGAAGTTCCGCTGACCAACGGTACTAAAGGAGAAGTGGAGCACCGGCGGATGTAAGCCGTGCCCCGGTTTGGGCCAACTGAAACACAGCCGGTGCACCTCTAACTCCAATTTAACCTATGGGTCGCAGAGAGGCGAACATGAGCCCTAACGATCAGGCGGGCGAAAATACGCGACAGCAAAAGAACGGGGTGCACGTGACGCAGCATTACCGTTGAAAGTTGGGTCGCTCTTCCCGTCACCATGACACCGATCGTGACTAATCGTGCTTCGGATGTATCGAAAATTGGGGTCGTGCTTCCGTGCTCGTTTTTTGCGAACTAAACGCGCGGTGGAAAACGTCGCTGCGTAATCGCGGAGCGACCGATCCTGGTGCGCATATCGGAAAGAAAGCCATGTCCGAAATGCGATCTAATTCATTTGTATTGCGACGGGCCAGAGAAAAAGGTGGTCACAGTGGGCGCGTGTCCACATCCTACAATCATGCGATAAAGCTTCTTTATCCAGTTTAGGGAGGTGAAAATAAATATCCTTACCGCTCTACAGGGTCATTTTATTCAAAAAGCCACACAAAGACTTTCTGTGGGGCTTACTTCGAAAGAAAAAAAAACACAATAAAACTGATGCAAGCTGAGGCAAGCCCCAGTCCTCGGAGTTTGTACACTTTTATAGTCTTGTCAAAATACGCGCATCATCGAATGCGAGTCACTAAATCGTAAATAATCGCCACATTGGTGAAAAGAGATGCCGACGAATAAAATCGCATTATTGATTGACTCTAAAGGGGCAAGAGCATGCAGTGACATTTAGGTTATCTTTGCACGGTAAAAACTTGTAATGACCAAGCGTCGCTCCGACCCGAACCTTTGTCCAAGTGCTACAAAACGCTCGTTGTTACGAGTGCTGAGGCAGTGGAGGATCACTTCAGCCCGAAAAAATCCCACCAGCTCTTTCTTTGTCGTTATTGTTTTTATTGTCCTTCTTATTTTGCTTAAAATGCGGCTAAGAGCTAGGAACGTGTCTGCGACAGTTTTTGCTTCTTTGTAGCACGATGGATGATCTTCTGTGGAGAACGAATTCAAAAATAGAAGCTCATCGTGGAAGATGGATCGCCATGACAAAACTACTAATGTCTGAACTACCTGCGTCAGAAGCTTGACAAATTCTTTTCACTGCCGGTCACGCTAACTAATGAAGGACTCAACAGAAAGAACTAACGTACATTTCTACTAGAGCTGTATGTACGAGCGCTTCCTTTAAAAACGGGATGATTCACTTCTCTCGGCCGAAAGACGCCTCCCAGGGACTCAAATAGTAACAGCCGGAGCCGAGACTCTCCCTCCCGCAAGCAAAACCGGACTATTCCAGGAACCGTGACCAGACACCAACCACTCAGCGTTCAATCAATCAAGGCTCGTCAACTCGTAAAACCGGGCACAAGCACCCACCGTCGCTAAGCGCAACCAAAAAAAATATATATTAAAAAAAAAACAGGAAGACGACGTGGTGGAGAAGCACAAGAAACGCGCAAACTCTCTCTCTGGGCGATCAGCACGTGTCGTTGAAAAATCCAAGCGTGGTCAGCTTACCCGTCAGAAGATCACGTGTCGTCCAAGTTTCCAGGGCGACGTCCCAAAGCAGGTATCCCGATGATTCCTGTGGACAGCTGGCAACTGCGCAGAGAATAAAAACCTAAGCACGTTACGCCAGATAACGAAGATACAGCACGGAGTTTTAGTAGATCGCTGCGATAACTCCGATAACACCGATAACGATACCCGATCCTTCCCCGTCGCCTTCAAGCATGCTTCGTATCCTTATAGGAGTTATCGGAAAAATCTATTAGAACTCCTTAGAAGGTGTGCAAGCGGGTTTGACGAAAAAAAAAATGACCAAATAAAGAAATGTTATGCACCATAAACACCCCATCCTCTACCTCACTGTCTTCCCGTTCCAAAAGACGAAAAAGGTAAAAAAATGCCGTCGTATTTTTTCCCCTTTTTTTCTTTTTTATCAACCGATTTTTTTCCTCTACACATCCCCCCCCATGCCTGGCGTCCCACCGGTTCACTGTCGAGTGCATCCGAACGATACGAACCCTTCCTTGGGGCGCGGAGCAGGCTAAGGCGGCGCACAGCGGACAAGCGCAGAGCATCGGGCGCAGCGCCCAACCCCTTCGTGCCCCGGCACCGATCTAGCGCGCTGGCCCAGTGCGCGCCCGGGGAGTTGGGCTCCGCCGCCGCGCGCAGCCAAGACGGCAAGCGCGCGCGCGCCGGCCGACAGGAATAGCCGAGCTGCGCGCGGCGCGGGAATGCCTCGGCTGCCCTAATTACGGCCCTGTCCAAATGCGCGGAGGCTCCTGGACCCTCACCCGAGCCGGTGGCGGCTATTAACCTCTCGCGCATCAACGACACGCGGAAGTTTGGGCTTCCGGCACAAGCGGCACGCCCCGAGGCGACGGGCACCGACAACCTACGCGCGCCCCGCGACGTTCCGAACGACGTCGACGTCCGCGGATTGCAGAAAAAGCGCCGAAGGGGACGAGGACCGAACAAGCTGAACGAAACAAAGCGACTGCGTTAGCGAAGCGTCTGATGCATTAGGGAGTTTTAGAACAGGCGTACGCTAAGTATAGCGCCGCCGCCGCATACCTGAGCCTAAACCGCGTTCCGGATCGGCGCATGGAGAAGGCGCTATTTCTTCGCGCATGCAAAGCTTTTGGGTACGCTACTCTAAAACTTGCTATTATACAGTTTCAGAATAGGGGCTCGATAGATTAAAAAGTGCCCCGAACAGCTTGGGGCGTGGCACCGCAAATTCCCAGAAGTTCCGCGCATAATCTGCGCGACGGCTCGAGCTGCTCGGGGGACCCAAGGGGTTGGGGACCACCTGTTCATTCTCAAGCTTCCGATTCTCTGAAACGAAGTACGGTTACATCAAACCGAGCTAATACAAATACGCCTGTAATCGCTGGCAGGAAGAGAACGCGAGGGAGGAGTTTTAGTGGCGCCAACTCCAGCGCGAGCTCCGTACGTTCGGTAAAGCTTCTGCGTCTCGTGAGTTTGGAGCATACGTGCGCCAAAGCACGACGGAAGGCAAGAAGCGCGTGCTAAAGGCTGGCCGTTCGAATAAAACGCCCTGCCGCTCTCATTATGTCAGTGACCGTGGGAACTTCTAGGTATTTTTTTTTTATTTATGCGTTTTTGTTTTAATAAACGTCAGTTGCGAGTATACGAAAAACGTTTTGTTTTGTTCTACTTCCGGTACCTTTCGGACTTTTTTTTTTCTTCTACACATTTATAGACGCTTTGCACACGCGCCAGACGACAGCCGCCATTGCTGACCTCCTCTCGTCTTACCAGATGCGGAGCCGGTGAAGCGGACGTTGACGAGTTTTCACAAAGGTCAATGTTGGGGAGAAGGACGCGGTAGAATCTAAAAAGGCAATAACCTGCCCTGCTGCGATCATTATGAAGCGAAGTAAACGTAAGAATGGGAAACAAAAATTGAAGGTCGGTAATGGCAGCTCCCGTGCACAGCTGCTGCCCAGCGTCTATATGAACTGACTTGCCCAACCGTCCACTCTGCGTCAGCGGACTCGATGCTTGCGCGGACGCACTCACTCAGTGCGGGGAGCAAGTCGTCCGCTTGTTGCGCAGGTGTAGCGGTGCAAACGAACGACGCTGAGCTCTGATTGTTTTTTGATTGAAAGGATAGTGGGTAGACCTCAATGCTAGATTGCATCGACGTCTACTCACCATTTTTTATTTAATCAGAGCCAATCAGACCGCGGCGTTCTGACGCCGCCACAACCCCTGCAAAAGAAGCAGACGAACTTGCGCTTCGCACTGACTCACTGCGCTGTTGGCCGACAGAGGGACGCGGTGTATCGAGCGAAGTTCGGATTGCGAGTGAACTGGACAACGTTCTGCCAGGAAGCCAACGAGGTATCTGGGGAAAGAAACATGAGGGCTATGACAGGACAACGAACAACAGAACACAGGTTGCGCGGCGTATGTTGCGCGGCGTTCGTTGTCCTGTCATCGAGCTCGTTAAAACACACACAAAAAAATGCTGCCGAAAAAAAAACTTTTTTTTTTCCTATTTTACTTTTTTTCGGTGCGAGAAAAGAGCAGATGAGGAAGTTTCAAGTGTAAAAAATACTTTGTTGACCGCTAAGCTGACAGGGCGGTGGAAGCAACGAGCTCGTTGGACCTATCAGACGTCAGCGTTGCACCACGCGGTCACGCTCTCGGCGCCATCTCACGCACAGAGAGCGGGACCAGGTGATGCGAGGCACGTCAGCTGATTAGTCTAACGAGCATATAGCTTCCACTGCCCCGAGAGCTTAGCGGTGAGAGTACTTTTTTTTTATTTTTTTAGGGGTGGGGGGAGGTAAAGGATGGTAAATAGAAAGTACGTCAAACACGAGAAAACATATAGAGGTTAACCAAGGCTACCTGCCTTGATTAACCCCAACTCTGAGTTGGGGAGGTGACGTGGAGATCAAAGAACGAAAGAGAAAGACAAAGCAGACATGATTCACCCACTAGAGTGTATTTAAGTAGAGTGCCTCAATTATATAGAGAGCTCAATCCTGAAGTCCAAGTCGTACTCACCAGTTGTAACATAATTTACGAATAGCACAAACCGTGCAGACATCGCTATACAATCTACAAAGGACAGCAAAGCGTACAGTCGTCGCCACAACAACAAAAACAAATGGGGCCACGGATTTATGTCACTCGTTGATATTACCTCGAACGGTTTGACTCTATCCTGTGGTATTTAACGTACGCATCAAAGAGCAGTGATTACACCAATGCACACCGGTAGTCATAGTCATCAGCACGCGTTTTCGCTTCACCGTCTTCAGGGGCCGTGGCGTAGCCAGAAGGGGAGCTTATGAGGCTTCGGAAAAAAATTCCTGGCTACGCCACTCTTCAGAGTTATCGTGGTCACCCATCGTTCTTAGCGCCTCTAGTATGCGATCGGACTAGAGTCATTAAACAGGCTACGCTTGGAGTATCCGCCCTGCATCCCTCGGTAATCTTGCCGACGCCGCCACTTCTGTGCGTAGCGCAGGGCGGGGGCGCAATTAGCGATATAGCTGCAATTCGAGAATGCAACTTCCTCGAGCTTTACAGATACGCTGTCAGGAAGCTCAGCCGATATCGTTCCGCTCTGTTGACGACCGTTAACATTTTTGGAGGACGGAAAAGCGTTTCTTGCGATTTCGGATGAAGGTTCAGATAACTGGCAAGCAAGGTTTCAGGTCTAAAGATAGCCCACGTGTCCTAACACAGAGGAGTAGCTTGTTTCGGTGGCTCTAAATCAGACGAAAGCCTTTTTGCGCCACGTGTACGTATCTGCTCAGGGCCTGAAAGACTACTACATCGAAACTCACGGAGGCGGTCCGATATAAACGGCCGGTGAAATCGGCCTTTCTGGTCTGTCGGCTACGGAGGCGCTCACTCCGCTGATGCGGGCCTTCCGCAGGGGCAGCGACCACCACCGGACCGCCGTGAGCTAAGGTCCACGCGCAAGGAGGACGAGCGTGCATTTGCGTAATCGTGGCTTTCCCCTTCGCTGTAAATGGGCCGAGCGCTGCCAAATCGCGCGTCACGAAGCGGTGAAAGGAGCGTGCCCCTCGACAACGGCCCGCTCCAGGCAGGCAGGCCGCGAAGGAAGCACCATCGTCATCATCGACGGGGAGGAGAACAAAGCACTCGCTTTCCGGTCCCCTAATATAGGAACGTCCGCGCGGTGAACAAACTCGGACTCCCGAAATAGCCTGTCGGGCGCAGTCACATGTCTGGCTCTCTCTCTTTTTTTCTTTTAGTCCCCGCTGCCAAGGCTGAGCGAAAGGCCTGATCTGCCAGACAGACGCGCGGGCCGCGCCAAAGTGGCTGCCAGGGCACCTCGTGCCGGGCCTCCGACTTGTATGTGGACCATTTGAAGATTGCCAACAACTCCGCGTCGTCGAAAGTGCGAGGAGGGGAACAATGCCCGGACGGAGAGTGAGACAGTGATATCTCGTTAGTATGGATACCTTCGTTCGTTCGTTCGTTCGTTCGTTCGTTCGTTCCTCCCTCCCTCCCTCCCTCCCTCAGGCCCCAAATTAAAAAAAAAAATTATATCGTCTATAATGTGAGTTGCTCGCGAGAGCGAGACTAAAATGCCCGTATGTACCCAGTTCATCCCCGAAAATGCTGTCCACATAGCGGAGTATCCCTATTAACGGGGTCCATATACTAACAAGACATAACTTTATAGGGCGAAACAAGATCTGTTCGCTCCGCCACGGTATCTCAACCGGCCGAAACTGACCAACGGACGAAACGGGCGAACATTTAAAAATGTCTCGACATAAAAGATAGCAGAAAATTAAGCTGGCCAGCGCATGACACGCTGATACGGATCATCCACGATGGGCAGCTGATTTCACGACCGTCTCTGAAATAGGGTATGTCTTTAAAATGTAGCAGCCCATCACGCCCCTGTACAGCAGCAAATTTACTTGTGCACCGGCGACATAATCCTTAGCCCGTGAGTTTTCAGTACACTCTTAACTGCAGGACTGTGATAGCATCGAACACTCTCCACAGACCCCTCTCCACAGACCGAGGTGGATGACAACCTTTACTTCCTTCATCGTATGTCCTAATATACAATGGTGCCCTAGCGGCGTAGCTGTAGCGCTTGTGTTTTAGTGACGTCATACCTACTAGACGACCCAAGCAAACTACGTGCGAAGAAGCGGTCTTACTGCTGACATGGCGTATATGTAAGACATGCGCGAAGAGTTCGCCCTTTGTGGGAAAGTTCATCGTGGCTCATTCGTGGTAAAGTAATGGTTGATCGAGCATGTACTTTCTCCCTTGGAATGTCAGCCGAACAATAAATTCTTCCCAAGCGTGACGCCGCTCCGGGCCAACACTACCTAGATAGAAATTCCTAATTTTAAAGTTGCACGTCAGCACACGAGTACCACGTCAGCGTTCGGTCAGAACTCGCGTTCAATAAGTCATAACATGAGCCCGATTGCTGACACAGGACCCGTGTCCGATATGTGACTCGCGCCCTTCAGTTACGCGGCAAGTTCAGCACTACAGATTTCTATCTACGTGGTGTTGTCCGGACCCGTGCTTCGAAGATATGCTTCGTTGGCTTCTGCAGTCATACCAATGGTGCTTTCGAAAATGCACAAATTACACTCCGTTTGAAGGGAAACTGAAGCTATTCTGTATATGAGGAAAAACACTTAAATCGTATTATTCTGGCCTCCAGGATCACGAATATCGAGATTATTTTTCAATTAGGTGCACGGAGGCTGAAAAAAAAATCATTTCTAAAGTACCGCTGAAGTCCCTCCTTCCCGGAGCGTGACGTCATATCCAGAGTTTGCGGAATCTCCGCTCTCGCGCATCTTCAGCCCCTATCAAAGTTATGCAAGCGCCCTCTCGCTATTTTCAAAAAGCCCAGAAAAAAACGTCACGACTGGTGTCAGCGCGGGGGATATATAAGACCCTTCTCATAGAAACGCCACCAGGCGGTGCTCTAGTCTTTGACGGCCCAGAGAACTTCCGTTTTCTAAAAGGAATGAACAAAGACCACCCTAATACCGCTGCTTAAAATACCGATGAAACGTTTAACCACCAATTCTCCAAGTGAACACCAAAAGAACGAAGAAGTGCGAGATCTCGTCAAAGTTTTCGAATATTCTTGTAAACCAACTTGTCTCCTCCAGGACGTTAAATTGTACAGCCAAAGGGCCTCGTTACATCTCCAACTTTGTTGTCCGTGTAGCATTTCTAGCACTCGTGACATAGTAAGTAAGCTCGAGATGCTTGCAAAGACGAAGCGACCGAAAGTCCCTTGGGACACAAGCGGCAGTTCATGCATGTAAAGAGCAAAAGGATCTATTCCTGGGAAGCTGGCAATTGCACGCGCTGCCCAAACAAGCGACAAGCGCTTGGCGGCCGAAAGATCTGGATATGACGTAACGACTGGTCGGAAGGTGTTTTCTCGCGTTTAGTTACATCTTCGGGGAAAAGGAACCTGATATTCAGATTCACGGAATAAAAATACTCTAGAATTCACCTCTAATTCATTTTGGTTTTTAAAGAACTTCTTCAGCTTACCTTTAAAGATTAGACTAAGCCTTCTTTTTTTTTTAACGTAAGGAAGTTTAGTTTGCACCGCAAGCTGTCGAATGCGCGAAGTAGCAAATGAAAAACATAAACCGCGCCGGTATAGACAGAAAAACAGTCTTCCAAAAACGACCTACGCAACCCTATTCGAAGTTCAGAGTTGCACGTCACGGTCCCACTGCAGTTCCTGCGCGCGACGCCCTTCCCGGCGGGTCGTACCCTTCCGGTCCCCAACTTGGGCCGAGGATCCGCCAGAGTCGTCGCACGGCGGAGCGAATGTAAGCGGCAGCGCCGGTAAATTAAGCTCATCGGGCGCTCGCTCGGCGTCGTCGCGGGGCTGATCGTCCGACGTTTCCGCATCTCAAGGCAAACTCTGGAAACCTGTTTCGAACGCACGCTTCAACGGATACAGAGGCGTCTGCCGCGGCCACGCTGCCCCCATGTTCGCCGATGGAGGCGAAAGCAAAGGGCAGAGTTCTTCACACCCTCCCCGGCCAGACGTGTATTCGCTAAAAACAAAAACAAGCAAACGTCTTTTTTTTATGGTGTACGTAATATGTCGTGTTCGTGCCCCGAACGTCGACATGAGGGCTCGCTTCACCCTTGCTTCATACTCAATATGGCCGGGAGATCGAACTTGCTTGCCACACAAAGCGGTGTCCGTCCCAGCGCACGTGGACGGAACACTTTACGTCCTCTACGTCGACCGAACGGCATAGACTGAACGCGAGCCCCAGCGAAACGTTGACGCAACGTTCGGCTACGCTATGGCCGACAATGGTGTGCGCCCTCGGAGTTATCGGACAAACAATGCGAGCTGAAATCACCAAGCGCCGAGTGAAACCTTGTGGTATAGTCATAAAGTAGACTGCAAAAGAGCTAATGGAAAGCTTCGGTAGAGCGTTCCGATAAATTCGATAAATACCGACGACGATATGATGCGTGCGCAAAGGCGTCGGTGGTGAATCGGGCATAGTTATCCGGAACCTCCGGCGGTATCCGCCTTGGTAAGTTCCTTCCGCATATGCCGCCGATCATCAAATGTTCCCGCGTTTTGAGCATGCCTGTTATAGCTCTCTTCTGCGGAATATCGGACGTCATGTGTGCGTTCGAAATTGTGTCATGCGCAGCATTTTAACCTCCCGTTCCAGCTCCACCGTTGTGTCTTTGTCGAAGCCACGCTTCCGCCTCGCGAGTCAACACGCTTCCCGCTCCAGCTGCGTCGACCCCAGCGCCGAGAGTATGCTTGCATCCTAGCTCGGCCTGGCTGGGACGTATTTATTAGCTTCGACGTCGTTAATAAAATAATTTCACCGCTTTTGGCCTAGCTCGTTATTCTAGAGAAGGCCGTGAATTTTCGCGGCATATTCGCTTCATGGCGTCCAGCCCTCAGGAGCGCCATGCTCGACTGATTTCGCAGCTTGCTTCGACCGTGCGACGGCGGCCGGAGAAGGCTCAAGAGTCCCGATGCAGATTTCCATGAGCGCACGTGTCATCGGAGTTTCCGCGTTCCAGGCCGTTCGTTCTTTTTGCCGCTCTTTCTCATTACATCCGTGGCACATATGATCCGAAGGAATGTCTTTAACGACTCGCTCTTTCCACGCGCCCGCAAACTTCGCTTAAGCAGCAACGAATCCGGCACCTTTGCACGAGCATTATAGAGTGCTATAATACGTCTGCATGGTTTCAAAAGTCTATTCCTGCAAACTTCTTTTTTTTTTTTTTTTTTTGGGGGGGGGGGGGGGGGGGCAGTGGCACAGTTTTTGAGTCACATACCTGTCAAGTATACTCCCTCAACGGCCATTTACAAACCGAACAAGCACGACACAAATATTCTCTATGTTTTACTTTTTTTATTCTTGGTGACACCATTTTCTTTTCGATTTAGGCTGAATTTTAACGTGTTGCATTTCATTGGTTCTCTGCGAGCCATCTCGCTTACTTTTTCTTTACCCGGTCCACTTCGGGTTAGGTAGCAATGTGAAATAAATATTAAACAAGATGATCGACTCCTATGGTGAAATATGGTAAAGCAACGCGGTGCCTTGCTCCTTTACGAAGAGAATGCAATGAATGGAATAATTACCAAGTTAGAAAGAACGCGCAATTTATAATTTTAGCCTGTCCTGACTCAGTCTTCAAAATCAACGCCTGACAAACCTAACAGAAATAAAAGCAATACAAAGTTTGTTAAAAAAAAAAAAGAAGAAGATGCGTGGCTTCCATTTTGGAAAGGCCGTTTCCTTCTAAAGTATGATTTCTAGTCTCTTCTACCATAACAACCCCATAAAAAAAAATTATACATTCTAGAGTTAAATAAAAACTAAACCGGTGAGAATATGAGATACGTCGAGGGTGTGACGTCATTTAATCGTTTAAAAAAATGGAGAACGGCGATTAGTATAACCGGTAAAGTGCGGAAGCACTTTACTGGATCTAAGTCTAAGTAGAAAAATCTCAAAGTCCTCTGTAAATTAACGTAACAAGAATGGACACCTATAGCTTCATTCGGACACCGCGCACTGTGGCAATAAATGTACAAAACTAAGCTAGCTTCCCTTCCACCACGGAAACTTTCATTTCAATTTATTTAACCTTCAAGTCGCCCGTCGGAGAGGTTATTGAAGAAAGTATAACAATCAAAATAAAAAATACTTAAACGAACAAAAGGTTTTAAATACACAGGATACATAAAATGGTAAATTAAAAAAAAAAAACTCCGTGTCGTTTTTTTTTTATTATTTAGTTTTAAAATGCAACATAACATTTGCGCCGATATTAGCCTGACCACTCCAAAGAGAAAATACAAAAACAGCTGCAGGAAAGTATCCTGCTCCCCGGTCGACAGCTGCGCAAAAAAAGTTGGTACAAGCAGCATTGTGGAAAGTAAGCTTCCCCGCCAAGTGACCGATGATGAGGGGAAGCGCGACCTCTAGGACGCGTTTCTAGTAAACAAAAGCAAAATAGTCCGCTTCGCAGTACGCGTCGTGTGTTTGCGTTGGCTTGCTCCGACCTGTCTTGATCTGTTTGGCTCACCTTGTCCGTTCGGCTTTTGGGGTAATTTCTTATGGTATCCGACGCGAACGCATCACGTAATTGTCTGTATGTTTAGACAGCGGGAAGTTCTTTTTGCAAGGGGCGTCTCGTTTCTCCGCTTTGGACAAGAACTTTGGCCAGTGCAGTACGACTGCTCACCTGAAGTCCTTAACGCGTGTCGAAATATGTATTCTTGTAATAGGTGCTAGACAATCGCCCCAGGGCCACG
Source organism: Ixodes persulcatus (assembly GCA_013358835.2). Classification (NCBI taxonomy): domain Eukaryota; kingdom Metazoa; phylum Arthropoda; class Arachnida; order Ixodida; family Ixodidae; genus Ixodes; species Ixodes persulcatus. The sequence continues at coordinate 344,855 of JABSTQ010009203.1, read as the reverse complement.
GCTGATGGGAAACACTGTACAAACAAAAACACTTAGCCGTGTCGCACAATGAACTGCGCCACTGGAGTCGAGGCCACAGTCGCATCTTTCACATGCAGGATGTCATACCCCGACTTATTTCTTCGTCGCTAGACTTCGGTTGCCGGGAAACACTGCTCATCGGCGACTCTCAACCGATGACCACACAGATCAGGCCCTCATTTATTTATCGTCCCTGCTTCTTTTTTTTTTTACTTTTTTGTTCTTTCTTGCAGAGCAGCGTGGACGCTTTTGGGAGCCTGGTAAGCAAGCGCGTTTTATTCTGTCTCACTTTAAGTCCGACTAAAGATGACGCTACGATCGAATTAAGCCCACCTGCTAGGCAGCGTCATAAATGCATCGTTACGAATTGTCTTTGCGCGCTTGTTATCACCGACTATATTATTAGAGGCGGCCCCCTCTATAATAATAATAATAATAATAATTAATTATTATTATTATTATTACTATTATTAAGATATTTATAAAAAAAAAAACTTTAAACGTGCTACGGCTCTCCCATCGACGTCGAAAGTCCCGCAACGGTCGGTTACCGTAATCCCTCCTCCGCCTGGCACGGCCGGCTGCCCCGCACGGCACTCGCCAAGGGGCGAGAGGCGGGCGAGGGCAGTCTCGAAGGCGGCCGAGGGGGCTGTCCCAGTGCCAATGACCCCGTTCGCCGGGTCACTCTCGCCGAGCGACGCCGGCCGCCGCCGCTGGGTCGACGACGGCGGCACGGGCCTCGTTTTTACCCGCGGTGAGGCCGGCGCGGACCCTCCCCCCCCCCCCCCCCTCCCTCCCTCTAGCCCGCTGACCCTCCCGAGGCAGTACATACTTTCGGCTGCCCCGTTCCGTCGGCCCGCCTCGACGTACGCGTCCTGGCAGCGTCGTCGTGTCGCCGGTATGCTAAGTGACCGAACGACCACTCGTTTTTCCCCGAGAGCGAACGACGGTCCAACGCAAACTCCACTTCCTACGCTCCGTTTCACGCTAAATCCGAGAGCAGCCGATCCGGTAGAGTCAACCAAGCAGTAGTAGATCCTTCCGATACCTCCGACAACGATACTCGATAATCATACTATGCATGCGCAAAGGCGTAGGCGGAGTATCGGGTATCGTTATCGTTATCGGAGTTCCCGGAAGGCTCTACTAAAACTCCCTCACGTGAAACGGAGTATGGCCCGCGAACCCTCCCGCAGCAGTACTTCCTCTCGCCCCGTTTCGTCCGGTCACCACGCGTTCGCGCCCTGGTACAGCGTTGCCGTCGTCATGTCGCCGGTATGCAAAGTGCCCAAACGACCGCTCTTATTACCCCGGGGAACAGACGGCGTTTTAACACGAACGCTACTCGTCAGAAACGCTCGCACGTACCTACATCCCCGCAGAACTCGCCGAGTGCGAATCATCGCAACCAGTGACCTTGACCGCGAGCTGCGGCCAAATTCTAAAGCCGCGATAAAAAAAAAAAAAAAATGAAAGACGTTTACAATTCCCTGTAACGCCGCATTAAAGCGCAGCTCTTGAGGAGGAAGAGGGGAGGGTACGAAGAAGAGGGTATGCCCCTCTTCCTCCCGCTCCCCCTCCTCTCCTTCTCCTCCTCCCCATCCTACTCTTCCCCTCCTCCCTTCCTCCAACCCCCCTTTTCCTTCCTCTTCCCTTCCTCCTACCCCCCTTTTCCTCCCCACGTCTCACCCCCTCCTCCCTCGTGACGTCACTCGTGACCCTCGTAAAGGTCACTGAAGGTCGCGACCTTCGTCGTGACTTTCACACGCGACCTTCGTGACGTCACTCGTGACCCAAGTGACCTGTGACATCACTCAAGAAGGCCTCCTGAACGTCACTGTGAAAATCGAGACCTTCGTCGTGACCTTCACGAGTAACCTTCGTGACGTCATTTATGACGTCATTATGGGAAACGTCCCATAATGCAACGCGCGGTTTCGCCCACGGCGACGCCGACGCGGCTCAAGCCGGAAACGGGCGCCTAATAGCGAGTTCGTTTCACACGCACTGGCACCGTTCGAGTTCTCTCCCAGAATACATCGCACTCGCAGAGTGTTGCACGGAGGACTGGACTCTAACGAACCCGCCAAATGCACCGAGTGCAGAAGACTGATGCTTCCGCCATCTATGTTGTAAAAAAGGTACCGACCTCAAACCGAAACTAGCGCCTTTCTGTTCGCAGCGATAGGTGGGAATGCGTGAGTGCAGTCGCTACCAACGTTTCTCTACAAACGTTTGTCACTGCAACCTGTAGTTTATATGTGCAATTACATCAAGCAACTCGAATGTCCAACCAGCTGTCTACAAAGCAGCTGGTTGCGATCTTTCAATTCTTATAACTATTTACACTGAAGAAAGCTGATGATGCTGTCCGAGCAGAAGCTTGATCCGTTTGAGCATGGTATTATGCGTGAACCACTGAAAGGGTACGGCTTAAAACTAGTCTGTTGGAATATCCAGCGAAACGTTTCGTGGGACTTTCGATTTCAATCGTCATTACAGGTGGATCAGATATTAGCCTTGGTGAGGGCGTCGAGAACGAGAGCTTTCTCGAACAAAATACGACGGGGCAAGTTAGCTGACGTAGGTAAATGTTAAACATGATGATTTTGCCCAAGCCTCGGGTAAAGTCACGATGTTTAGCTTTCTCTGATGCTTATTAAGCAGTCGGAGGTTTCCGCTGGGGGAGTATTGTCGACAAATGTTCAATTTTTCACTCGCACACGAATGGTGATAAACATCTCGGGGGCCGCTGATGCGTTTGTTCTGAGCATTTCTTTACACACTGGTATATTTCAGCGTTTGTACGGCAACAGAGCGACTTAAAACCTCCAAATAAAGCACGGTTTGTCAATTGCTTCCTTCATGAAATAGCAGACGCTCACAATTCAAGCTTGCGTTTGATTCCGTTGCCCGCGGGACGCGATTTCTATCAGAAAATCTACTTTTTTTTTTCCTTTCGGTTCCGCGACACATCGTTGCAGACGAACCCTCGTCGTCTGCTTCCGCTCCTCGCCGGCCTCGCGGGAGCGAAGCATGACGGGATTGCATTGTGGCGCACTCTCGATTTTCTCGGTGCAGCGAGTGCATGCACCCGTGGGTGTGGGGTCACGGTGTCAGCGATGAAACGAACTCGGGAGAGTGCAACCACTCGTGGAGTGCCGGCCGAAACGAACCCGCTCCACGCTGCGAGTGGGCACGCGTGGGCACGAGTGCCGTGAAACGAACTCGCTATAAGAGCTGCGCTCTAAAAATAACAAAAAACATGTAGGTCCAGGAACGCGATCCTGCGGTGGGACACTGTGCGTGCGAAACAATCTACGCGGGGAAATGTGCACGCTTTGGTTTTATTCTGCAGAAGTGTCCGTTTTCAGGAAGGTTCTTAGAAAGCCAAATATATATGTCCGGCATCAGACAGGTGCGTTTGAAAACCCTGCCTAAACCATGCACGCGTTACTTGACTACCGGCGGTTTCTGCAGTGGAAGGCAACGGTTTTGATGACGAAAGTTATTTCGTGACCATGTCTCACTTTCAATGCTCGCGTGATGTAAAACGACAATGAGCCATTTCGTCACGTTGACGAGACAAGGGGTACTGAAGGGAGGAGGGGGGGGGGGGGGGGTGACAGTCAAACACCCCAGTGCTGCACTTGGCAACGGCAGCAAGCCCCCTTTTTCTGGAACTCTAGAAGGTAACCCCTTTTCTTCGAATCTGACGCAAACCGGTCACAAAGCCCTAGTGCCAACAAACACTAAATCAAACGAAGAAAAAATCTATTCCGCGCGATAGCCGCTTCGCAACAAGTTCCAGTCACGCGGCGAGCGAGGGTCCCTCACCTCTCGTCACACGAACCCGCCGCTGACGTAAGCCGAGCACGGTGGAGCCCGTAGTTCGGATACTGACAAAAGCCTGGATACCCCCCCCCCCCCCCGATATCCTTTTAAACCCCCTTCCCCCCGCCCCCCTTAGTTCACCTCCCGGCAAAACGAAGAGTCCACACGCGTCGAGCACGGTGTTACGTAAAACTCAAGCTCGTTCATCCCCGTGGGCCGCCACGTGTTCGCACTCGAGATTTAGATTCCGCACACTGCCCGAGAACAAGAACGCGCCGAGAAAAGCAACTGGATTATGTGAAGTCCTGCATCAGCTGGCCAGGCAATCGCGGGGGAGCAGCGCCTTCCGAGTCTACGATTGGAAGTGGTCCCGGCTAAAACGAAGCATGATGGTTCCGCTTTCCACCCGGAGTGTATATGAGCGGCTAATCGAGTGCCCTTACAACACAGATATCTACACTGCAGACAATTTCGCACTTTTTTGTTTTAACGGAATTGCAATTTTTTTACACGGATTGATTGATTGATTGAGTTTTGGCGGAGCAAAAGCATCGAAGGCTATAATGCGCCAGGTACATACAATATTGCTGGGAGAGGGTTAAGGAGAAGGGCTTTAGTAACAGATGACAGGATAAAACAATGGACATGATCTGTGTAGAAGCGTAAAAGGTATGGACATGTGTTCAAAACACAGTCGGTGTAGAAGGCCGATTGCTTTGAGGAAGTTAAAAATACAAGAGTGGGGTATGAGAGGTTCATCGCCAAGTAAAATCATCAGATGTAGAGGAGTATGCTCTTTGTAAAGCTGTGAAAAGTGATTACGGCGCTCTAGGCAATATCGCATTACATTCAACTAAAATATCAAGTATAGTCAAAGGGCTATGGCAATGTTCACACTCCGGGACATCTTCACCACGCAAAAGGTGCCCATGTGTGAGTCATGTATGGCCAATCATTAGACGGCAGAGTACCACCTTGTAGAATCGTTCACGGTGCCGGGCACTCTCCCATTCCTTCAAGAAGTGCTTCATCATATGCAATTTATTGTTTATCTCCAGTATCCCACTCATGTTGCCATCTCTGCATTATGATTATGAAGTGTCTAATCACCTAGTGATTATTCTTGTGAGGAATTTCTTTAGTGTGCACAATGTGTGTGGACAGCACAGCGTACAGCCTCATCTGCCTCCTCATTACCCGGTATGCTAACGTGACTTGGCACCCAACAGAACATAATATCACATATGTTTTGATTGTACAGATTGTTTTATTCTGCAGGTGTGAAACCAATGGGATTGTGTGAATATTCAATGAGACAAGGGCTTTCAATCAGCTTAAAGAGTATGTGTATACTACGGATCGACGAAGCTTCTTAATGATATATTCAACAGAAAGAAGTAGACCATGCAACTCTGCCGTTAAAATTGTGGCAGAGGGGCTGAGTCTTTTCACATTGCGAACAGATGGTCCAATCATTTCACAGCATACACATGATTCCGTTCTAGATCCGCCTGTATAAACGCTCGTGTGGTGCTGATAGTGGCTCTGTAGTTAAAAACAAAAAAAAAAACTCTTGACTCAGCACTTCGTCCGGAGTGTCTTTCTTGCTGTGTTTTGTCAGTGTAAAGTCACAATGGATGAGGGAGTAATCCCAAGGGGCTACAATGCTTCGGTGATGCGTCACGCGGGGTTCGGGCTGAAGACCAAAGAGTTCTGCTGCCGTAGGATTCTTCAAAGCAAAAGAATGGACAAAACTTGGCTTATTTTGGAAAGTTTTTTTTAAACCTAATTTTTACAAAAGAGTTATGTACTGAATGGAAAGGTACAGATCTTACTCGGAGTGAATACATAAAATGTCTTCTCTCAAGAGACCGCTCATTGGCCTCCGCAAAAAGTCTGGGAACCGGGGAAGTGCGGAAAGCACCGACAGACAGCCGTAGCCCCCGCTTATGAATAGGATCAATAGGATCTAACATCTTCAATACTGAGGCTTTAGCTGAGCCATACACAAAGCTACCATAACCCAGACGGAAGCGGACTATTGAACGATAAATGCGTAAGAGACACAGTCTATTAGAACCCCAAGATTGATGAGACAATAATTTTTAGAATGTTAAGTGATTTTGTGCATTTTAACTTCAATTGCTTAATGTGGGAAACAAAAGATAACTTTGAATCGAACAGAACACCCAAAAACTTCTGTGCACTCTTCACAGCTATAGGTGGTCTATAAATGGTTAATGAAGGTTCTTGAAAAACCCCTCGCCGGCGAGAAAAGCATACACACACTTTTGTCTGTGGAAAACCTGAAACCGTTGGTATCAGCCCAGTTAGTCAAATTATTGATTGCCACTTGAACCCTCGTTTCACAAATGGAGCGGTTACATGATGATACTGAAACTTGGAGGTCATTAACATAGATAGCGCATTGAACTGAAGGCGGTATTACTCGGGCAATGGAGTTTATTTTTTGTAATGAAAAAAGGGACACTAAGTACACCACCCTGGGGAACACCATTTTCCTGTAAAGAAATCTCAAAAGAAAGCCGCTTCCAGTTTCACACGAAATGAGCGCCACTCTATATAGCTTTTAAAGACGCCGAACATGCTCCCGCAAATACCGAAGTCGATCCGATCTTGCAGGATTCTAAATCGCCAGGCATTATCATTAAGCCTCCTCCAGATAAAAAAAACACAGAAAGACAGTGCTGCTTGTTCACAAATGCCTCTCTCACGGCTGTTTCGAAGCGAACCGTTAGTTATTCGTTTCAACGTTTTTGATAGACTAGTAAATGCAATAGGCCTATAACTAGAGACATTAGAAGGAGTCCTTTCCCGGTTTAAGCAAGAGAACTACAAAGGCCACCTTCAAAGAAGTTGGAAAGTAGCTTTCAGACCAAATTCTACTGAAAAGGCACAAAATGAGTTGAACAGTTGAGGGATGAAGATGTTGAAGCATAATGTAATGAACTCCATCTAGGCCGGGTGCAGTATACTTAGGAGAGTGAAGAACCATTTCAAGTTCATGCAGTGTGAGTATGCGTCTTGATAACCACTCAAAACTATTGACAGACATTTTTTCTACCTGTGCTTTGTGTCGAAGGAAGGTAGGCGTGTAGTTCCTTGAGCTGGAGACAAACTCGAAATATTCTCCAAGAATGTCTGCCTGTTCTTCGAGACTTTCAAGGCATATCCCATTTTTTTGTCAAAAGAGGAATGGAAAAAGCACGGTAAGAGCCATTTATTTTTTGGACTCGATTCCATTCCTTTTTTGGTGTTGCCTGACTATAGATGAATACGTCTCCCAGCAATGTCTTCAAAACAGCCTGCAAATAAATCGCGCAGAAGCCATTTTCTTGAATGTAATAAGCTTGCTCAGTGTAGGGTACCACCTACAAGTGTGCCATCCTTTGTTGTTGTATTTTTAGAGCGCAGCTCTTAGGCGCCCCGCCCGTTTCCGGCTTGAGCGTCGTCGTCGTCGCCGTCGCCATTGGCGTAACCGCGCGGTGCATTATGGAAAATGTCCCATAATGCAGCGCGCGGGACTCCTGACGTCACGAGGTACCTCACAAGGGTCACGTGACGTCACCAGGGTCACGTCACCTCACGAAGGTCACGTGACGCCACCGGGGTCACGTGACGCCACGGGGTCACGTGACGTCGCGAGGGTCACGTGACGTCGCCAGGATCACGTGACCTCACGAGGGTCACGTGACGCCAAGGAGGAGCAAGGAGGACAGGAGGAGAAGAGGGTACGGATGAGGAGGGGCATACCCTCCGCTCAATACCAACACCTCCTAGACAGCTTTAAAGCCTGCGCGCTACGTCACATGACGTCACGTCCGGGTGTCCCGCGCGGGCGCTGATTGGATGCGAGTGCCGCGTCAGCGTTCGCGCGGGACTATGATAGGAAACGAGCCCCACGCGAACACTGACGCGGCACTCGCATCCAATCAGAGCCCGTGCCGGACCCCCGGACGTGATGTTATGTGACGTAACGCACATGCTTTGCTGTCTAGAAGGTGTTGTCCGTACCCTCCTCTCCTCCTCCTCAAGAGCTGCGCTCTAATTCGGCGTTACAGGAAGTTGTAAACGTCTTTCACTTTTTGTTTTGATTTTTAGCCTCTCGGGAATTTTAATTTTACCATGGCTTTGGTCGTTTGGGAAGGTGAGTGGATGTCATGGCTATCGCGAGCATAGCAGCTTTCAGTATGTGCTTCGTGATATGGTCTACTGTCTCTTCAACAGAGAGTGGATGGAGAGTTGTGATAGCTAAAACAGATGATCAATTATCAAATTCCCGCCATATGGCGGAACGGGGGGGGGGGGGGGGGGTGGTTCTTGTACCAATAGTTTTGCGTAGAGCTACTAAATGAGGTACACTTAGAGGATAGGCACTCCGTTCCCCGATCTGCTAAGTGGCGCCGCCATATTGGCAAAAGTAGATCGTCACAATTCAAAAATTTGACTTCCTCAGCTTTAGGTACGGCGTTAGGCAGCTCAAGTGATATTGTATTGCTCTGTTACGGGCTGTTTTAACATTTCTGGAGGACGTAAGCGTTTCCTTCGATTTCAGATAAAGCTTCACATAACTGGCAACCATGATTTTGAGCCACAATGTGGCCAAGTGTCGTTACTCCAAAGCGTAGCTCATTTACTGACCCTAGTTTCGCCCGAGAGACAATGGTCCCGGCAAAGTGGGACTTGTTGATCTGAAATATGATCACGTGCTGCAAGTCCAGTACGAACCCTTCCCACAACGTCTTCGATAAGGACCTTTCACTGATCTAGATGGCCCAGTTCACTGCTTCGGTGACGAGTCTGGAGACCTCGTTGCTGACCATCCCTTTCCAGAAGTTTGCCGCCGTCTTTCCCTTCTTCTTTCAACCAAAACGAAACAGAACCCATTGAGCGCACAAATGCCTTGTCCTAATACCATGTCGCAACTTTAAAATGGCTGACCAACTACACGCTGTATAAATATCCACACAGCCCCAATTATTAAAACCGAGTAAGATGCAGATGCGCCTCGTTCAGAACTGGAAGATGGGTTTACAAAATGGCGGCTCCAAATAGCATGATGATGATAGCTGACAAGAATTTTGCATATTGCCCATGGCACCGCCAAAGCGCGCATATTATTTACTTATTATTTATTTACAATACTGCGAATTCTTCGGTCTACGCAGGATAGAAAAATTAATGGACATCAGAAAAATGCAGCTACGGCGCTCAAAACGAGTTAATCGTAAACCGCACAGCTCGGCCCGCAGAGAAGGAAAATTGTACAAACTGCGCCGATCAGCGCACCTGCGCGTTCCACTCGCAGTGCCTAAACTGGGCCAGGACCAGACCTCTGTTACACATTACGATGGACCGCAGAGGACGCTACGAGCCATCCAAACCAATCCAGTGCCGTGCGAGTGTCACATGACCTCCAGGAGATCTTCGTGACACGGAGCACGTAATCCCGTAATGTGTTCACAGCGCTGGATCGGCTGGGATGGATCGTCTACTGCGGTCCATCGCCAGTTGAAACGGAGTGTACACTCCGTTCACCACTCAGCTGATAGCGTGGTGGAAGCTACGCACTCGCAGGACCAATGAACCGCCCTCCTTTCATCACCTGACGCCGCTCTCCACGCTTGAGCATGGGCGGGAGCGTGATCACGTGGCTAAAAAGTAGACGTACGATTGGTCCGTCGAGCACTTTTCTTCCACCGCATTGTCGAGCGTTGAACGGAGTACAGCCAGTACCACCTAGAATACAAGGCCTGCGCATGACGTTTCGTTAGTAGATCCCCGACCCGCCCCAAGCGGCAAACAGGCTGAAGCTTGACGAGAGTATGGGCCGCGTCGCAACTACGTCGCATTCACCTGCGGCCACACCTGTGTGCGTGACTGCTGAGCGCGAGCTGATTGGGAGCTTCCAGTTCATTTGCAACGCGCACGCGAACACTCCCTCGGCCACAAGCGCGAGCTAGCACGCGCTCCTTGCTTTGAGACGAGCATTTCTAGCGCGCGTGCTCGTTCTGCGGAAGAACGCTTCAAAGCAGCGACCCGGAGTATAAACAGCGCCCTCGAAAATGGCGTCCAGTGCCAGCGTCCAGCGTCCAGCGAAGGGCTTTGCAGCCCTTCGCACAGCAGTAAGGCATTTTCACTCATGCATTTGACGCTCCACGTGAACGTCTAACTTCATCGTATGCTATAGCAACAGACACTCGGCGTGAGCATCTGTTTCATTATTTGCTACACAAACCACTGAAGCAGGCGATGGAGCAGACGATGTCGCAGATGACGTACCAGACGATGGTGCTCATCCGGGCTACCTAGGGGGCGCTGAGGGGATCTACTAGTGATGACGTTTAGAGGAGGAAACGCGCAGGCCTTGTGTTCTAGGTGGTATTGGTACAGCACGGGTTGGTTGCCCAGGGAACGACGACGTTCCAGCCGGGTCTCGGCGGAGAGCTCGGCTCGTCGGGTGCGGTCGTGGAGTTTTCGTTGCCCTGACGACGGGGGGGAGTCTCAGCTTCCTCCGCGGAAATTAATTTCGCACGGCTCCAGCACGCTCTTGCATCAGGCCGCGACGGCTCATTCCCGGGATGGGACGCCGGCGTTGCGGCCTCGCCGCAAAGGCGCAACGACGCGGGGCTCGGGTTACGAGTGCCTGTCACTCGGGGCAGAAGGGAATTGCACGAGGAGATCGAGCGGACGGCTACCGCAATACAGGTCGCCCTTCACAATGGCGATGCAAAAGCGCCTGTCGTGCTCGCACGCTTGTGCAAACAGAACACTTTGCGAAGCCCGCCGGTGCACGTCTTGCGTCGACTACAGATACGCGACGCGAGGATACCGCATAAGAACTTTGCTTCGTAATTTCTCCAGGAGCCGAACTTAGCTTCTTCGACGAAACGACGGGAAAAGTCGATCGTATGATCTTAAGTTCCGTTCGCTGACGTTTTCTTTCGTGCGAAGAGGGCTTTCCGCGAAACGAAGCTTGTGCAATCAGAGCTCGAATATAAACGAAGCTGAAAGATGAATAATACACCTGCTGCGAGCGCTTGCCAATTCGAACGAGCGAGAAGAAAACTAAATGCAGTACGCACAACGTGTCTCCAGGATGCATTTTCCCCCGTACTGAAGGAAATAAATAAGCAAATGTCGATGAGCAACAAACTGTCTATAACAAATGGCGATGAGCAACGAACTGTTGCTCATCGACAATCTTAACCCCCTCGTTGTTCCTGTTCAAGTACACATTTAACTGCTTCGCTTGTTTGTTGAGACAGCAGGAAGTTAGTCAGACCCAATAAGCGTCCGGTGCCTCGCGCTGTAGATAAGAAATTTAGCCTGTGCAGTACGACCACTAATCTGGGGTTTTTAACGTGCACCACGCAGCAGTGACACACGACCTCACGTCGGTAGCATGCTCATTACAGATCGAAACGGGCGAACAGCGAAAGAAGATAACCAGCCAGTGCCGGAGGCATACAAGAGCCGGGAATTTCGGCTGGACAACCACTGCAGCATCCTCAACACAATCGCACATCTTACAGTGAAGAATCGTCATTAAACAAACTCCCAATGAACATATACAAAAAAAAGCTCAACGAGCCGCCAGCGAAGTCGCGCCGAGCGATGAGGAGAGGCCCTCGGAACCCGCGTGCTCGTGCGAGCGCGAGCAGTCTGGCCGTCCGTCCGCCCGCGCGCGTTGCATCGGAGAGTCTTGAACCTTATCACGTCGTCGTCCTCGCCACCGCTCCAAACAGGTTTGCCGAATCGGCGTGGTATCCTGGAAATGCCTGCGCCGTGCCTTCACCCCGCCCGGGGCCGCGTTGCCGAAGCAGCCCCCGCCGCTGCCCGACGCCGCCGGCCGCGGAAGTGGACGACGGCGGCAGCGGGGGACCGTCCTTTGTCCACGTACTCGCACGTCGAGTTGAATCGAGTCGGCGCTCGGTTTACCTTAGAGAGACCGTCACCTAACCTTACTTTCACTATACTTCGTTTCACAATGTCCGAGCGCAGCCGACGATCCGATGAATGGAGCGAATCGGGCAGCAGCAAAACTGCACCGTCACGGCGATCCGATCGTGGTCTTTGCGCCTCTGCCACGTCCTCCGCTTGGTATGCGTGCGATTGGCTTAACCGGTGATAGAAAACGCATGCAGACAACACCGCGCCGTGACGATGCACTTTTGGCGCTGCCGGATTACCTGCGTCGGATGTCAGCTGCGTTAGAACTATGCGTGTAAAACGGAGTAAAGATCTTTGCAAACATCGCCCTCTGCGCGCTGCCATCTTTGTCTGCTGGGCTGTGGAACGCCGTCTGAGCATGCGCTGTTGCACTGTAGTGCGGCATATCAGACGCTGCGCATGCGTCCACAGCTCAGTGACTCAGCATTTTTCGCCCGGGTGATAAGCGATGCAAAGGTGTATAGACCAACACACTGTTTCCAAACAATCCCGCGTTTGCCTACACCGCGCGTGTGTGCACCGCGCGTGCGCAGAAACCAGATTCGCCCGAGGCGAGGCGTCTGCGCATGCGCAGTGCCGACATCAGCGCCACCGCAGTCGCGTGACGTCCGAGAGTTCAGTTGGTCTATAGTAGTGCCACTAAATAAGCTACGCTTCAAAGTAACGACACTTGGCCATATTGTGGCTTAAAATCGTGGTTGCCAGTTATCTGAAGCTTTATCGGAAATCACAGGAAACGCTATTCCGTCCTCCACAAATGTTTAAACAGTTCGCGACAGAGCAAAGCAATATTACATGAGCTTCCGAACACTGAATCTAATGTTGAGGAAGTCGCACTTTTGAATCATGACGATCGGCAGTGGCATCTGCTAAGCACAAGCACCAAGATGATGGCACCCACAACAATATTGGGGGGAACAAAGTGCCGGTACTGTAAGCGTAGCTCATTTAGGGGCTCTAGGCCAGACTAGGACCAGTACGCCTCTGTAAAGCCACTAACATTCCAACCCCAAATCGTTTCATGACCGCTTTAAGGGTGAACGGAGTATGGGCCACTCGGCCACCGATCCCCCAGCACTGTAAAGGCCTTTTCACGCAAACAGCGCAGTGCCCAATCGGCGCTGAAAAAAAAAAAACGCCGACGCGGCGCTGGTGTTGCGGTTAGTTTTCGGTTTAGCAGCGATGCATCGGCGCTGTGTCGCCGCCAACGTTATTAGATTGGCTCAGTTACGGAACTGTCCGTAGAAGCTGCTGCTTGCACGAGCAGTACCCCCCCCCCCCCCCCTCACTCACCACGATTCGCCTCCCGTCGTTCGACGCGACCGAAGGCTGCTTTGGTAACTCCAGTGTATTCTATGGGATACGTACGTTTCGAAGGGCGGAGTCTAGATGGCGTTCCACCGTACTGTATGGAACACACAGTTCGTAAAAGAAAATCTAGATGGCACTTCGAACGACGGGAGGTGGACTGAAGTGAGTGAGGGGGCTACCCCCTTCCGCGGGAGTTCCACAACTGAGGTAATCTAGCAACGTTGGTCGCCACTCACTACTGCGGAACAGCAGGTGAAAAATGCTGTGAATTGTTGCACTGCCGGAGCTGTGCCGCTGCGGTGCACTATCAGCAAAATGGCGGCGTTGTGCGGCGACGAAGTAAGGATGAGGCACACGCTGATAAATGCGCAATTACTGCATATGTCTGAGGATGGACAAACGCAGAAGAACCTTGTGGGTGTTTGTATCTCGCTCAATGGGCCCATCTAACACTACCATACTATGAAGATTAGTAGTAAGATGAATCCAAATGCACCGTGCGGTTAAATTAACGAAAACCCGTTCCGTGGAACACGCGGTTGGCATAAAGCAGATTCCACTCCCTTTGCAAGAAGCGAAAGTCTGCGGGAGGGCTGGTCAGGAAACGCTGTTTCGAAGGCAGACTCCGGCGCGGTTCCGGCGAGCAGCTGACCGACGAGGAATGCCCCGCACACTCTTTGGCCGGGCGCGCGGAGAACCATTTTCCCTCCGCGAGGACTGCGTGAGGCGCCGCAGCAGGCTCTTGCCCTCGAGGTTCACTCATGTCGCTCGCCGCCATTAAACATCGCTTAAAAGGGACATGAACTCCGGGCCTCCTTGGCGGGCTTTCGGCGGGAGACAGCGCCGCTGCCTGCGTGCGTCCTAATGACTCGGAGCTAGCCTGCTGTCTAATGACCCGCCGCAGAGGTGTACAACCCGAGGAGAGCAGCCGCTCTTCTCCGCTTCGCTCCCGGACGCGGCGTACAGGTCTGCCAAGCAGCCAGCCGCGTGTGGTTAAAGAGACAAACAGAAAGCGAGGAAGTGGCTCGAGAAAACGCGCCTTTTGGAAGGAAAGGGGTGAAAGCGAGCCGCCACGGAGCATCCCTGCGTCGGATGGGCGTCGTGCACGCCTCGGTAAAAAGACCAAAAAGCAGGAAGATAGAATGAGGAGGTAACCAGGCAGAGCCAGACTAGTAACCCGTCCTAACGATGCACCTTTTTTCTGTTTGGACTGTTTGCACTGAGAGACAATGAGGAGAGAGAGAGAGAGCTCAATAAATGATTAAAACACGGGAGAGATAAAAACGATAGGAAAAGCTGGCGAACGAAAGAGAAACACATTCGTTAAGCTGGAGCGTCAGTTTATTCCCTCGTAAACTATCTTCGTGAAGTCGCAACACATACGCTATTAGCGCAGCGGCATATTGGCGACGAGACGAGCGCTTAGGCAACACTAGCGTGAATGATCAAAGCCCGTGAACGCCCTCCTCTACCTCCACCCGACGTCATCACACTCGGATGGCGCCGACTCGACACCGAGCGTCCTACGACGCGTTAATTGGACACGAGGCCCAGCCGAACACTAACGTAGCACCCGTGTCAAATCAGTGTGTGCGTTCGGTCCCACTGTGATGACGTCGAAAGGCAAGTGCAAAGGCTTTTGTTGTTCTAAGCGGCGTTGGCTTGCGGCGCTTCTGAATCTTCACTTTAGCACCTGTACGAACCCCTCAGGAGGCAACGTTAACGCTGTTTCAGTACTTACAGCGTCGGCCCGCGGAACGAGAGAAATAGTTCTTCATTCCAGGGGCCAGAGCCACGCTGGAACTCATAGGACACGCTCGGTGACCGTCACGTGATCACGTTAGCGTAGACGACGTCCGGACATCACGATTCCACAGTTCACTCTCTTTCTCGCCCGAGCTGCGCGAACGTATACCTAACACGCTTCCTGCACTGCTGGTGTCCTACATCATTGGTGAGACCCCATCAGAATGTTTTTAATGGGAAGTTGTAGCTACATTCAATTGCTCAAACAATTAAACTTCAATGAAAACGACAATACTAAAACAAAATTGAAAATAAACGCAGGCGGTAAGTCCTAAGAGACGTGCTATAGTCTCGGCGACATTGTCAGCATAGAGCCCTTTTGTATGCTCCAATGCGGAAGGAGCGTGCACCGTATGAAGAACATGGTAACGCAGCACATGAGCTACCAAGACGCAATGTTGTAGTTAGAGGATCTGCTCGTGACACACGTTTCCCGCTCTTGCACGGTTACGGTGATTCGTACTTGTCACGAACGTGCAACGCGAACTGCATCACTCTCAAGCGGGCTCGACCTCGCGTAACGACCCCGTTCGAGCGAAACCCGCCCAGAGGATTGCCTACGACAGAAACTGGAACGATCCCGCATGTGTCCGAACATCGAGGTACATGCGGGCGAGCACACGGACGACGAAAACCGACAGACGCACGCCGGACGCAGCCGTCGGCGGGGGAGCCTCGGGTTCGTCTCCGGTCGCCGACGCAGCAGCGTCGGCGGCAGCGGGGGGGAGGGGAGACCTTGTCCCCGCATCTCGGCTGACAAACAATGCCGGGTCGCCATCCATCAGCGGCCCCAAGCCTTAACACGCTAACCCAGTAACGAGTGACGCCGACGGCCTCCAGCGACGGAACGACAGACAGACGGCCGCGGTTTATCCAACCGGTTTATCCCATGCGCGCTGCACGGCAGAGTTTCTCCCGATCCCCCCGTCCCCTAATCGATCGCGCTATCTCGTCCTGACGTCATATCCCTTTATAGCGAGTCGTCTTCTTACAAAAAGAAACAAAAATCAAATCCAGGGGCTATATAAGCTAGAATACAAGGCGATTCAAATAAAACTGGCCAAACGCTCTTTAAAAAAGTGCGCATCGAAAAAAAAATGGTATGGTAATGTCATTTTGGTATTCTTTTAAACCGCATATTTGTTAAAATTAACGACAGTCGGTATAATTAGGTTCTTAATTACTTTTCAGCAATTTACTTTTAATGCGTGAATTTAAATTTACGGCTTCAATCGCAAACTTTGCGGGCATCGTCGGAAACAAATAAATTAGCGTACTTCATACAGACATAAGGCCCGCGCGTCATTTTATGCGATTTTTTATAGAGATTCGTTCACCGGTAATCATCGTTGTTAATCTCCATCCAAAACCGGTCACCGAAATACACCGCTATTTCAAATACGCCGCATTTGAAAAATAAACTAACACGAATAACATCCGCCCGTCTCCCTTACAAATGAACAGCGAAAAATCTGCAGCCTAACCATGACATATAGGAAGTCATAACACTCCAATAATGCCATTCTTCGAGTATACATGAGTTCTTCGTGCGTCCGCTCGGCTACTCCCGACGAGTTATCCCATATTAGACTATACTACAGTCACCGACAGAGTGAGAACGGCAGGGGGTCTCTTTTCCGAGCCCGGCCTCCAGCACGCGCTCCTTGCCTTCCGTCGTGCTGCGCGTGCACGCTCGAGGTTCCTAACAAGGCGAAGCGTTCTTGAATGTGTACAGGGAGCTAAAGTTGGGGGCAGGGACAACCGAAAAATTTCCCTCCCGTTTTCATCCTGAAAGCGAGTACAGTCATTCTTCCCTAGACGATAACATTCAGTATTCCTCAAAATAACCACACAAAAAAGAAGGGTTCGGCCGAGAAGTTTATGAATGGCAGCCGGCGTTTTGCTAGGAAGCCAGGTCTCTTAGCTAAACGTGGACTGTGATTCTGCATTGGAAGAAAAGATTCCGTTTTCCGACTTCCGTCAGCTAACGTCTCTATATACTTTCGTGATTTGGATAAACGTCACCCGGTATGAGATAGCTTTTGGTTTTAGGACATACAACGAGCCCAGATATTCGGTCATTCAAGAGGTCAAATCTCGATTCTCTTAACTCTTCCGACATTTTTTTTTTTTTTTTTTAGTTTCCTAGGCGTTAGTCAAGATATTCGATGTGGGTCAAGGCCGAACGCTAAAAGGTGCAACTATACAAGAGATCCAGCACGCGAGGAGGTCCAATATAGGGTACCTTGACTCGTTGCATTTCTTTGTACTCCGTAAACGTGAGTCAAGGGAACCAACGTGGGTCGAGGCCAAACGTGAAAAGGTTCGACGCGTCAAGGGATCTAAAAAGTCAGTACTTTCAACTGGATCTCCCGACTAGAGCGATTTCCAAAGGAGAAAATCCAATGAGGGTCGAGACCCAACGAGAGATTGAGATCCGCCGAGTCGAGAGATTCACAACGAGTCAAGAGGTTACATATAGATCAACTGACTCGTTTGATCTCTTAGCACGCTAAACACGAGTCAAGAGATCCAACGAGTCGAAGGATCCAAAGAGACAGGAGTTTCAGTATCGGAGATCGTGACTGGTTGGAACCTTCAAGTCGTAGGACATGTAGAACGTTGGTCGAGCAGTTCAACGAGTCAAAAGGTACGCCGAGTCCGTTTGTCCAATATGT
Source organism: Ixodes persulcatus (assembly GCA_013358835.2). Lineage (NCBI taxonomy): Eukaryota > Metazoa > Arthropoda > Arachnida > Ixodida > Ixodidae > Ixodes > Ixodes persulcatus. Next base: position 327,231 of record JABSTQ010009203.1, on the reverse strand, counting down.
GATTTCCCGACCCGTCGAATCTCTCACCTCGCCGGGATCCTCGACTCGGAATCGCAGGCTGTCTGCGGTCTACCGGGCACCCCGATCCTCACCAGGCGCTCCGGGGCTCCCCGCTGACGGAAGCTCGGCGCCAAGTAGGCCGCTCGGGCACACAGGCGGGGGCCGCGCAAGAGACGCCTAGCTTTTGCCGGAAGCAGCCCACGCGTAGCGGCGGAAGCGGTGGCCCCTCGCTGCAGCGCTTCCAGTGCATGCCGCAACACGTGGCCGCGGTCGCGAGGCGACCGCTAGCGCGAGCGCCTATCTCGACGAAGCCGTGCCCCCTTACGCCCGGCGCGGTCGATCAATCCGGGCCGAGCCGATTCGGCCCGGACCCGCACCCGACCCGCTTTTGGGCTGCTACATAACGCAGCCCTCCGCCCGCGCCGCGACCTCGTCTCTCTCTTCTCCCCCGAGCCATTAATGCGGGCCTCCCCGCGACCCTCTCGCCCGAGCAGATGCGCTTTCCCTGGCGGCCAGTCGGTCAAGTCGGCCCGGAACCGAAGGCGTCCATGCAGGCGGACGGATGGGCAATCACCAGGACAGGCTAAATAAATAATCACACTCCAATAAACTGTAACTCTTTCGTATTTTTGAAAGAAATTACGTTTGTGTTTACACAGGCTAAGGTCCTTTGAGATATGACGACACTGGCGTCCATGCACGCTGTACATCAGATACAGTGATGTCTCGTTAATATGAACAACTCCGTTTCCGTAAAAAATCGTCCATAATGTGAGTTGTCCATAATAACGAGACAAAAATGCATGTATTTTCCCAAAGTGTCCCCGAAAGTGGTGTCCATATAGCGGGGTATCCATATTAACGGGGTCCATATTAACGAGACATGACTGTATTGGGCCAGTGCAGAAGCACTGCTAGCGTAGGGTCTTTAACGTGTACCAGACAGTATTGGCGACGAGATTAGACGAGATGACTCGGTGGCGCCCTCTTATGGATCCTATCGCTGACGTCACGGCCGAGATTATTACTTAGCGAGCGACAAGTTCTTTAGCGCGTAAAAAGTGCGGGGAAGCCTGGTCATCACGTAACGTTCCTAGATCAACACCGTCAATCTTGAGAGTCTGACTTTGCTCGTATTTCTGTTGATGAGATCAGAGCTCATCTTACTAAAGACGACCTGTTGAGCGTTTGGCCAATCGTGAAAGGCCCATGACAGTGACGCCGGTATGATGCTCATTCAGGTAGAAACGGACAGAAGATGGGATTGAACACAGAATCCATAGACCAGTGGTTCTCAGCCATGGATGTTTCGCGGACCCCTTGTGAATCGGCGGGGATGATGGAAGACCTCGTTCGTGTTGACACGAAAGGAAGGTATAGGTTAATTATGATAATAATGATTGAATAAACGGATAAAACTAAGGGCTAGTTTGAAGTAGACTTCTCTCCTTGAGCTACACACGAGGAAATTCACCCTAAAATTGGAAAATTTATTCTCAATCTGAAGAAAGACAACTTTTCTTGCCGGACTTGACTGATGAGGCTCGGCTTTGCGCATCGTCATCTGAGAATTATTGCCCTAGGCGATGCTACAAGCGCAAGTACGTGTCCCTGAACAGTGCTTGCACTGCACGAGCGCGCATGATTAGCAGGGACACTGAAAGCCAGGAGCTCGCGCTTGTAGCATCGGCTGTGTCTGGACTTAAGCTGAAACGGAGGGCATTCCTCCAACAAAATTGGCACTGCATACCCGCAAGTGTGGGATGGCATTTCAGTTCGTCCCATCGGCTCTAACATATGTGGGCATTACTGGTACGGAAACAAACGCCGAGCGTAAAGCGGCAGTGTATAGAATATGTCGGCCGTGCCGATACAGTGGCAGACATGATCGGGAGACCAAATATCTCGCGTCGTACGGCACCGGTCCATCGTTGTCGCTGTCCCACAAAACATCGGCCAGTTGAAAAACAGTGAAACTTTGTCCCCACGAGATACAACGCATAACTATTGAAGCACCTAACGACGCAGCAGTTCATACTGTCAACCCAGCGCAACCGCACCGCTACGACTTCAAAGCGTTCCAATGTATGCGGCGTGGTTTCGTTTCGCTGGGGTTCTCACTGCCTACCGTCGGTAACTGCCGCGCGGCGGCGCGCCGGTCGCGTCACACGAAGTGTATAGGGGGTATTCACTGGACGCCATATTTGAGGTCACTGTTTAGAGCGCATGCTCGGAACGAGCTCACATTAATAGCCTGCTAGGACCGGCAATGTTGGTGGTGCGGAATGCACGTTGCAAAAGAACTGCGGAAGCTCGCCGTCAGCACGCGCTCAGCAGCCGCGCACACAGATATGGCCGCCAGTGAATACTCCCTATAGGTTCTGCAGCACATTCGGTCCACGTGCTCAGAGCTGCACTGGATTAACACACTCAGTCACCGATAGCCTCATCTGCTGCACTTAAAATACTCCGAGTAGCTTCTTCCGTTTGTCTCCGCGCGTGTTCATGTTTTTTGTGTTCTTTTTTTTTTTTTTTTGATGTTGCTATATTTAGTAATAACTAATCCAACATTTCATCTTGCCGACAAACTATAGGTTATATCGACAGCAATCACCGCAAAATACGTCTATCCCAGGTGCTTTGGTGGTGGTGGTGGTGGCCCTTTACATAGGTGGAGTCCTTAGTCCGGGACCCCGCTGGACAAAGCCGCTACCCGCGCCCGTTGGACTAGAGCCCTTTGAGACTCCAGCCCCGAGCACTTGAGTAGGGCTGCCTCCCATGCCTCTCTAGTGGGGGAAGGGTTAGGGGGAAGGGAAGGATTAATCTGGCATGCCCACACCATGTGAAAGTTATCGGAGACTTCCCCACAGTGAGGGCATCGCCCATCCACTTTCGGGTCAAAATGTTTCACTATTGCAGGACACAACAGGGTGTTGGTCTGCAGGCGCCTCAAGGTTCGTTCATCGGCCTTACTCAGGCCCTTAGCGGGTACCGGGAAAAGCCGATGGTGTTCGCAATAATCTGCCAGGATTTCCCTGAACCGCAGAAGCGGTTGCCTAATCTCTGAGCCGGAAGAGCCAGGGTGAGGTGCCCGGTGCTTCGGAGTACCGATGACTGCAAGTGCAACAGAAGACGCGGTCCACCGGTGGGCATGCCCATCACTTGGAGACGGTCGCAACTCGTTGCTCGAAACACCTGTCACCGAGTGTACCGTGTTTACTCTCAATGCCAATACCGCTTCGTTTCCAGTGGCATCACGTCCAACAAAGCTAACCGACTTTATATATGTTCACGTTCAAGGGAGCCATGAAGCGATTTTTCTAGTTTCTCTAAATACTGCTTAGAATCCCTCCCTAACGGTTATAACCGAACAAACTTACCTTAGTTTATATTTCTAAGCAATGGCAGTGGCCAAACAAAAAATTGAGAAATATGAGCATCGCTCATCTCCTCGACTCGGAGCCAGAACAAACGGCTACGTGGCATGGAGCCTATCCTATGTCGCCAACGTTAATCATACCCACGGGCTGGGGTCGGCAAAGTAGAAAAAGCGTGCTGAGCTCCAGACATTGTTAGAGTTAGGTTATTATTATCATTACCGCAGTAGCTGGACACGAGCCATCGCCCGAGTGTCCGCCGAGGCACTAACTGTTACGAGCCGAAGTCGAGTGCTCTCGCAGTTCTCGTGCCCAATTCAAGAGCCGCGCTCGACTGTCGTCAGGCGGGTGAGTAAGATACAACGTTTCAATCCCACAATTACGTCATCAAGCATTGCGAAGGTAAGACTGAAAGAAACGGTCCCCCTTTACTCTAGCAATTTCACCGCGACGAAGAAGCTTCTGATTCAGTGTCGTTCAGTGCGAGTATACTTGGGCCAGATTAAGACCAGTACGCCTCTGCAAAGTCATAACATGCCAACCCGATATCGTTTCATTCAAAGCTACAAGGGCGAGCTAGCCCACGCTCTTTGCTTTGGGACGTGCCTATGGAGTTTTTCCAATAAACGCTAGAAGCTCAGGTGGTGCTAGAGTGCTGTTACATTATGAAGCAGACAGCAACCAGTCTAAATTTGACTTCCGGTATTCGGTTGTGTGTATGTTTATATAGCCTAGAACTTGGTCTGCCTCAACGGGCGACGAGTCTCCCAGCTGTGGATGAGCAATTTAGCCAGTGCAGTACAACCGCTAGCCTGGGGTCTGCATTTCTATGGGAAAACGCAAATGCGTTTTCTTTTCGCTCTCGTTTCTAAGAGCAAATATTGCTTAGTGTTGTGACAGAATAGAAGTTTGGAACGTTTTACAATCGGATGTACAAAAATATGTGTCAGCTGGAGCGTTTTTCTTTAGAATTCATGGCGTCGAACACTGCGCTAAAATAGCCAAATGCACATGTATAATACGTGTTGACGTTGCAGACTGCTATTACAGGGCACGCATTTACGCATATAGTCAATGCTATGAAGCAGATAGAGTAAATCAGCTTGACAAAACACCAAAAGGATGCTAATATATGCCAAATCAAAAAATCAAAACAGACGACAAGAACGAAACATGGAGTTACGAAACGAAGAACACGTGCTGAATTAGTCACAAACTGTGCATGAGTAATCCAAATAAAGCAGTAACCAAGTGTTGTTGCTGTTATTGTTGGTTTTTTTTTTTTTTAATTGCTCTTTTTTGATTGAATTAATAGCTTGTATTGACCTATCATGCTGTACAACATAGACTTGGGCCTCAATTTTTGCTAACGTAAATATCACCTAGTAATAAAAAAGAACACATTAACTAAATAAATTACTTTTATAATGTGAATATACCTATATAGTACCCGTTACGAGCAAAGAAACTACCCAGATTTCTATTATTTCCTGGCGAAGAGACAAATATCACGTACGTTTTCCCATAGGAATACACAGGTAGAATGGAAAAGTAGGCTGGTTGTTGTCTGCTTCAATTTGCGACCGGAAGTCCCGTAGCTAGCACCAGCTGGGCCTCTAGCGTTTATTAGCGAGTTTTAGAATAGGGGGCCCCAGAGCTTTGGATGCCCCAAACAGCTTGGGGCGTCCTAGTGCGCTTGCGCAGAACTTCTGCGCATGAGCACTGGGACGCCCCAGCTGTTTGGGGCACCCAAAGCTGTGGGGCCCCCTATTCTAAAACTCGCTATTGTAATAACTCTATGGACGTGCCCTTTTAACGCGAGCGCTGGTTCTGCCCAAGAACGGTTCAAAGCCGAGGCCTCGGGCTCTCGCGCTTATTATAGCCTTGGCTGCAATCTCAGCTTAAATAAGATTACAGTGCAAGGCCCGTAGCTCTCAACTTTTGAGCAACGCTCCAGGCGAGCAAAATAAAACATTTGTGGCTCGCGTTTCGAACATGCGTCATTACCCTTCTCCGCTACAGCTGTTTAATACTCCGTTCCATTGCAAGTGCCAGCGTAGCAGACGCTATACTCTGTTTCACCTAGAGTGCCTCGACGTCCCTCTGTTTAGGGAGATGCCATCATTTGTAGTACCCGATGCCGACAGCACGCGCTCACAGGGAAAATACAAAGAAATCGCAGGAAACAAAATGTCACTGTAGCACAGTCAGCGCCCCGAGCGCGTGCAGGGACACGAGCTTTCACGCGCTTCAGAACAAAAAATAAAAATAAACGTTCGAAACAAAATGGCCAGATGTCATCATCCCAAGCGAAGCGCACATGAAGGCACCATAGTTTCACCTTGTGTCGTACCGCAGGAAAGGCTACAAGCGCGAGCTCCTTGCTCTAGGGCACCCCTCGCCGGCACAAGCTCTCGTGCACCAGGGGCAGCTGCCAACGCTATGAGCTCGCGCTTCTAGCCTTCGCTGCGGTACAACATAAGGTGAAACGGAGTGTAGAAGAGCAAGCTCGGAGCTTCCGCTGTCCCTGCCAAGCACGCGCGCTCGTGCAGTGGGAGCATCGTTCAAGGGAACGTGGTTTTGCATGTAGCTTCGGCTTCGCTATCACGCAAAGTGAAACATACGTGCTGACGGCGGATATGAAAGAATGCAATATGGAGTGTCTTCACTGGCGGTCATAGCTGTGTGCGCGAGTGAGCGAGTGCTGACGGCGAGCTTCCACAGCTCTTTTACAACGTGCATTTCACCATCTTCGCAGCCTATTAATGTGAGCTCGTTCTGAGCATGCGCAGAGCCGTGTATTGGGAAAGTTTGGCCAATAGGCGGAGCAAAAACCGCCGCCAGCGCCGAATATTCCCCCCACGCTTAGAGCGTAAACTAAATTTGTGACAGCGTCGACCAATCAGGAGACCTCTACTCCATCTCACAAATGTCTGCAGTGAAGACAAAGGCACAGGCGCGTGAGCCTAGCTCAGCGAAACGCTTTTGTTTGTACGAGACCTCGTGCATAGGAGGCACTTTCCAAAGCCACGCGCTCGTGCCCATGCCTTTGTCTGCACTGCTAGAACAGTGTCCTGAGACTGGCTGAAAGAAAGCAGTGCAAAGGGTGGGGTGCGCGAGCGTCTTGAGACGCGGAGTTCCGCTCGGCACGGCTCAAATTATACTTCGTTTCACTCTATCTGCGAGCGAAGCCAAAGCTAGAAGCGCGAGACCAGCGCTTTTTGCATTTCTCCCCAGCTCGCGCGCTCGAGCAAAGCCTGAACGCACGGAGCTTCCGTGCTCGCACTTCCAGTTTTGCCTTCGCTCGCACATAAGGTGAAACGAAGTATAGTCGTGTCACAAATTTAGAGCACACGACCACCGCTAGGGGCTGTTTCGCGGCCTGTGGTTGGCCACGAGATGCTCGCCTATTCAAACCAATGTATGGCCAAACTCTCTCAATAAACGGCTCTGAGCATGCGCTCTTAACAGCGCCCTCATGCATGGCCGTCCAGTGAATACCTTCTATTCAAATAATAAAACTGAAAGGAATGTTTAATGAAACCCTAAAACCGCAAACTGCTTTTTGTTTTGTTTTGTTTTGTTTTTTTGTTTTTTTTTGTGCGCGTAGACAGATGTTGACAAGCGCTTGTATTCGAACGTGGCTGGTGCATAATCGAACGTATCCAGCGCCGCTTTTATGGTCGTATCGCGTGGATGGTGCAGACAGAATAACATGGTCGCGTCTTTCGGACGCGCTCGCGCCCCCTGCCCGAGAAACAGGCCTTTAGCACTGCAAGCGGTCCTGGGTGTTCTGCCTTCCGCGGGCCCAGTGACACGGCTGTAAACTGCGTTTCACTCCTCCTGTCTGTCCCTCTCGTCAACCCCTCCCTGATAACAAGGTCGTACTGTTAGGACTCTCTGTAGATCACCTCGCGGGCAACAGATTGGGTGTCGGCGTTCGGCTCGTCCTCGATCAGTAAGGGAACGAGTTCCAGCCGTACGTGCACGCCGCACCCGTGTCCTATATGTGCCCGCATGACGTCGCGTACCGTCTTTTCCGCACTACAGTGCATTTTACTGGTGCATTTTACTTAATAATTTAACTACTGTCTCAGTAAAAAACTTCGTCCTAAGAAGGCTATCATTCATTTTTCACTGGTCCCAACAAAACTGGGGTTTTTCTTTGAAACTACCAACAATAACTAAACGAGTGCATGATCAGAAAAAATACCGGCAGTACATTATAGTCTTCGTATCCGGTTAAAAGTTCAATTGACACGTAGGCTCTATCAAGACGGGCATGACTCGAGGACTGATAATGTGTGTACCATAAAAAATCGTTGGTTCTTTGGTAAGTCGCGACATCCTGCAAAGTTTATTCCGTGATCAACTTGTTTAAAATAATTGCACTACTGTCGCTTTGTCTTGTAATTTTGGATCGGTCCCGTGTGCCACCAACGCAGTTAAAGTCACCTAACAAGATAACTTTACGTTGAGAATCTAAATACTGGTCAATGCTCTGAAAAAAACACTTTCCTTTCGTTAATGTCGTTTGAGGCATATACATTTATGACACGATATTCAGCATTAGAAATACTACAGTCGCAAATGACGAGTCGACCAACATTGTCGACTATTACTGATTGAACTTGTGCGTTCAAAGATTTTCGTAAAGACAACATACAACCCCCGGACATACCATTTGCCCGCGACACGCACACCTCGAAAGAGTGCAAGAAAGAAGCCAGTAGGCATGCGGTCTCTTCGTCACTTCAAACTTTGGTCTCCTGAATTGCGGGGACATCTATACCTTTGTCGATTAGGAGCCTCTTAACCTGATATTGCTTGCGACGCGAGGCAAAGCCTCGAACGTCAAGTGTCGACAATTTCAGGTTTCCTACATAAGTAGACGCCCTCGCATGTCAGGGGCTCACCTCGTCTAGAGAACCGCACCAAGTACCGGCTCATAACCGCGTCAGGCGGTCGGCTTGTCCGGTCCTCTGGGTTTGCAATCACAAATCGGTGCGGGTCGAGGCTTTCTCCGACTCGTGGTCACCGTCATCACAAGCAGCTCCTCCGGGTTCGAGTCATAGCCAACCCTAACCGCGTCCGAGTCCGAATCCGAATCGAGTTCCCGTGGTCGTTTCGTGGCTAAACCAGCAGCGTCAGCCATATCCACGTCGACGCTTAGCTGCGCCTCAGAAGACGTCGTTGGCTCGACGGCTATCGCCTCTTCCTCCTCCTTCCCCGGCGCAGCGTTGCAAGGTGTTGTCTGGTCGAGGCTCGCCTCGGCCACGGCAACTGGCGTGGCCTCCGTCATCTTCGGCAACTCTGCAGGCGCCAGTCGGTCGGTGCCATCCTTAGCCCCCTCCTCATTGTCATTGGCAGCGGTAGCGGCACTCGCGGCGACTTCCTCCGCGTCTGTCTCGTCCATAACGTGCTCGGCGTTTGTCTCGCCGCTTCAGGCACCTGCGGCCGCTGCATAAGTCCTCACACATTGGTAAGCGTCATGGCCGAAACGGCGGCACAACTCACACTTGGGCACGCGGCAGTCACGGCGGATGTGGCCGGTCCGCTGGCAGCGCAGGCAGAGCGGCGCCCTGCCCGGCGCTACAACGAGCGCCAGCCCTCCGGCGATGCGCAACTGATGTGGCAGGTCGTCCAGTGTAAGCCCAGGCCTGAGGCGAATGACAGCTGTTCGCGTCATCGACGCGCAGCCCGCAATGCCTTGCACCCGCCACTTCTCAGTGCCCACCTCGGTTACAGTGCCGTACGGTGCCAACGCCGCCTTCACCTCGTCGTTAGGAACATGGTACAGCATCCATTGAAGCTTGAGGCGGATGTCTCGGTTTCCCAGGTCGCTGACGAGGCATCGCCGCCCCTTGACGACGAGGTCGCCGGCGGCTAAGGGCCTTCCGCTTTCCCTCGGGTGACTTGAAAGTCACAGCCCAGACGTGGTTCATCTGGTATGCCCCCAAAGCGGTGACTTCGGGGAGCATTTCCAGACGCTACAGGGTGTCCCGGAAGTCCTCGACTCGGTACGGGCGGCCACGAATGTCAGCATGCGCGGTGTTTACCACCGCAGAACCAGTCGGCAGGGGTGGCAGAATAGTCGGGTAGTCAGTAGACGCTGCGTCTTCCCTGGCACCGCGGCCCAGCCGGGCCGCAAAAACCACTCCGCTGGAGCTCATGATTCCACATCCGCACGCACTGGTGTTCGAAATTGGAATCGGCCACCGATCCCCATGAGTTTTCTACAGGTAGGCCGAACCCGGTTCTTAGTTGGCACGTAAAGACGTCTCAAACATACAGACCTCAACAAATGCTCGCTTTCTTATCTCACAATGAAGCTTGGACTATGCATTAATTATTATGAACATAATCTTTCATTCTCAAAATTATGCGTCACGCCTCGTCATAATTAAAGTCACTGGATCCTGGGAAAGTAGCGCCATTGCCTTTCCAACATGCTAGCCGGACACAAACAGATACTAACAAACAGACTAGCGAAACATCGTAAGGCGATTGGCTAATCTGTCTACGTTGCCAAAAAAATGCCTTCTCCGTCCATTCAAATCTTCGAAGCTTCCAGAGGGCCAGTCGCACCAAGATCACCATGGAGCATCATCGTACTGGATGCGTTCCTCGCCAATATAAGCGTCTTTGGCACTGTGTATGAATGAACTCATCAATCATGCCCATCTCCACGGATCTCTTACAATTATATTGTTCTTGTTGCGTTTTTCAATACAGTAAACTTATTTTTCAGTGCCTCCAAGCACCGACGCCTTGCACGTGGTGGCGGTAGGAGGATGTAAGTACGCTCCTTTCGCCGGTGTCTGGATATAGAGTCACCCGTCACCAGCGAATTTAAATCGGCTCACCAAGAACGGAGGGGTCAAGGAGAAATCGATCATTTCAAAATGGCGACCATACGGGGAGCTTGGCGCTACTTCTCCAGGATCCAGTGACTTTAGTCGTAGGGAACGATTCTGAAAACATAATTCCCGCCCCGCACCTGTAGGTAGTTCCCACCGCGCAAATTTTCAGCTTAGAGATACGTACCTTCGGTGAACTAAAAAAATTCACCACTACGACCTCGCTACCTAGAGAAAATGGTGTTCTTTCGCTCCCCTTCCAACCTAGGATAAAACAACAGGGTATGCTACATCATCCTCCATTCAAAGAGACTAACCTATCCTCCTGCTCACCGCTTTTTTTTCTCTCTCTCTTTTCTGACGACTTGCACTACCAAGCAAGCACTTTTGGAAGAAGCGACATACCTGGGTGGCTCACATAATCTCGTCATCACTTACCGCATTTCTTGCTTCTCCTCTCTCCGCTTTCCTACTCCTCCGTTGCTCTTCGGAACCCACGATGGAAATCTTCCGACGAGAAATCACGTGGTTCCGTCCGATATCATATTTGTGCCGAGGAGAATCATCCGACCGGAGGAGTGTATCGCTTGACAACTGGTTGCGACCTTCGATCGGAGGCGCGGCGAGCCCCACGCGGAAGTACAGAAATGTCGGCGTGCGTTTCAAGGTGACTCGACCCAAACGCGCCCCGAAGAGAGGAAGCGAAGAGGAAACGCACGACGACACGCCGCCACTGATTGCGCAACCCCTATACTACACACACGGCGGAACACTCGCAGCTTGCAGCACTCGCGCTACACACGCAATCCTGGAATGCACATGTACCGTGATGAGTACGCGAGCTCTCAGGAAAAACACCCGACTCAGCACAGTGAAAGACAGTTTAAGAAACCTGGTATTTGGCGAGTCTCTGACATCTCATTATGGCTGCCGTCACTGACCATAGAGACGCGGTACTTGGCGAGTCTCGGATACGTTATTATGGCTGCTGTCAGTCGACGATAGAGACCGAAACGGTCCGATTTATTGAAGTGTTTAAAGTTATCTTAAGAAATTCTGGCCCAACGGCAGTCGCAGCGAACTGCCTTAAATTGTCTTTGATGTTCGGCACATCTTCTTTTTTTTTTTTTAGATAAAGATGTTTTCATTTTACTTGCAGAGGACGTTTTAATAACTCGCCATATTTAAAAACAAACAAACTTGTGGTTACTTTGTTTAGAAAGCGGAAGTCTGCCAGAGTATGGCGACCGCTGTTACACACTGAAGATGAGAAATTGGTACCAGTACAGTGCGACTACTAGCCTGGGATCTTTAATGTGCATCACGCAGTAGAGATGCGCACGACCCTAAAGCCAGGGTTTGTTTTTAATTTTCGTTAATGGAGTTCCGAAACGACGCACACAACGTGATAAATGATTCGAGAAGCCACCTGTATACGGCCGCAGGGCAGATATTCAATTTCGGTAACCTGCTCACGACGGACGCACGCTTGCAGCCCTTCAACATTTCGCTCGAGCTATCGCATAGACGATTGTAAACAGGGCATATGGCCGCCGACAGGTTCCTGCCCGTGTGAGGAAGCACGCGAAATTGCGAGCCTGCCAGTCACCTTCACGCGCATGTTGCACGTGCTTGAACGCATGGCGCACCAATCGGGACGTCATGCTTGCAGGCGTGGATATGTCACTCGAAAGCTGCAAATTTCTAAAACGTTCACTCTATCCGCTCGATGTGTGTGCGTTTGACTTTCAAGTGCGCCAGTGCAAGAGGTCCGTGTCTCGAGCGGCACTTAGAAGCAAACGGCGGCACAGCACGCGCTCGTGGCACGTCGCGTTTCCTCAACAATGGTTCGCGGTACTTGGAAGCGGGAACTTTTTATCGAGGGACAGTGATCTGACTCCTCCGCGCCCCATTACCTACCCGCAAATTATTCGCCTCCCAAATTAAAAAAAAAAAAAAGCTTTGCCGCAAAACGATTAAACGATTTTTCGCTGCTTTCGTGCCGAGCAACCCAAACTGCCCAAACTAATCCGGCAACGAGCCGGCAAGATCTCGAAAGCTCAGCAGTAGGCTCCCTACCCAGCAGCAGCTAGCACGCCCTTCAGAAAAGACGCTGCGTGCATCTATTGCTCTGGTTTACATCTCTTCCCTCTCGAAGGAAGTCCAGTAAAAAGAATAAAAAGCGAATAAGGCCGTTAAAAAAAGGCAGAAGCCGAGAATCGCGCTACTAGCCCGCTTTCCGGGGCACTCCAGAAAGAGTTAACTCCGCTGGTGGGCTACGCGCTCTGCGGATGCTGTCACTGTCGACCCCAATCGATGGGGAGGCCGCGTGCCCTCGAAACTCGACGAAAGGGCGTCGCTTATCCTCCTACGAGAGGGGCCGGACGCCCGCCGCTGACCAGCGCACGGGGCGAGCCGGAGGCATCGCGCCCCGCTCTGCGAAGAGGCGACGAGCACCGCAGCCAGGCCCGCGTCGAACCTGTTGCCGGCTGTCCCACATCGGTCCCCGGCATTCCGGGGCCCGGGGAAAACCCCAGCAGGGACGCCATCTTCTCTATAGGGGCTACCCGAGCGCGCAGCCGCCTGCTCTCAATCTGTGCACATACTGCCGGCCCGACATTCTTGATACGAGTAATAAATGCGATGGAAATTATTCTCAGGCCACCAACCAAACCTGAAATGGTGTGCGTCCGTACATCGCGGCTCGATCGCTAGATTTAGCGGGAAGAACCTAAATTGGTGTATTGTCATTAGGGCTGGGCGTCGATTAAAAATTTTAGTCCGATCAAACACCACCCTTCCTTTAATCGATTAATCGGTCCCCTTCATTTCCCTGCACAACATTTTTAAACGTCAAAGTTACTTCTTTTCTTTTTGCTTCTGCTGATAATGTCATAAATGACGCAATATACAATTTCCATTATGAATCACCGCCATGTATAGTTGAGACAGGTTCAAAGCTGCCTTTCCTTGTTCACATTACAGTCTCTGCTGCGCTAAACGGACACTTGCACGGCGTTGAAGTGGCCTAGATAGGTGTATACTTCTGCACTTGTTTGGAGTTACATGTGTTGCCCCTACAGTTTACTTTCGGTTAAAATTTTACCTAAGGTTTGCCCTTCATGCATGTGTTTTCGTACGGTCAACCTAACCGGTAAAAAAAAAAATTAGTCGCGAATAAAGCGGTACTCGATTAATTGGTAGGTCAATCGGCTTAGTTGTACGGCCCTAATTAGTTTGTCCTAACTATACGCTTGAACCTGTGTATTATTGTACGAGGTTTTCCCCCGTGAACATAGTTATCGAGTCGCTTCCCGCTAAATGATGTGGTACGTATAGTCCTAAACCAATTCGGTCTCTCCGCTTAATTAAGTGGGCACACTCGAATCGGCTTATAACTATGCATCAAGTCAATTTAGGAAGAACTGGCGCGAAAACGGCGCCACGCGGAGACAGACCAACAGCGCTGAGCTCGATGGGCGTGTGAAGAGGTACTAAAAGATCCCAAACGCTAGGATTTCTAAAACAAACTGCAGCCCACGACTTGCTTATAAATTCAAAATGGAGTTGCGCGGCCAGTTCAGTGGAGAGCACATATCCCTGTGCAAATATAAACAGCAAAAACACAAAACAAAAACTACGCAGCTTGCAATTGTTCGAAAAAAGAAAAGCGCGAATGCTGGCCGCCAAAGACTGCACTGAAGGTTCGGCTTCTGTCCACGTGCGCGACCAAAATCGACGCTGTGGTCGGCTTACAGGATTGGCCAAACGCCCAGTACTCGTATATGACGTCTTGAGTAGGATGCATTCTACTTTCATTAACGCAAATAGAAAGAAGGTCAGACTGTCAACTTTGAAGGTGTTTGTTTAAGAGAACGCAATGACTACGAGCTTCCATCGTGCTTTTACACAAACCATCGAAATAATCCTTGTCGTGACTTCACAAATAGCGACCACAAGAGGGAACTTCCGGCCGCTGTTCGAGTGCATGGTGCTCGCTTTGCGTAGTGACGAACACACGCGAGCTGGGCTGTTTGGGTTTGCAGACAGTAGAACGAAGTGTGAATAAGCACGTGCTGTGTGATCTCGAGCTGCTCTGTAACTTTGGGCGTTTGCTGGGGCATTCTGTGAGCAAAACGCGAGCAGCCCTTCCTCATGTTACAGTGCTCTTGTTGCCCAACCGACACGCGCAGAGGTCGTCCTCGCCGCAGCGAAATGAGAATTTCACAACAGGGAAGCGGACGCCCACCACAGAGAACCGGTTGCGTTCCCTGTATTCAGGGGGGCGCGACATTACTGGCTCTGCCGCGAACGGCTATATGCTAATTACGAACTTCTCGAGCATCAGACAGCGCCGCAGGGCAAAAAGACGCTAAGGCATGTTTTCCACGTTACGTATATCTCACAGGGCAGCGATAGACTGATTGCCCTGTAGATGCACGCTACTCTACATAACGATTTGTTTACGCTGCTTAACCAAACAATTTTTTTTTTTTTTTCAAAAGCAGCTAGCATTTATGCGGTCCTGGAACTTGTGTGTCTCGTCATAGTCTCTCGTTCTCCCTTTGGGTGCCCATTACAAACGCGTGCAGCGTGGACAACACCTCTAATCAAAAGATCCAACGGTGATGACACGGCTGTGACAAGAGATCCAACGACTGAAGAGGTTCAACGATCCAAGAGCTCCAACGACTCGAGAGGTTCAACGACTCAAGAGGCCCAACGGTTCAAGAAGTCCGGCAAGTCAAGAGATCGTTGGACAGTGCCACCTCAAAAGAAGGCGAGTCAGTGGAGAGCGTGTCTTTTACTGTTTCGCCGCTGTAAACCTGAGCCCGAGGGGAGCGACTATACTCTGTTTCACCTTATGATGTACCGCAGGAAAGGCTACAAGCGCGAGCTCCTTGCTCTAGGGCACGTCTCGGCGGCACAAGCTCTCGTGCACTAAGGGCTGCTGCCAACGCTACGAGCTCGCGCTTATAGCCTTCGCCGCGGTACAACATAAGGTGAAACGGAGTATAGATAGACGCTAAATGCAGACATGACAGCGTTCAAATAATGGCAGCATCGGAAAAGGAAAGAAAGGCAATGTTCCTTCTTCAGTGTCCAATTTCCTCGAATTCAAAAGGGACACACCGACACTCTATGGAAAGGATACTCACCTTATCCTCTTTCGCAGTAGATTGCAGATCACGCTACCGCACAGTCTCACATCTGGATCTGCAAAAACAAAAAAGAAAACGAAAATTAATACACGGATTTGCCATACACCTTTCCGTATGTGTGACAAAATGTACAATCTTAATAACAATCATGACCTGTTCGGTAATTAAGATTACTGGCAATAATTCTTTACCGTTTCGAGCGTGTGCTCGTAATGCTGAAGTACCGGTACCTCAATTGGGATTATCGATGATATTTGCATTATCTCGAAGATACCTGTGTAACTCATGTTTACGGGGCACTTAAACATGAGTAGCAAGTACTCATGCCGTAATCATAAGAAAAAATATACACGTGTATTTGGTGTGAAAAGTATTTTTTTAAACATTAAAAGGTAAAGTTTACTTCCGCGAAACGCTTTCTCTAATTTGTAAATTTAAATGTGGAAGATTTCAGTTGTTAGTTTTTCGCAGTCAGATATTTAATTTTCACTATCGTTTCTTTCTCTTTTTATATTGTTTTTATACAATGCAGAGTAACGAACCAGGGTGATTATTTTTAGTAAGTCAGAAAACCAAACCAAGACCAAACAACTTCGAAACTTCCTTATCCGAGCTTCTGGGCTTGCAAGCTACAAAGCTCCGCGAAAGCGTGCACTGCCGCCTCCCGTTAAGCGCCAATTTAGCGTGGTTTCGTTTTCTCCGAATTACGCGCTGCAAAACGGCAAACCGTACACGAACGTGTTCGTAAACATTCTGCCGGCACATAACTCCGGAGTACGTGAGACGCCGCTTCCGAGTCATAACTCTACAGATGAAAGTCGCCCGAAGGGGCGTAAAAACAGGATGTCTCAAAACGAGCTGGCTCAGGCAAACGGTCCATAGTCAAGTTCATAAAAAAAAAGTAACCTGGCGGCGTCAGCGCGCGTTTGCATCGCCAAACACGGCGGAATGCACGGCGTGCCACGTTCGCAGGAACAGGGTTCAACGCTGAAGACAGGTGCTTGAGGATAAACATACGCACGACTGCGGGTCTTCTGTTCCGGGTTTTACGACGCTGCTGCGCTTACGAGTCATGATGTTCTTCCGCTGGGGTGCCGTGCTTCCGTCCCACGGGCTGAGTGTAGGGTCAGCGAAGCTACCGAAGCGAAATGCTTTGTTTGCACGAATACTCTCTCCAGAAAGAGCACTACTACTACTCAGCCACGCGCTCGCGCGCGCTTCCCTTTTGCGCTGCAAGCATACACGCTTTGGGGAAATTATGAGGCGGTAAGAGCACTGCGCTTTGTATTGGGCTACGCTACGGTGACTAGAACGCGTGGTGTGTTTAGCTTCCCATTCCGCCCATGCATTGAAACTTGTCCCCAAGTGGCAATAAATTATACGTCAGAGTAGCCGTCGCGTCATGTCTTGATGACGGACGTCGCGATCCTGGAGGTTGGGGTGGGGGAGGTACAAGTGAAATAGTCCTCCTCCTCCTCCTCCTCCTCCTCCTCCTCCTCCTCCTCCTCCTCCTCCTCCAACACCGCCAAGAAAAAGCTTTGGTTTCATTTTTTCTGCCAAAACTTTCGACTGATTAAACTTACATTTTCACACTGATTCTCGAATAATAAATAGAAGATGGTATTCATAGCAGGAAAGTCATTTTCATTTTGTCAGCGTACAAATAAGCGCATGCCAGATATTTCGGGTTTCTGGGTGGTTCCTCGTTGAATATTCTGTTGCACTCTCAACGTTTCGCGAGATTTCAAGTGGCTTTTCCTTCTCGAAATCCACTTTCTTGGGATCCCGCGCAACCACACGTCAAGCAGTGCCCTTTTCCGTTGCCACATTACGGCCAAGGCTGTCAATGTCGTCCACTATGCGCGCTTTTTGAAATCGTACAGACGCGTAGACACAAGGGTATACAACTTCCGTGTGGAAATATTCGAGCCGTCTGCACACTTCGCAGGACGGCTCGCCATAGCCTTGTCCTATACAGTACGAAGAAAGCAGGAGTGTGCCTTGCCTTGAACGTTGTACCCCTCCCGTACCCCTCCTCACCTCCCCTCCCCTCCCCTCCCCTCCCCCCCCCCCCCCACACACACTTTATACGCCACTAGTGGAGGTGATGGCAAAAAAGACGAGCGAGCGCAAGTGTCGCTGTCCTCGCAGCGTCCCAACCCTTGGGGTTTCCGCTAACTGTCAAGCTGGAGAGCAACTTACAGCAAAACAGGCAGGCGCATGCCGTAGCTTTATGACGTCATCAGGCGGAAATTGAGGAACACGAAATGGAGACGCAGTAAACACACTGGTCGGAAACGCGTTCCGGACACCATGGTTATGCGGTTACAACTTACGCGTAAGCCCCCCCTCCCGTTCCAGGTATTATCGGGAAAACGCGAGACGCATGCGGAGAACAAGTCGTCTGCTTCTTGCGCGGGAGTTGCGGTGACCTCAGAACGACGCCAAGCTCTTATTGACCTTGATTGAAATGATAGCTGGTAGACCTTAATGTTAGATGCCTACGGGTCTACCCCCTATTTTCTTCAATCAGCCAATAAGAGCTCGGCGTTCTGACACCATCGAAACCCGTGTGCAAGAAGCAGACGAACTTGATCTCCGCATAGGGAAGCTTCATCCGCGATCCTAACGTTGGCATACACACGTGCTGTTCACGTGTCGTGAGGAAAGCACAGGAGCCTTGCACTTGTTTTGGAACGTGTGCACCAGCGTGTTTACCTGGCAGGGCTGGGGGCAGGCGCATGTGGACTTGGTTACACCGTAATAGGTTGGGTGCAACGTCATTTCTAAGGTTATGCGGGTAGAAACTGAGAGAGAGGAGGAGATGAGAGCCCGCGGGGACGCCAGAGCGCCGAGCTCTGGTTGGAATGATTAATGGCTACACATAAAGCTACCTGCTTTTGTTTCTACTCAATCTTTGAACGCGTTCGAACGCCAGATGCCGGCGTTCGGTGTTTGGCGTTCGCGTTCGAGCAGCGAACAGAGACAAAGGCAGCTAGCTTTGCGTCTGCCCATCACACATGTATGTACACGTTGCCCCAAAAAGTAACTAAATACCGTTATTCGTTACTCGCTCGAAACGTAACTTAATAGTTACTCGTTACCAATTCTCAAAAGGAACGCGTTTCTTTACCTCAAAAGTAGCGAGTTCCTTTTCTCGTTACTTTGACGACCAAATACACAACTGCTTTCGTTCCATAGTTTATTGTTTCCTTTAGTGTAGTCGTTGCATTTAGGCAATAGCTGTCTCTCCAAGTTTTCATCAGTTATGTTTCCCCGCTTCCTTGAGGATACATCTCCGGCGACGCTGAAGAGTCGTTCTACTGACGCGCTCGAAGGAAGCGGCAGTGTTGCGCTTCAGGAAGAGCTGAGGAATCTGGAATTTCCCTCTCTCTCTCTCTCTTGTTCTCTCTGCTTTTAAAGTTTCAAGTTGACAATGGGCTCTGTGCCTTCCCGTGTTGGCAACTTCAGGGTTTACATTCCGTCTGTACACGATTCTGGAAGGTTCAACCAACGAACGTTATTCCGTTTGCTGGGTGAAGGACATTCCCTACTGTAGAGTTCGACTGACGTGTTCAGCGACAAACGTTGCTTTTTTTTTGTCATACCGTTTAGTTGTCTTTCGGGTTGCCCATCTGCCTTTGTCGCAATAGACGCAGTCTTAGGTTAGAATTAAAGCGATGCTGTTTAAACTGTGTTTTACACGTTACTGCTCAAAACTAACGGAATACTGTTCCTCGTTACTTCACCTTAAAAGTAACTAAGTACGTTAATCGTTAGCGACAAAAGGTATATGTAGAAGTAACTCGCTATATAATAACGCGTTACGCACATGTCTGCCACCCACTAACCGTTTCAACCAGAGCTCGGTATTCGGACGTCCTTGCGCGCTCTCCTCCTCTTTCTCACCTCAATGCACATAAAAGCTTTTCTTTTCCTTTCGTTCTCAGTCACGTGAGCTCCGTATCTAGCAGGCGGGACGAAAAAATAATAAAGCATTTTAACCTGGAATATGCCGGAAAATATGGGTGAAGAAAAACGAGAATATGTGACAATCACGCATATTTTCCGGCATATTCCAGCGGTATGGAGATCTCGAGACGATGTTTTAACGGAAACAAGAGATGATAACATTCAAGAAGGCTGCGCCCTTGTGGAAAAGGTGAATAGACACGCGCTTGCGTCCGTACCTTGCGGTATAAATGCCACGAGCTAATCAACCCGCTCCGCGGTGACAAACAAAACTATGTTCCCCTTCTAGCTGTACGTTCAAGATACTCGAGTGCAACGCCGCCAAAGACGCTGGCGCGAGTCTGTGTCCTCGATCTAGCGTTTGATTTGCACCCGGTCTCGTGCAAGTGAGACGCTACATGAAGCCACACGCCTCGCGGAAGTAACTGCGAAAGCGTTATTACTAAGTATAAAGCCCAGTTTTAAGGGGTTACCGTTATCTGCACAAAATTTGCATACCTAAATACGGGTACAAAAGCGCTAAAGTACTTTACCCTTTGGGAGGAAATCCACCCGACGGCGACTCTTCAAACGCAACACCGCTTGCGCGCGGCTATATCCACCCAACGTGGCGTCGCTATTTGCGTGAACGAGCCTCACAGGCGAAAGCCGTTCGCCATGAAGATCGAGCAGATTTGCATATATCCCAAGTGCAGACACGAACACATATATTAGCGCGAGAGCCGTGTCAGGGCCAAGTTTGCTCGATGGCGCCGTTTCAAGCCAACGGCATCTGTCTTACGGGATTACGTCCGATCCGGGGCCCACCCGCCTGACAGACCAGCATTAGCAGCAGCATTGCCGGATTCTTTTCATTCGAGAGGAGTAGCGGAGGCACAAACAGAATCTTGATGACCGCGCGCCCCGAGTCGCCCGCCACCTGCCTCCCGAGCTGCGGCAGCTCCGCGATTGAATACCAAATGCATCCCCGTTCGTGCCTGCGCCGCCATTTCCGAAGGACGGTGCAAGGACGCCGCCTGCTTAGTACAAATCCAGACAGAGAGGAATGGCACGGAACGGTGCCATCCGTCCACCGGCGTTTCTATAGCAGTGGAGATACTGGAATAAAAAGAACGGTGCGGACGTGTTACAACAATATCGAAACCGTAGAGAACATTAAAAAAAAAAAAAAAGACATTACGTAATAACGTCTGGGTATGAAGCAGGAAATGCGGCACAGCCTACAATGGATACTGTACGAACGTGAAAAGAGGGACGGGAAGGGGGGGGGGGGGGGGGGGGGGGGCGTGGAAAAGAAAAATATTTTCTTCGGAGGCTGTGTCGAAGAAAATCCTCCCGAGGGGCGAGGACCGGCCGAGCCACGAGAAGCATGCAGAGAGGCACGAGAGACGCCGGCACCCGGGAAATTTTCGATGAATAATAAAGACAACTAAACAGCTGTTACCAAAGGCATATTTATATTTAGAAGGTGAGAAAAGGCCGTTACACGCTTCTAGAACCACGGATGGTTTCCTGGAGCCAAGGGTAACTTCAGTATTTCAGAACAAGCCCCGCTTCCGTGTCTTTGCGCACGCTACCGTGCAGTAGACCCTCAGATTTGCTGCAACGAACGTGCGTGTACACTTTTAAATGTGTTCATATCTCTACAGAGGCCCACACCAAGAGTTATATTGTTCAGAACCAACGAATTTCTGACTATCATTGAAGCTTTAGTACTCATTTAAACTTTGAAGATATCATTTTACTGTTAGTGCAGTACAGCGAATGATGTATTTGTCTCATGTATGTTTTCGATCTGGATGCACGTTATGCACGTTAAAAACCCCATGGTACTGCACTTGCTAAAATTCTCGTCTACAGCTGGGAGACAAGTCGCTCGTTGATGCAGACTAAGTTCTAGGCTGTATAAACATTCACACAACCCAATTTGTTTCGTCTTACGTATGCGTTTTTTTATCATTATTGCGTTGTCGTGTTTGTGGTTTTGCAATCGGTTGCTGGCCTCGTCAAACTTTCCCCACACCTTTTTTTTTTTTTTTGTTTATGGAGGTCACAGCATTGTATGTGCTGAAAAAAAAATACTTCAAAAATTTAATATCGGTTCTCCAGAAAAAAAAGAAAAAAAAACATAGGTACCTAAATCTTTTTTACTGTTTTTTTTTTTTTGGTGATCATTTTTGCTTCCATCGAACGCACTGGAGCGCGCTGACATTAAAGTGGACATTATGTGCGCGTTGCGTTGCTCGAAAGAGCGCGAGCGATTCGTCGGCCAAGTCTCGGCGCTCTCACAGTGCACGGGCCCGCAGAGGGACGGGGCCCCTCCTGCTCCCAAAAGGAAACTATAAATACGCCCCGGGAGCGAACCCTGCAGCACCGAACGCCGGCAACGAGTGCGTGCCCTTAGCTCCCCGAGGCGACCCCGGTCGAAACGCCATAAATACTGGCCCCGATTCCGGTCCCGAACTCCGCGACCCAACGGTGGCCCCTACGCGCTCCCGGTGGAACGACCGCGCTGCCAAGGTTCCCGCCTACGTGAGGCCGTAACACTCCCGTCCCGCATGCGCGACTCGGGCACATGCGATACAATGCGTGGCTCGTACACTGGGCGACACTGTTAGTGCGAACACCACATCGCCGCTTTTTGGGGTATTTTCTCGTAAACAGCTTATTTGTCTACAAAATTGATTCTGGCAACACTGATCACTCTCATCATCTCAGTCAACGCCTCCTCTATACGGTAATGCCTGTCAGATCATGCCTTCAACAATGGGTACCGGCGGACGCCCCGCTTCTCTCGCTTCCCGCTACGTGGCGCCGCAGCCCGACCACACATCGCTCCAACTTGCCAATCAGGTCATGCGCTTAACAATGGGTACCGGCGGACACCCCGCTTCTCTCTCTTCCCGCTACGTGGCGCCACAGCCCGACCACACATCGCTCCAACAGTGACTGGGGCGAATGGGAGAGGGTAACAGGAAAGGGCATGATCGGTGGAAAAGCGCTCATGTGACAGGCATTACCCAATAAAGGAGGCGTTGTCTCAGTACATGGCATCTGTGCCACAATAATGGCGGCCTTCCTGAGGCTGGTGAGGGAAGAAGCTGAAGATACTACCAGCGGATGATATAGGAGGCCTGTACGTTCGAGGCGCCAGTACAACACGACACACGAATTAGCTACAACGGCCGCGTAAGAGTTGGTTTCCGCGTGAGATTCAATTAATCCCTTGGCTCGAAAGCATGGCGGAAATTTATTCGAGGGGCCCACGGGTCGCCGCTTTGTAGGGGTCAGTTCTTACGTTCACACCGTCGAAATAAAAACAAATCAAGAAAGAATTCAGAGGTGATCCAAGAACCAATTCTCATCTTCAACCTCAAGAACCAATTATCATCAGTGACGGAATACTCGATGAAATACGGTTCCATGACCGCCATTAGTTTCTCAAATGTGAAGCTGGTTTTGAGACACCAGATACCACCAAAGTTTGAAACGGGTCTATCCTGGTGCCTACGTTAGTAGCCACCATAGCAGATTCAACCATACGATTAGTTTTTGCTACAGTATTTTAAGAGGAAAACAACACAACCGACCTATGGCTTCTTCGTGCTAACAATGTCACGCGCTGTGCGTGACATCACCGCGCCCTGCTGGTGGCCGTTCGTACTCGTTCGTGTCGAGAGAAACAAACTCTGCGATGCGAAATGCAGACGGTACGCAGTCAGCAGCGAGGCCGCCGCAAGGGCCGTTGATGTGTGCATGCACTTCACACCACCGAATTCCTTGTTGCTGTCTCGGCAAGAACAAGTAGGAATGACCTGCAGCATGTTGCCATGACGTCACGTGCAAGCCATGTATAGAACGGGGGGACACTGATACTTAAAGTCCCCATCGACCAAAAAACAAATTTACGTAAACACCGAAAACATTGTCTCCCGACAAACGACCCGACGTCATTTCTATTCGTACGAACAATATCTGGGTGTTTAGTGAAAAACAAGTTCTAAAAAACGTTCGGAGCGATCTGTGCCTTTTTCCGTTTGTTGTGCTGAGAATTCCTCTACGAAATCGGCGTTTCGATTTGTGCCATTTTCTGAGTGAATGAACGATGAACGACGGGATAGAATAAAACGAAGGTTGATTTGTCAGGTACCCAAAGTTAAAGGGGCACTAAAGTCGATTCTGAGATCGTTCTTTTGTGGTGACTGCTCAATCTAGACGCTGTAAGCATCACATCAAACCCGAAATTACAATCGTGTGTAGCTTATTTCCTCGTTAAAAGCGTGTTCAAAAATCACCACACGCCCTTTTTGGGAAGAATTCTCTTCCGAGCGGAGTGGTCGACGAAGGGTGCTTGTCGGCGAGTTGCAAGCGATGGCTTCGCCCGCGGAGCAAAAGAGGAGTCTTATCCGAATGTGTACCTATCAAACTGTCATCGAAACGAGCTATAATAAAATCCTTCGGAATCTGCGCGTATTGTAGGGCTTTCATTGGTCCACGCCACAATGAAGTCCGCGAGAAAATAAAGTCCACATGTTTCTCTATTGCCCTGAGATGAATATGCGTGTTTGTAATATAGGACTTGCTATATGTGAGAACTAACCCATTTTAAACAATACAAAATGAAAAACGAATATTTTTCAAAAATGACTTCAGTGCCCCTTTAAGTAACCGATGTACCTCAGTCAGGGTGATCCATTGCGTCGCTGCATTTCAATGACTTCGTTTGCTGTTGCCAATTTCTGCCTTATTCTCTTCCTCTTTCTCTCCTTCTCTCTTCCTTTTCTGTTCAACTTAGGTTGTTTCTTCGACAGATGGGTAGGTGCGAAATTATAGAAGATGTCGCCGATGAATCTGTCAAACTTGCCGGAGAGTCTTCCCAAGTTCCTACATCCCAAGCCCTAATATACTAGCAACGATGCACACGTACCCTACCAAAGGGCAACCATCGGAGAATTCGAATAAACGTTCGTTCCACTCCACTGCTATTTACCCGCGCCATATGCACACTGATTCCGAACGAGCCTGGCACGAACGTACATTCCCGAGAAGCGTGCGTATTGCAACTTTAGCAAAACGTTTTACCATCTATAACTGTCAGAACGTCAAGTTTTTACCGGTAATATTTGATGCAGTCGCGTATAGAAGGCTGTACCTGTTTACACCTTCGTTCATTGTGAACTCAGTACTAACAGAGGTCTGTGGCCAAAAGCAAAACAAATTGCGGGTCTAGATAAATTTGCTACTCTTTATTTTACGAGCCTTGCGTGCAGTGGAAGCAAAGGCGAGCGAGCTTAGCTCAATGTCTTTTTCAGGAGCATTCACGGAATGAAAATATCCTCGAGGCCCCGCGCTCGCGCCCCATACTGCATGGAAACGAACTCAAGACAGAGTCCCACTAGAGCGACAAACAGAAACAACCAACAGCGACTGCCTCAAACCACATTCTTTCGCTATTTGACTGGCTTTGTAGAATAAAGGAGTCTCTTCTCAAACACGAGCATCATGCACGCGAAGGTATCTTTGGCAAACTTGCAATCACTCGTGCTTACTTCACGAGCACTGAACGACTAAGCGCCTGCCAAAGGCGAGTACGCTGCATGTGTTTGAGACTTATCCGTGTGGGCTGATTTTAGATGCGGAGCATCTCTTGCTCGGGTCTATGTCCCGCGTCCGCGATGTAGTCGGCACTCGAACTACGCACGCGCAACTCTCCTCCTTCCCTCTCTCCAACAGCTGCGCGTTACTCTCTCCGCTCTCTCTCTCTACCAGCTGCGTGCACTGCGCGTGCGTTGGCTTCTCCTCACACCGCGCGCGCACGCGCAACTCTCCTCCTCTTGTCTCCTCTCCTTCAAGTGTGAAAAAAATAAAATAAACGGCGAGCGGCGAGCGTTCCAACTTTCTCTGCCGCGAGCCGCGACGAAGGCTCGCGTAGGGGGTAACGCTAGGGCAGTCGGTGGCGCCATCTCTCGACGTCAGCACGCAACTGACTCTTTCCTCGGAACCAACACGATGCTCCGCATCACCCCATGGTTCCCCTCGGGAAGATGGTGTTTTTTGTTTGTCGCTCTAGTGGAACTCGGGCATTACACTGCAGAGCCCGTTGCGACGCCGAAGCATTAAGGAGTTTCAGAATAGGAAGCCCCTATGCTCGGAGGCCCCTTAGCCAAAGACGGACACAAGAGCAGCGATACTTGCGCTGCCAATTTATAGAATAGGGTTTTCAATACGCAGCGCGGCACGCTCGCGTTTCTCGCTTGCAGCGCCGCTACGGCTAAGGAGCAAAATTAATAAAGTGAAAAATATAAATACACGTAATATGATAATGAGTAAGGTAAAACCAAATCTACCCGTTTTCGAACAATCGTTAATTGTTTGAAGTCAAGACCAAATCAATACGAATACGCCCTTTTCCTTTTCACGAAAGCATTTTCTCTCGTAGCTCGTTCCCCGTTCGACTTTTCGTGCCTTCGCACAAGCATGCCTCAGTGAAGGCGAGGCCACTCTAGCGTCCTATGCGAACAGCCTTTGTGTTTTGCTTTTGGGCTTTTGAGCGAGTTGCGAGTCGGCGCTTGTCCGTGCCTTACCTGTTCCTTCTCTGTGTCTTCGTTCCTGTTCGAAATCGAGTCGAGACAAGCCACTATGATTCGCGAGATGCTGCCATGTCAACAATTACAGCGTCTCTTCGGGCTTACAAAACGGACAGAATGAGAAGACAATCTAAAGGACAGGACGAGGTCGTCACTCATACTTTTAAGCGAGAAAACGGTAAAGCGAAAGCCTGCTGCACAATCCATTGCCAAGGAACGCGCCTAATAGTGCAGCGACCACGACAGACCTCTTCTGAAGCAAGCGATGCAGAATGCAGGACGCCACCATGTTTGCCTAAGAGGCCTTAGGGGCAGCGCTAACCCAAAAAGACAGTTAGGCTTCGGCACATGCGCAGTGGTGAGCCCCCGTTTCTTAGGGGCCCCCTATTCTGAAACTGCCTATTATAGAAGGCAGGAAAACCTCGCGCTGGAGGCGGGACAACTGAAACTCCCTCCCTGCCCTTGTCACCCTGTCAGCGACTATGGTAATGTGATGTGCGCTGGAATCGAAGCACACGTACGCAACACCTCACTGGGTGTTGCAAAACAGATACCCTTTTCGCCTAAGAAGTGTCTCCGCATCGTCCCCCGCGGAACCCCCTAGATTGGAATAATCTGCTACGATACCTGCGTTTGGCGGAAAAGCTGACGCAAGAGTCGTATACGTACTATAGAGTGCACAAATGATTCCAGCAAACTAAGAAATGCATACGTCTATCAATCAAATTTTCAAAACAGGTTCGTTCGAAAAGAATAACAAACTAAAAAGACACGACTTTAAACGAAGGCATTAAAACGATGTTATATTTAATTTATATTTTCAGAAGTTCCAGACGCACACTGTTTACGCCGTCGCTGCTTGACGTCATCGAGCCATTCTGCAGCCCACAAAAACTTTCCTCCGGAAAAAAAAAAATACATAAAAGCATAAAACCTTCGAGGAGTGAAGGGAGCTCTCTTCGCTACACTGAGCGATGTTTATGCACAACGCTAGGAATGGCGCATCGAAGGAGAGTCGAAGCCCGTAACAACACTAGCTTCTAATCTCGGACAACCAAGGATCCACGTAAATCTTTGAAAAAAAAAAAAAAAACAGGAGGAAAGAAAGCTTCGTGTTTGTTGAAATGAAAAAAGCTAGAACTTAACAAACGTGCAAAAAAAGTAGAAAAAAATAAGAGCGCCCAGAGCCTATATTTTAGGCTCCTGACAGGGCCTCCAGTGACGACAGGGGGTGCCCCAATTTGTGCATTCTCCGAAGCTCAGTCAGGCCCCCTTACCAAAACCACCAGCGGCACCCATAGAGGGGATCGAAACATAAATAAGGGACAAGCGATCCCCCCTCAACCCCGTAACAGGGGCCAGACCCATCATTGAGGCCGCAAACTCCCAAGAATCGACAGCGTTACTACAAAAGCCGCGTAAAGGGGCGCCACCCAACCACTCCGCCCTACGTCAATTGGTGTACGAAGTTACACAGTTTCCTAATGCATTTTTCATGCAGTCCTTCAAAAAAAAAATGAAAGAGAAAAAAATTCACGGCCAGGCGAAGGAGTACAACCGAAAGAAAACGCACCAAAAAAAAAAGAACGAAAATCTCTCCAAAAACTGAAAGCTATAAGCCTCCCAGCTAAAATATATTCGTAAAGGGGAGGTTTCACTCCCCATCCTACGAGCGCAAATGTTACGTTACGAGGAAGAGCCTCGCATTAACCGACGTTGTGCCTGCCAACGGAAGTTGAACGAATACCGAATGTCATGGAGGATTTAGGGTTTTCGGAAAAATCGAGATTAATAGAGCTTCCGGTTAATTCGAGACATCGTGAATGATCTGTACGTAGCAGGGGTGGAGAATAAAAATCAATACCGTTTAAAACGTGATTCAAATCAGACGAGCTTCGCTATGATAATTTAAATCAAAACTTTCCCGCAAAAATAATGCCGATAACATTTCTTTTTTTTTATTTACCGTTTCTCTCTATATCAATTGATGCTTTCTCTGTGGATTTGTTTCGTATTTAAATCGAAGAATCATCGAGTAAGAGTTATACAAGGATGAACCCGAGCAAGAAGAAGCGCGCTAATGAGTAAATCGGAGCGTTGAGCTTGGTTACTACCGTCCGCTTCGTCTGTCCGCTACGTAACGTCCTCGACTCCTCATGCAACAAAATCAGAAACACAAAAGAAACTAAAACTAGAAAAGTACTGTCCCACTGCAAGCAAATCAGAACTGAAAAAAAAAAAGATCGAATAAAGTACGGCCGGGATTACATCAATAAAAAGTTGTGAATTCAGTTGTACTTTACGTTTACGGTAATTTATTTCCGCATTATCAGGGTTTAGACGAATTGATCAATCCATCAAATGTTGAAAAATACATCCAGCGGTAAAGAATCACTGTTATCTAGCTACGGTGATTTAAATAAAATATATTTGATTTTAATACGATACATTTGAATTATCTGTTTCTTTATTTATTTATTTTTCTCCACCTTGTTGCGTAGGAACACTGTAAAAATAAATGACACCGTATTCACTCTACCGGCCAATCTAATCTCGGGGTCGAGCCTCTATAACAACCGGTGCGCTTTTAAATTATACGCACATTTGTTTGTTTCTTAGTTACATCAAACGAAGCTTGCGACGTGATCAAATTCAGCAGAGTATTGAGCTATCTGATTATCTATCAATACACACGGGGTCAACGTTTTCTTGCAATCTAGTCAAAGCGATGCATGCATACTCTCGATCTCTTTTAGCGAGCCACAGAAAGTGGTCTCCGAGTATAGACCTTTCCAATGTTTACAAAATCACAGTCCAGCGTGCGATCTTCACAGCCCAGCACGTGCTTGTTCGTCGTTTCGGAAAGCGAGGAAAGCACGCGCCATACGCACGAACACTCAAGATGGCACCGGTCACACGCTATTTTTTGGAAAGGTCTATTGGCGACGAGATATGCTTTGGTGGCGCCAACTCGCGGGCGCCCTCTTGTGACGGAACTGGTAAGATGGCAGCAGACGACGTGCTATGTGAAAGCACGGATCGGCTATGTTAGTGCGCATCTATGCCGATTAAAAGGGGCTTTATTTCTTAAAGAAACGTGTACGACGTTTTTGTGAGTGATCTTTGTAATGAATCACACCTGAAAACTGCTTTTTATATTAAAAAAAAATTCAAAATGTTCAAAAACGAGTTTGGAGCTTCACATTACAGCTTGCGCGGCGTGCGTCAGGGCTATTCACAACCTCTTTGATTCTTTTTGTTTTTCGGATCTGTGGAGGCTGCTTTAGAAAAAGGTTTTGCGTTCACCAGAGTAAATGACGTGCTGTCTTCTTAGCTGTGCACGAGCGCACAATTCTCTTTTATCTATCCCAGTGAGACTCGACAATTGCTGCCGAGCAAATGCTCGTCAGCAACTGACGCTTAGCTCCTCCCGCATCGAATACGTGGCAAAGAAGTTTGTCACATCGCGAGTTCTGCTCGAAAGAAAGGCAGACATTTTATTAAATTCTTAAATTGTCGGACATGATTAGCCAAATTCAGGCGATTGTTTAATTTGTTCTGTTCAAGTTTTAGTAAATATTGCTTACAAATCTAATATCGGTCGCTGATAAGCGCATCACGCATCGCATGTGGGTCGGAAAAATTAAACACACAAACGGTAGAAATGCATAGTAGATGTGTACCTTATTTTCTGGGACGCGTTTGTGTCACCGACTTGCTACATTTAAGACTTCGATCACGAGGGGGCCTCGCATGTTTCGCGCCGACGGGGTGAATAAGCAGGGATGTAATTGAAACGATTCCGGAACCCAGCCAACGCTTCTTTCTGGAACTCGAACCAACAGGATACAGTGAGTTGCTTTCACTGAAGCGTTTACAACACACGCGAGAGGTTGTCGAATTTCGTTTTCCTAATTTCAATTTGATGAGACATTCCCTTTCTCAGTTTGATGTTGTCCTAATAATAATTTAAAAAATACCCCCTATTCGACGTGGTGGATGCTGTAGTGGAGTAAAGCGCTGGATATTCTATTTTCATCATCCAGATTCCAGACTTCTGTACTGGGGTAGAGAACAAACAGCAGACAACCATCCCAACCATCCCAATGCTTCAAAACCACAACGCCAAAAGATTTTTTTTTTTTTACCATGATTACGCGTGCCACGATTTCAAGCTTTGCTAAAATGTCCTCCTGCAAATATCACTTCACCAAATAAACACACCGCATGAAACAGGCTTGGCCGCGCGTAACCAATCAGCGCATGAAGCAAGCTGACGAGCCAAGGGACAAAGATCTGCGCGGTCTGTCCCAGTCTGTCCTACCCGTGACGTCAACGATGATGATGATAGCTAGCGAAGCGCCCCCCTGTAGTTCGCGCACGCGCCCATAGAGCAAAACGCAATAAGTGACGCATGCAGCACTTCCATGTCTCCGAAAACTGGTGCATACACACGCGCAGTGCTTACATTTCGTACGGAAAAACGTCCTCTTGTCCGCCAAAACAAAACACAACAAAACAAAACGGTCGAACAGACGAATGAGGCCAAATAAGAGCGCGCGGAGGGATACAGTAAAGCGTAAATTTTTAAACGTGGAATCAAAATAGAAAACAAAAAGATGCCTAAAATCTGCATCTCTCCAACGGACATTGTCACCTCAATAAATGAAGTACTGGAACGCGAGCAACCTGAGTGTATAAACCATTACGGTAAGGTAAGGAATGAGGGAAAAAAAACAATAATTTTACCCGGCGTCAGGGTCATTAAGTTTAGACCACTGTCTTGAAACAAAACAACCTTTTTTGTGTATTTTTTTTTTTGTTAAATTTTTATGGGTGGATTTTTTTTATATAGGTTTAGTTTAAGAATAACAATGATTGGGACAATGGGAACTTCGAGGAGAAGTCAACACGGAGGCAAAATTTAAATTTTCTGCGGTATAATCCATGAGCAGAATAAAAAAAGATTAAACAATGTGCAAGGAGTGAAAGTATGCGGCCAAGGTGGTTAGGAAACATCATAATCTAATCCCTGAGACACGGGGAAAAGAAAATAACACAAAAGAGAGAACAATATCTTGTGTCGTCTTGTCGGTTATTTTATTTGTCCGCGTCTCAGGGCTTGTAATATAATGTAAACACTGTGGTTATGTATGTTACTTTTTTTAATAAAACAATTACAACACGATTACTTCACCGGTTTCCAGGAACCTCTACCGAGCGGTTCGACGAGCTATTCGACGCTTCTTCAAAAAAAAAAAAAAAAAAAAAAAAAAAAACGTCCTCACAAAACGGCGCACGTGGACACTAGGCGGAGTCGCCAATACGTGGCGGCGGTCACCCGCCCGCCCGCACCCAGCCTGCCTGCCCACCAGCCGAAGCGAAGAGGGAAAGCGAGAGTTCAATGTCAAGGCCCGGCTGAGGTCGCACCGGAGCAGCAGGGACAGGCTCGGATTTCCACTTGCCCTTTCCGTGGGGGCCCCTTTGTGCCTCCTGCCGTCCCCCGCACCCGCTCGTCGGAAACTTCTTTTTTCCCCGGCCATTATCGTTGTCATCTGCCTTTGTGCGCGCCCTTGGGTAACCCCGCTTTGCTTTCCCTCCCCCTGTTTCCCAGCTCTACTCAGGAAGAGGGGGGGCCCTCGGCCGTCTCTGCTCCGGTGACCCACATCAGCCGTCACTCTGCGTACACAGCTTTTTGTTTTTTGTTATTGTTGTTGCTTGCTGCTGCACTTTTTATCTTTCTTGGTTCACCTCCCCCCCCCACCCCTGCTCTGCTGGCGAGTACTGTGTGTTTGTAGTTTTGTGGGGGGAAAAAAAAGAGCACGAACAGCCTGGGTATTGTTACACAAGTTACGTCACATCAATCCTTACGAGAACACCAAACTGCGAGCGCCCCGTACAGTTGGATCTCCTTGTCAAAACGGTGAGAAGACCGAACTTTTCTGTTTACTCTCGACCCCGGCCACCTAATAGGCGTATCCGGTATAGGCGATGAAAAAATACTAAAACGTTTCAACCTGTAACTATAGTAAAAAAATAAGGGGGAGGCAAAACGATAATGTATGACGGTTACGCTTATATCCTAAGTGTCTTCTACTGGCGTGGCGACGGCAAAACAATGTTTTCGCCCATACTGGAAGTGACGACAATTCAAGATGGCGGCGCCCTTATAGCGTGCACTTTGTTCAGCTTGTTTCTCCACGGGGGTCGGTGTTGGGCGGACACAAAGCCAGTGGACTTGATTCTTTACGTCAGCTTCCGCGATCGAGGGCGGGCCACGAAACCCAGCCGAACGTTGATGCAGCGTTCCTCGGCTACGCCAGCCGAGCGCTGCATCAGAAACACAAACAATTAATTCATGCCGCTGTAATTGTCCCCGTGGGCTTTGTTCTCAATGTTGCGACGCTTGAATCTCATCCCCAATACTTCTATTGCCCCACCCGTACTCACCGGCCCTCTACCATCTCTTATACAAAAAAAAAATAATAATAATAATGAGTCAATGGGTTAATCAGGTTCGACAGACTGGTTTGTGTTCGCTTCATCTAGGACGTTAGCTTGCCGTTTCATATTACGTTACGCCTACAAAAAGGCCGTTTAAACGGGACAGGGACCTGTCCTCTCGTGACTTGTTTCAAAGTTGCGGGCAACACTCGAGACATTGTGAAAGACGCTGCGGGTCAGACGGACAAAGAAAGCAATGCGGCAGGTGATGGACGTGCAATTTCGTGACGCTTTCGCACTGAAGAGCCCTAGCGCTTGCGACACTGCGTCACAAAAACGTGCCTTTGGTTGGGAGACATTGAGGACTTCGAGGGAGCATGACCAGAAGGTGGTGCAACGAGACAGGAGCCTCCCGCCTTCATTTCCACAAGGAAATGAGACATCTTCACGCCCGGTGCCTGACTCGTTTGAATGCGTCAACTACGGGTCGCAAAATGCGGACAATCGCGAGTTTTAGTTTAGCCTAGCATATTAACGCTACCGTTACGCGAGGGTCTGATAGCACAGAGCATTTCTCGGGGAGCCTGTAGTCAGCGCACAGCTTTTACCGCGGCGAGGACCCGAAACATGGTTTTCAAACCCGACGAGAAATGAAGCGCGGTAGCCCGAGGAACGCGAGGAGCACGAGCGGACATTCCATCGCTCGGGACAAGTGTGTTTCAGCGTCTCGCCGCAGCGGGGCGCCCGTTACATGCCTCTCCTCTCATCCGTTGTCCAGCCGCTCAACCTTTTCACTTTCGGCGGCCGCGTCTCATGGCAATCTGCTAGGCCAGAGCCGTATATGTAGAGAGTTTGGCCATTCATTGAGAAGTATAGGAGAGAAATGAGTAGGCGCCATTAGCCGGAAGCGGGCTGGGCGTGTTCCAGGGTGTCTTCACAAATTCGAACGTGGCCAACCAGAAGCGGGAAATATGACCCTGGCGGTGGTCGCGAGAAACAAACTTGATAAGTGCGTCGGAGTAACTCTCGGTGACTGAAAATATGGCGCACGTGATGTTTCAATCACGACCATCCAAAATAATGCTGGAAGAGTACGACTAGCGGAACGATCGACATAATCCGTTCGCCAGGCGCCGAGGGCCGGGAATCTGCCGCCCGAGCAATCACACCCTGTCCGAGCAAAACAGAGTTCGAGCGGCACATTCGTTTCTTACATCTTTCTGCATGATCACGATCGAAACATCACGTGCATCCTATTTTCAACCATGAAGGGTTACTACATTTAACTCTTACGTGCTTATTAAAACGACCAAAACTGTTTCTCGCTACCACCGCTAGGGGATTCTTTTCGGCTTCTAGTTGGCCAAGAGAGCATGCCAAGCCCTCTTTCTGCGTCTGATGCACGCTCTAGCTCGGGCCGCGCCTCCCATTGACCAAACTTTCTGTATACACGGCTCTGTGCCAGGCTTTGTCAGTATAGGGAGTATTCACTGGACGCCATATTTGTGGGTGCTGTTTAGAGCGCATGCCTAGAACGAGCTCACATCAATAGGCTGCTAAGACCGGCACTCTTGATGGTGCGGAATGTACGTTGCAAAAGAACTGTGGAAGATCGCCATCAGCACGCGCTCAGCATTCGCGCACAAAGCTACGCCGTCAGTGAGTACTCCCTATAGGGGAGGCTAGAGCCACTAAATGAGCTGCGCTTAGAGTATCGGCACTCCGTTCCCCGACATTGTTGTGGGCGCCGCCATTTTGGGGCTTGTGCAGAACAGACGCAACTGCCGATCGTCATGATTCAAAAGAGCGACTTTCTCAGAATTACATCCGGTGTTAGGAAGCTCATGTAATCTTGCTTTGCTCTGTCGCGAACTGTTTAAACATTTGAGGAGGCCGGAAAAGCGTTTCCGGTGATTTCAGATAAAGCTTCAGATAACTGGCAGCCATGATTTTACGCCACAATATGGCCAAGTGTCGTTACTCTGAAGCGTAGCTTATTTAGTGACATTAGGGAAGGCTATGATCATACTTACTGCCAAGAACAAAAGAGCAGGCTGTACCGCTAAAGCGGCAGCCAATAGAGAGTTTCAGAATAGCGTAAAGACGCTTGGCGTCAGCACTACGTACAACGCACGCTAGCTGTCGACGTAACGTTACGGAGCGCGTTAAACGCGCACTTTTAGTATAGCGGAAGGCAACGCATACGTAACGATACGTAAAGACTTGCAGCGCCATCTAGATGTGCTCCTACGAACTGCCTCAAACAATCCAAGGCGGGTATTCGGTAAAGCCAATTTAACACTGCGAATCTCTTCGCTTTGCTACGAAGTGCGTGAATCTCTTTCCAGATGCCTGTTGTGAACGTGTTTTGTCTGGTTTTTTTTTTTTTTTTTTTTTTTTTTTTTTTTTGGGGGGGGGGGGGGGGGGGGGCTTTGCGATCAGCAGTTCGATCTATGGTTCGCTCCAGTGTGTTGTGGGATCCCTACTATCTTATGTTGGCCTCGTCATTTGCTTGGAAGTACGCAAGCAGTAGGTCGCACCGCTCGCGTACCGACCGCAGAAAAAACACCTTTTTGGGTTCGACGGCGTCGCCAACGTTCTTGGCTACCGACACCCATCTTTGTGGGCGCTGGAAGGGTTCGTCGCGTTGATTTCTTTGAGGAGGTTGTGGGTCGCCTGTCAAAACCGCCCGATCAGGACGAGTTCCACTCGCTTCGAGGAAGTCACACGGGGAAGCGCTACCATTGGGAAAAGGTTTTATCTGTACTTAAGTTCAGAGTCCTATGAAGAGGAGGGCCAAGGCTGTCTAGTGGTCCGGGTCTTCAGTTGGAGGCCTTGCTCGGCACCGGCTCTTTCGTCTGTCTCCAGCTCCGAACTCCGCGTGTCCTCGCCCGCCACGAGCCTCGCCCTTTTTCCCCTTTTCTTTCTCTTTCTTCCACAAGGATGAGGTCATCTTCAATGGTGAAGTTTGTTTGTTTTTGCCACTAAATAAGCTACGCTTCAGAGTAACGACACTTGGCCATATTGTGTCTTAAAAGCATGGTTGCCAGTTATTTGAAGTTTTATCTGAAATCACAGGAAACGCTTTTCCGTTCTCCACAAATGTTTAAACAGTTCCGGACAGAGCAAAGCAATATTACATGACCTTCCCAACACTGAATCTAATGCTGAGGAAGTGGCACTTTTGAATCATGACGATCGGCAGTTGCGTCTGCTCTGCATACGAGCCAAAATGGCGGCGCCCAAAACAATGTCGGGGGACGGAGTGCCGATACTCTAAGCGCAGCTTATTTAGTGGCTCTAGGTGAAGCGAACCCGTACAACGCGCGTAGCACTTCCACTGGTTTGCCTCACCGCCGCCATTTTCCAAACTGGAGTAGTCTCGCGCTTTCCCGTGCACGACGAAAGCAACGAGAATGGTACGCAGGGGACCGCTACGTACGCTCGCAAAAAGCGATAGCGAGCGTACGTACGCATAGCTCGCTCGCAGTACGTATGTATGGGTATGGCTCATGCGCAGTATAGGAGGACGCAGCGTTAACGCTAACGTAGGGGGCTATACGTTTGCTGCTATACGTATTACTAAAACTCTCTAATGTCTCCTTTCCGTCTTTTATCACGGTTAATAAAGGGACAAAACGGATAGTCCGGCACGCGAGTAAGTAAACGTCATAAATAAGATTCCGTGTGTGTGTGTGTTTTTTTTTTAGTTCGGAAAAAAAAAAGGGGGGGGGGGGGT
Organism: Ixodes persulcatus; assembly: GCA_013358835.2. Taxonomy (NCBI): domain Eukaryota; kingdom Metazoa; phylum Arthropoda; class Arachnida; order Ixodida; family Ixodidae; genus Ixodes; species Ixodes persulcatus. The sequence goes on along the minus strand of JABSTQ010009203.1, from coordinate 291,090 downwards.
CTTTTTTTACAGATTCGGTCTTTTTCGGTGTCAAGCTTTTTGGTATCGGACAAAAAATCTGGGTTTCTTGGGGCTTATGCTAAAGGAAACAGAACACAGATAGGGGATTTCTCAAATTCGAGGGAACATCCACGTGACCCGAATGCTTGAAAACCGTTCCCGTACCGATAACAGAAACATTACGAGATAAGGGGTCTCATATCCGAAGAAAGCAACAGCCTGGCAGACAGTTGACAGTGGGCTGTGTCCGAGCCAACACGCAATAAAGCTGTAGTTGAAGACTTTCTTCTCGTGATGTATCAGTTTGCCTTATTCGATGACAGCTCACATTAAAAAATATTAAATTTTTTACGATTAAAAAAAAACGCCTGGTGGTGTAATTTTCTGGGTTTAATCCGTATTTGCAAGGAACAGAACCCTTGTCGCGTACAAGTTTGGCACAAACCGGAACGAAATTCTCGAAGGAACAAATTCCAAGAGCAAGAAACGCAGCAGGCGTGCTGAACTCGGGCGGCGGCGCTGGGGTGGCAGCCCACATCGGGAGCCAGGTGGCCCACTTGGGCGGGAGCGCGCCGAACTCTGAGCGTGTGCGGGACCATCAACTGCGGGGCTGAAGGCGGCGGTACCTATCATCAGCGGTCATTCCTGGCTAATGGCCCCAAGGGCCTCGGTGCGCGGGCACGAGCCCCGAGTCGGGCCCCTCGGCATGCACGCCCGTCCCAGAGACGAAAACGGGGCCTCCCGGGGAACAGCGCCCGCCCGCCGCCGGCCCGCCCGAGTCTCCCACGACACGAGCACGTCGTCCGCTGGCAGCAGCGACCGAGGGGCCCCTCGAGACCTCGTCCGCCTGGCTTAGACGTCACGTCGCGTGACGCTGTGGCGTCATGAGACACTGTGACAGCAGGTAACATCACGACGTCACGGGAGACTTCACTTATCGTGGGAGGGCGTATGACATCAGACCAACAGCTTCGCTCCGTTCACTCTCTCCGATGACCGTGCAGGGTCCCCATACATTCGCTTTAGAACTCGGACTGAAAGAAGTACACATCGCGACACTGTTAGCGCGAACACGACGTCGGCGATATTTCGTATTTTACTTCTAAATAGTATTAGCGAGCACAAAATTTTATTGCTTACATTATAGATTTAAATTTGCTCTTTCCGTAGCAATAATAACTTGGATGACATCCCTTGGTTTCAAAGAGAAAAACTGGAAAAACCGGCGATCGCTTGTTCGCGCTAACAGTGTCGCGCTCTGTACACTGCGCGACATTGTTGGCGCGGTTCACGTGACACCATGACTTCAAACGCGACAATATGCTGTCGTGTCTTCTAAACAGAACGAACGCTCCATAGATACTCATGGTAAGCGTAATGGGACTTTGAAGAAAAAGGTTCGCTACCCATTTTTCTTCTGTTTTTGTCCTAGAATCAAATGGCTGTCTCACCACAACTGTAGCGAAGCAATAATCCACGCACTGGATTATTACACTGGATTAACGGCTCCGGGCCCCCTGACGGAAGTCGATGGAACACGCGATCGATGTACTGTATCGTCCTTAGACCTCCGCGGAAGGAAGCTGTCATAATACCGCATCACGTTTGGACGTCGGACCGATTGCGGACATTATTAAGGCACTTCTACTTTTTAGTCCACCAACGGCCACGATCAATCAGGAAGTTGTCCCACCTTTGACGCAAGTGGTGCCATTCCCTACTATATGTGTGCTCAAAAATACTAGAACACATAGTTTACAGTAATCTTGTGAAACATCTAGACAGATACACTTTGTTCAATCCTAACAAGCATGGATTCTGAAGTAGTTTTGCGTGTAACTTCGCAGCTTGTAGAATTCTACCATGATATTGCTTACTCGCTTGATAATGGTGCTCAGGCAGATTGCACCTTCCTTGACGTCCATTTGGCGTTAGACATAGTCCCCCATAAATTAATTCTGCAAAATGTCGTTCGTGAACGTCCCCGTCAATCTTTTCAACTGGCTCACTGACTATCTTAAAAATGAGAAACAGGCAACGGCAAAACGTCAACTTTCCTAGACGTAACCTCGGGTGTCCCCAGCAATCTGCGCTAGGACCACTCGTGTCTTTAATATTTATCATTAATAATATAATGCGAACGACTGTATAATATTTATGCGAACGACTATTTATGCGAACGACTATAATAATATAATATTTATGCGAACGACTATAATATTTATAATAGAATATTTATGCGAACGACTATAATAATATAATGCGAACGACATATAATATTTATGCGAACGACTGTATCAAATATAGTCACATTAAGTCGGAGTCGGATCGATCGGCTTTGCAAGAAGATATTGAGCGAATTTCAATGTGGTGCGATAATTGGAAAATGAAGCTAAGTATCAGCAAATGCAACCAGATGACTCACTAGACAGTGTAAACTATTTTCTTTCACATACAATGTTTTCGGTGTTCCGCTGACGAAGGTAGAAACAGTAAAGTATATAGGCGTTAACTTCACCCGAAATCTATCATGGAGTGCGCACGTAGACTCCATCACAGCCAAAGCCAACCGGATGTTAAATTTCTTGAGACGAAGCTTTCGTGACTGCTCTCCACACGAAAAACTAACTTTATTATTTCCTAACGTTAGGCCGATCCTAGAATACGCCAGTGTTTTGTAAAACCCCAAAAAAACGCCATCTAATAAAATAAAAAAATTGAGCAGGTACAAAATAAGGCGGCTAGACTCGTTAAAAGCAATTACAATTATAGGAAAAGTGTCACTGCTATAAAAAAAAAAAAAAAAACTAGATTGGGAGCCGCTGGTATCTAGAAGAAGTCGTCTCCGCTTAAAGGTTCTCCACGCAATATACCACGATCAAACCGGAATAGATAAGTTGAAATTCATTCAACCACCTACCGTCGTATCTCGTAGATTAGACCACTCAAAGAAAATAAGGGAATCTAAAATCCGAGCAAACATTTTAAGATATTAATTTTTTTTTTTTAACACCATAACACAGTGGAGGGAATTAACTGATAACATCATCTCAATCCCGTCCAAAGCTCTCTTCTATGACAAAATGACGCGCGATAGTGCAGCCCTTGGGAAGATCATGGCGGCACAGCGCAGCACTGACCTACATTTCAGACGCCATGTTCTTCCCAAAAGTGGCGCGCGGCACGTGTCTCGAGCATTTCCACAACAATGAATGGCGCCACGTTTCCCAGGATAGAGGAACTTGTCTACTAGTTAAAGCCCCTCAATCGTGGGAAAAGTGGCGCCATTCATTGTTGTGGAAATGCTCGAGCCACGTGCCGCGTGCCACTTCTGGGAAGAACATGGCGTCTGAAATCTAGCTCAGTGCTGCGCCGTACCGCCATGATCTTCCCAAGGGCTGCACGTTGCACGTGCCTCGTGCATCGACGCACCGTGCGCCACTTTTAAAACATGAAGGGGCTTTACTACTAGTGACGACGTTTAGAGGAGGAAACGCGCAGGCCTTGTCTTCTAGGTGGTATTGAATCTAGTCAGTAGAGTTATGTGTCACGTGGCAACACACGTGAGTGTTGTGATTTTGAAATTCCCGCGCGAGGTCGTGGCGTGACGTCACACGTGACGTCACAAGTGGCTTGACGTCATGACACTATCGACCCGCTAAATTTGGCGGGAACATGTTCTGCTAAATTTAGCGGGCAAATTTAGGGGAAAATTTTCCCGAAAAGTTTAGCGGGTCGATAGGGTCATGACGTCACAGCCACGTGTGACGTCAGGATTTTCAATCCCGCCAACGCCGACGCCGGATTTTCTGCGACGCAAGCTCCCGCCCCCAAAGAAAAAAAAAAAAATTTCATTTTTTGCTAGGCGATGTATAATGGTTCAGAAGACTACCCAATCAATATTTTGCAACAGAGCGTCGCGTATATTTTTAATCAAGTCAAAAAACGCAACTGCTCGAAACCGAAACCGAAACTGGACTAGGGAGGAAGAAGTATAGAGGAGGAGAGCATTGCCGGAAGTCACGTGGCTGTGCATTTTTTTTTGTTTTTTTTTTTTTCAATTAACGTATTTGGTGCTCTTTAGAGGCTGGAAAAAAGTTGGGTATATTTCTTTTTCCAATTTTAATATTAAGTGTGTGCCCTCAATGACCCACGACTACGATTATCTTTGGTGGTTGCGTCTAAACTATAGAAAATGGCATGTGACCAGGGAGAAGATAGTAAGCGCGACTCAAACCGGCCAGTTCTCCATCGGCGGTTTTCGGGCGGAAAGAAAACGAATTTCGAGCCGCAAATTGTGTTCTGGCTAGTTGGGCTTTCATGTGCCACGTACAAATAAAAACCTTGGCGAGCATAAATACCCTGTCATTGTCCCTCTAACGCTAGCACGTTAAAATATTAAAAAAATAGGATAGAAAGAATTTGGAAATACATATTAGAGGAATTTTGCTGGGGGCAGATATAGTACTAATATTGCGTATTAAATAACGATATATATTCGATGTGTTATACTTCGTAGCACTGGCTTGGGTGCACCCGCTATTAGCAGGAAGATGTTTTGGTGGCGCCCTCCTATAGGGAGTATTCACTGGCGGCCATAGCTGTGTGCGCGAATGCTGAGCGCGTGCTGATGGCGAGCTTCCACAGTTCTTTTGTAACGTGCATTCCGCACCATCAAGAGTGCCTGTCTTAGCAGCCTATTGATGTGAGCTCGTTCTGAGCATGCGCTCTAAACAGTACCCACAAGTATGGCGTCCAGTGAATACTCCCTATAGTTCCCTCTCGTGACGTCATTAACTTTGAAACAACAAGCTCGATGGTGCCCGTAATTAGCATGGTAAAAGCTTGAAATCATAGCGCTCTGAAACCATCACTGCCAACACCGTCAAAACCGAAGCTTTTAAATTCCTCTTATTTCCGTCGATAAATTCTTTGCTGACGTCAGAGGCAGCAGTATAGCGTATAGCCAATCGTTTAAGGCCGACCACAGCGACGCTTTCGATGGCGCGCGCACGTCGCCCTTCAGCGCGAGCTCGCTGGCTTCCACGGTGCTTTGGTTGCGCGTGCCTGCGCATTCACACTTGTCTGGGGAGAAAGCTCGCGCTGAAGGCGGAGCTTCTAGTCTCAGCCAGAGCCGTGTATATAGAAAGATTGGTCAATGGGAGGCGCGGGCAGGGCCAGGGCGTGCGCCAGACTCGGAAAGAGGGCTTGGCATGCTCTCTTGACCAACCAAAAACCGGAATGATTCCCCTAGCGGTGGTAGCGAGAAACAGTTCTGATCAAAGGTTTATGTTCGTATATGGTTTTAATAAGCGCGTAACAGTGAAGTGTAGTAACTCTTCGTGGTTGAAAACAGGTTGCACGTGTTGTTTTGATCATGATCATGCAGAAAGATGTAAGAAACGAATGCGCCACTCAACTCTGTTTTGCTCGGACAGAGTGTGACCGCTCGGACGGCAGATTCCCGGCCCTCGGCGCTTGGCGTAAGGATTATGTCGATCGTTCCGCTAGACGCACTCTTCCACCGTCATTTTGGATGAACGTGATTGAAACATCACGTGTACCATATTTTCAGTCACCGAGAGTCACTCCGGTGCAGTTATCAGGTTTCTTTCTCGCGACCACAGCCAGGGTATTATTTCCGGCTTCTGGTTGGCCACGTTCGAATTTATGAAGACCCTGGAACACGCCCAGCCCACTTTCGGTCAATGGCGCCTCCTCATTTGTCTCCTATACTTCCCAACGAATGGCCAAACTCTACATATACGGCTCTGGTCTCAGCTTAAGTAAGGGTGAACGGAGCATAGCGTATACAGAGAATAAAAAGGATGCGTGATATATGTGGTAACTCGGGCAATGGAGGAAGAGAACGCGCACGAGCTGGCAGAGAGCTTGAGGGAATGAGGAACCGGCCACCATCGGGCAAGCATCGGCTAGCACAGCCTAGCCTGTATAAATATGTAAATAAACCGCAATCTACTACGTTTGGCGACGAGGTGTTCCTGTCAAGTCATCATCCGTGGGCATCAACTGCGTAGGCAATCTGCAAATCTCGAGCGAGGCAGGTCCTCATGATGATTGCGTCGCTCTATATCCAGTTGATGGGGGCACGTGCAGTGTCGGCGACGGCATCGAGGTCCTGCTGAAGCTGGCAGGAAACCCTGTGAAAATGCTGCTCGACACTGGTGCGTCTCTAACCATCATCTCGGAGAGGCAATACAACGAGTCGCTGCGCGGTTTGCCACTCAAACCCACTACTCTGCGTCTCCGCTCGTACACGGGCGGTGCCATCCCTGTCCTCGGAGAAGCAGAAGTTCTGGTAACTTACGAAGACCAGGAGGTGACACTACCACTGGTGGCCATTCAAGGAGATCGACCAGCGCTGCTGGGAAGGAATTGGTTGCGGCACATCCGCATCAACTGGTCAAATATTTTTTCCATCACCGAGACTGCAGCTCGGAACGGACTAGCCAGTCTGCTAGACAAGCACAAGATGCTTTTCAGCGAAGAAACGGGAACGGCGAAGAGAATAAAGGTAGCGATTCACGTCCAGCCGGGATCTGCTCCCATCTTTTTCAAGCTTCGCCCGCTTCCATTTGCGCTACGAGAGGTTGTGGAGAAAGAGTGGGAAGATCTCGAAAATAGAGGCACCATCACCAAGGTTGACAGAAGCGAGTGGGCGGCACCGATCGTGGTAGTTCCCAAGAAGGACAAGTCCGTTCGTCTTTGTGGAGACTACAAGGTCGACGTAAACCGTTGCATTCGACCGGAAACCTATCCACTACCGACTGCAGAAGACTTGTTTGCGACCCTTGCTGGTGGCAAGTACTTCAGTAAGGTGGACTTGACCAGTGCCTACCAACAGTTGGAGCTGGAGCACAGCTCGAAGGCCTACACCGCCATCACTACACACAAAGGTCTTTACCAGTATAATCGACTACCGTTTGGAATCTCCACATCTCCGTCAATTTTCCAACGGACCATGGACCAAATACTGAAAGGATTGGAGCACGTAGTATGCTATCTCAACGAGGGTCACCCAGGCACAAGTCGCATGAAGGCCAAGGCTCGAAATCATCCTTGGTGGCCAGCGTTGGATAAAGATAAAGAAGATTTCGTCAAAAAGTGCTACGCTTGCGCGTTTATGCAAAACTATCCGGCGGCAGCACCGCTACACCCATGGTCGTGGGCAAGAGCCCCGTGGGAGAGAATTCATGTCGACTATGCTGAACTAAACAAGCAGCACTATCTTGTAGTCATGGGGCGCGTTAAGTCCGTGCTCCGGAGCGCGAGAGTTTGGCGCTCCTTTCACTAAACTGACAGGAGCGCCACCGGAGACTGACACTCGAGCGCGCTCCTCGTGCACCCAGAATTTTTCGGAGCGCGAGTGACTTCTTCGCGCTCCTTGACGTCACGTAAACAAACAAGATGGCTGCGCTGCTGTTGAGACCGTCGAGACGAAAGACGTAGCCGGACCGCTGACCCCTTTTCACTTGATTAGTGCTTAATCCAGCAGGTAAAAACGATTTGATTTGAAAGCCAAGACAGCAACTATTGTTCCGAAAAAGGTTTGTTCGTGCACCTCGCCTGAAAAAGAGATTCATCTATCAAGCGGTAGCGTGCCGATAGCACAGCGACAGAAAAGTTGTCTAGATAAGGAGACATTCGGACCGCTCTGCCCCTTTTGTAATGCTTAGCCCAGCGAATAAAGATAGTTGGATTTGAAAGCCGAAATATCAGTGCGCATTAAGGAAAAGTTTTGTTCGTACCTCTTGCCAGAAAACGAATTGATCTATCTATCGGACGAGCGTGCCGGTAGCTCGGCGACAGAAAAGTTGTGACGAAAAGATAGACCGCCGCCCTGCTTAGAATGCTTAGCCCAGCCGCAGCGAATAAAGATACTTAGATTGGAAAGCCGAAACATCAGTTAGCGTTGTGGGAAGGGTTGGGTCATGCATACCGCTTAAAAACGAATTGACGTGCTATCGAACGACGGTGTGCCTGTGCCGGTATCGGCGTGCTTCCGTTTGGCGCTGCGAGACGCAACGACGGAATCTCTGACAAATTTGAGGGTTTCCTGCGTCGAATAGCGGGTTCAAGAATGTTGTCTTTAATTCAAATCGGAACAGCATGCATGGTCAATAAATAGATCGGCCAAGTAACTTTCGACATATGTGCACGAAGCGAGTCTTCAAACCTTACAGGAATATTAAAACGTTCGTAGAAACTTCATAACGTCACCGTCTCTTTTGCTTTGGACTCTGCCGCTCTGCACGGGCCTAATTAATTTATCTTCGAAATAATTTCGGCTTCTGCCGCACGTATCCAGGAGAAGCCGGGTTCATCATAAGTTCATAACCGTGCGGTAGGAAGGAGCTCGTGGGGCTGTGGGCTCACGATAGTCTCGGGTCGTGTTCCAAAATTCACTCGATCTCACTCTAGGGTAAAGGTTCCGAACCTTAGCGTTCAAAGACCTACCCGCGTCCAGCGTTCCTCTGTTTTTGTTGTCATGTGACATAATCCGCCAGGGTAACTCGGATCCGTTCGAGTAGATTTGGAACGCACCTCGGTGTATCGCGCTCCTGTACGCGATGCGCCGTTTAGTTCCTGCGCTCGGAGTATGAAACTCGGAGCGTCGGAGTAGGAGTAAAGGAGCGCCGACTTAACGCGCCCATCGACAGCTACTCGAAGTGGATAGAAGTTCTACCCACAATGACGGCAACGGCAGCTCGCACCATTGAGATGCTGAGGAACCTCTTCGCGTCCTATGGAGTTCCCTCCGAGCTTGTGTCGGATAATGGACCACAGTTCGTTTCAGGGGATTTGGACAACTTCTTGCGAATGAACGGGGTGAAGCACATTCGCACACCGCCATATAACCCGGCATCGAATGGAGCTGCTGGGCGAGCCGTTCAAACATTCAAGAGAGCTTGGATGAAAGGAAACACACAAGGAGAAACAGAAAACCAAAGGCTGCCAAGATTTCTCTTGAGCTACCGCAGTACTCCTCATACTATAACAGAGAAGACACCGGCTGAGCTGTTCGTCAAGCGGCCGCTTCGAACCCGCCTTGACTTGATAAAGCCAAGTACAGAGCGGACCGTCGTCAAGCATCAACGCTAGCAGCAGTTGGCGCATGACAAATCGCGAAGACCACTTCATAGCTTTGATTTGATGCGGGTGACCGGGTCCTCGTGCGACACGTGAGAGGCAACCATCACTCGTGGTTACCAGGCGTTATTGTTTCCCGACGAGGATCACTGTGGTATCTGGTGGACGTTCGAGGACGCACAATCTCCGTTCACTTGACCATATTTTACGACTAGATGCACAACTACAAAGTCGTGAAGTATCAGGCCCATCGCCATGGATGCTCTTCGGTCCAACTGCTAGTCCTGATGCGTCCACGTTAGCAGATAGAGATTTGCCACGTTCAGCACCAACCGCACCACCTCCAGTGGTGCAGACAGGGTCGGCCGGCGACACCTCCTCGAAGCCGGCTGAACGTTCAACTCGGTACCCGTACCGCGTTCGGCGTCCCCCAGACAGACTTGGAGCGCTGCCTAACCTGCCCGAAGCTAGAGGGCCCCTGTAACTTAACAACTAAACCAGGAGAAATGTGGTAACTCGGGCAATGGAGGAAGAGAACGTGCACGAGCTGGCAGAGAGCTCGAGGGAATGAGGAACCGGCCGCCATCGGGCAAGCATCGGCTAGCACAGCCTAAACTGTATAAATATGTAAATAAACCGCAATTTACTACAATCTACATTACTGGATCAAGGTATATATGCTGAGATGTCAAACGAGATTTGGCCAGCTTCTGGCCCGTACACATAACAACCCCCAATCGATAAAGCCGCAGTCACGCTGCCCATACATCACACGGGCTTCGCTGCGAATACGATGAGAGAATTGTGTGCTGACACGCCACAGGCATCTTGGAAGCATGCTTGCTTCGTACATTTGTGTGCTTCGAGCAAGTCTCCAGAGAGTTTTTGTACGACCAGTGGGCCATGATCGTGAGACAAGGAAGGACTCAGACGGTGTCTGAAGACCGTCTTTCGTATGTTAGAAGTGTGACCACGGTTTTACGCTGCGTTTCACTTCCACCAGAGCCCCGTAAAATCAGAAACCCCGGGAGGCCAACCCTGACAAAAGGGGCCCCGGGTTGGTGCCAAGGGCGCTTCCCCACCGAGCCCATCGCTCGCACGAGTGCGCACGCGCGTTCCCCCACGCAGCCAGGCGTGCGGCTGCCGGGCCAACGCAGCCGCGACGGTCGAGGACCGGCGAGGGTGCCCGAAAATCGATGGCCGTTCACCCGGCCTGCGTGTCAGGGGGGCCACGGACCTGCCGCCGACGCGAATCCCTCTCCTCGGCCGCTCCTCCGCCCGCCGCCAACGAAAAGAGGGACGCCCGCGCGCCCAACACGCGCCCCGGCTCGCCGCCTGCGCACAGCCGCCCACTCTCGCCGTTCATTATACTAAAGGTCACTCCATGTATTAAGTGCCGTGTCTGCGATACATTTATTATTATATTTTTAAACCGCCAAATGTTGTTATTGTCGGTTTTTTTTTTTTAGCTTTCTAATTTTTAAATTGTGTGCTTCCATCCGTTCGTTCAGATCGTGCATTTCCCAGCTAACTTTAGCGGGAAAATTGACGTCGTGTAACGTCGGGGTATCACGTAACACCACGACTTGACACCGTGATGTCGCGTCACGTGACCACGTCGCGTAACGTCAGATCATGTGACGCCGATTTCTCCGCTGAATTTGACGGGTGCAACTGGCGGCGCGTGACGTCATAGTATCACTTGGCACCGCAACTTGATTCAGATTCGGAAAGCGTTTATTTCCCACAAACGGGGAGGGGGCAAGGGGATGGCGCCGGTGCTTCCAGTGACCTAGACGCACGTGACACGACACTAAAGGAAGGAGAGGGTTAGGTCTAGATGAAGACGCCTAGCCCATGGCCTCGTAGACAAAACCCAGGAGGCTCTGCAAGGAGTCTTCTATGTTGCTTGGTTCTGGTGGGTGGAGAAAGTCGTCCAAAGAGTGGGCTTGGGTGGGCCGAAACTTGTCCCTGGCCTTTTTGTAGCAAGGGGAGTTCCACAAGAGGTGGTGCATGTCCGCGGGTTCTTGGGTGTCACGTTTGGTGCATGTGTTGGACCTTTTATCTCTGTTCCACTTGGCCGTCCTGGCCGGAGTGCGAGCGGCATCCGCCATGAAGCGAGTGAGGATGGGCTTGTCCTTACGCCCGAGTATCTGAGTTAGGGAGTATGGCTTGGGGGGTAGTCTTCCTAACAGCGTGTTTTTGTGAAGGTTCTTAATCTTCGCACGCTCCTCTTTGGGATCGTATTCTGTCTGATCCTGGGATCTGTTTCTCAGGGGAGGTCAGGGAGCGTATCCGTGGTCGTATTGTAGTGGATTCGAACCAGCCTGCTCGCGGAGTAATGAGAGTGACACGCGAGTCAGCTGATGGGCGTCTTCATTTCCGAGGATTCAAGCGTGGTCCGGTCTCCAGAAAATCTTGACGTCGGTGCCTTGCTTGCGGAGCTCGGTAGCCATCTTAATGGTGTTGTTGTTGTTGTTGTTGTTTAGCTTCCGCTCGAAGCCTTCTTGCATTCTTGTACTGTACCTTTGAAATCGGTAAATATTCTGAACCTGTTTAGGTCTGATTCCGAGTCCTTGTTGTAGGAGGTAAGCTAAGGACAGGCGAAGGACCTCCAACTCTCCCCCTTTAAAGGGGCCCTGCAAAGACCTTTTTGCTGTTTTTTTTTTAATTTGCACCGAACCTGAGCGCACTGAACGTAGTAACTTAGTGAAACTTTTCTTTTCTCGAAATTCGCTTAATTTTAAAAGTTATAGGCAAATTAAGATTAAAAAAACAAGCAAAAAATAACCTCCCTCATGACGTCCTTGGTTGCTTGAGTGACCGTGAACTAGAGGAGGGGTAGTGAGCTCAGCGACCGCTCACGGCTGCCGCACTCCGTGTCGACGGCGCGAGAGGGCGCCACTAAAGCATGTTCTGAATAGGCTGTATGCAGCGGGCAGCCAGAGCGGCTCTCATTGCATTTGCTGCGCGATTAAACACTAATTCGGCATGACACTTCATTGGCCACAAACGACAGCAAACACGGGGTAAAGATCAGTTCAGAATGGGAGCCACTTCGCGCTGCCATACCGCGAAACGGCTAAATCGCAAGACAAAGCTTCTCGCCGAAGGCCTTCGGAACGCTCGGAGCCGGTCGGATCCTCCTGTCCTTACGACCGCAGCGCCGCCGCGTACATCCGGGACCTTTCCGTGTCGGCGCCTGATCCCACTACTCCTTTCTAGTATGCGCCGCCTTTTCCACCGCTTGGTGGCGGGTATGTCGACGGGTCATTTCTTGTTTTCGTACTTTATAAACTGCATTTGTTTCTTTTCTGATCTAAAATACTGAACAAAAACTACTTTTATAAATAATTGGATCGGTTCGCGCCACTTATATTTTGTATTTCGACTAAAAAGAAGCTTTTAGCGGCTCTGACCAGTAGTAAGCCCAGGACCAAAGACGTCACATTTTGCGCGCTTTTGGTACCGCGGGTCGCCCTCGTCGGTAGAGGAGGTTTCCGCGTCATCCGGTTAAAATATGACGCACTAATATTTAGTTACTCTCTCCGTGCCCGCTGGCTTGCCCGAACCCCAAAAGACGTGGAAATCGCAAAAAAGGTAGACGCTTAAATATTATTGCAGGGCCCCTTTAAACTGCAGTCGCCCTAAGAGGGGCAGCAGCACCTTCCTTTGCGTAGTCGGTGTATGACGCCAGCAAGTCGGGTCTTTCCAGCATTCAACCATTTTCTTCTGGGCATGGGCTATTTCGGAGTTCCTCTTACCATCTCATTTCACGGATGTGAGAGGTCTCTCTTCGGTGATGTCGGCAGCATCTACCCAAAGGGGAGGAGCCTCCGGCAGTTCTGGCAAGAAGCAAATGACCTTTCCTAATATTTGAAATATTTGTCTTCCCTGTATCGAATGTTTCAGTTATTTCTCGCGTGTCACAGCACGGGCCTTGACTGTGTCCTGGAGCGTATTAAGCTCCAACTGCCTGCCAAGCCAAGTGAGGATCATTTTGAGCCCATCTACTATACCGACTCAATCTCCACACTCGCTCGTATGGACGTAGCCGCCCCTGCCATCTCAACAGTGCGTCAAGAGACCCCAATGACGTGTGCATGCCCGACTATGATGACACATTTGCATGCGAAATGTCGAAACGGTGGTGTCAATGTCTTCACTAAATTTAGCGAGAGAATTCATAAGCGCGACGTTCCTCACTCGATCCCGAAACGACCGTTTCGTGTCTTGTAAACAAATTTACACAATCGTTATATAAATATTGCATTCCAGAAGATAAAGATCGTTGGAAATTCTAACCACTACAAAGGAATCAAGCAAGCTAACTGGATTGGCGTTTCCTCCGCAGAACGTTTACTGTACCCAATCTCACAGCGCTACCAATGGAGGAAAAAAAAAAAAGGGGGGGGGGGGGGAATACTGAAAGCCCTTGGTTTACACGTTTCATCATAAGCTATGAGCGCAGTCAAAGGCCCGGACACATACAAACACGAACACGCGGACTAAACGCGATAGTCACGCGGGATCCGGCGCGCCTGATTGGTGTGACCGATTATAGAACACGTATAAAGAAAGATTACGAACGAACGCCATGACGTTGCTCTTTTGGAGCTGTTTGATCGGTCCCCTCGGCTCGTAGCGACGGCTGCGGTTTGATTCAAAAGGGAGTTTTCGTCGACCGTTTTCCCACCTCCGCTACGCTCTCCGGAACGAAGACGCCATTATTGCACATGCGCGGCGCTAGCCTTGCCTGCAGAGTCCCAGATCTCGTATCGGGTGGCGGAGAACGTTGCAGGACAGCGGAAACGATGTACGAAAGCTCCTTACAGGCGGCGTATAGCGTACGAAACGCGGTAGTTTCCGAACCCACGTGCTCGCGCGGGTACAACGCTGCGCGTAACTCTGGAGGTCCATGGGGCGCAGTGATCGTTACTTCTCGTAGGTGTCCCTGAACATCCGCAATCCGTCGCTAAACACGTCTGCCCGGTACGGGGCCTGGAATGCGTCTCCGACTTCTGTTTAGAACGTTTTCGTTTGGTCCCCCTGGTTTCCGCCTTGACGTCACGACTGGGAAATGACGTTTGGAGTGCTACGCTTCGCCGAGATCCGGACAGTGGCTCTTCAGCGGCGGAGGTGGACGCTACAGGCGCCTTTTCTGCAGCCGCTCGCTCACGTCCGCTCGACGGAAACTCTGACAGCCAAGGGTTGAATGACACAGCGGAAACGGCGCCTGCGTTCGCCAGTCTCCTTACCCTGCACTTCTATACTCTGGTGGTCAACATTGCTCACAGAGTTTGATACACGGTTAAAGTAGGGCTAGCAGGGCACCTGATCGCCGCCGTCCTCTACTCCTGTGGGCAAGCACCCTGTGTGGGCAAACGCCTCTCGATAGGGCGCATAAATTAAACTTGTCAACATCACGCCCACTGCATGGAACTGTATACAAATTGCTAATGCCTTTTTCGCTTTTTTTTCTTGCTTTTTTTAGGGTTTAATATATGTTGAGCTGCAGTGAGGAATCGTCACTGCAGCTCGCCGAAATTTAGAATTGTCAAATACCTGCTCCTTTTTGTTCTATATCTTGGTCAGAAGCAAGGAAAGAAAAAGAACTTTTCTGACGACATTTGCAGATCCACATAAAAGGGCGCTCTTAGTTTTTTAAAGTTCCTATCTTTTATATGTTACAGCAGAAACGCGCGGATGACTGAGCCGTCTCGGTCAGAAAAAAATAATTGGAATCACCCCAATACCAAATGTCGATCATAAAATTTAAAACAAAGAGAAGCAAGCTACAAGACCTCACCCCAGGAAATCACATTGGTTCGATCTTCCGATCACCCTCCTTCGTTCCTCTCACTCTGTAGTTCAGCAGGAATAAAGATTTCGATAGAGAGCTTCCTGAAGCTCTATCCAAAAAGTGTGACAAAACAAGAATATGGTAGTCACGATCCACTCGACCGGTGCACTTACAGTGGACCCGCCAATACCGATTCCACCCTCAGTTAGCCGGATCTCCCTTCCGATATGGGTGCGTGCCACGCCCCCCATTTCCTCGACATGTGCCGCTGACGGCGCGCGCGCAAGCAGCGCGCGTCCCGGCGCGCTGAAAACGAGAGCGGCCCGTCCTTGGGGAGATCGATATCAGTACGGTTCAGCGGCGGTCGCCCGACAAAGCGGCGCTCCCAGACGCGCGACCGCCGCTAATGGCTTCCAGGGACGGGACTCGGCCCGCAGGTTCACGTAATGGGCGCGCAAGGGCGACGGCCGCTACTAGTTCGCACTCCGCCAAACACAGACGAACGTCGCCCAAAACAGCACAGAGGTGCACGAGGGAGCTTTTTAATCGGAGCAAAGATTACACACGCGCCAGATTGAGCCGCCATAGCCGCCCTTCTCTTGTCTTACCGAGATGCCGAGCCACTGAAGCGGGCGTTGACGAGTCTCCACAACGGCCTATGCTGGGGGGAAGAACACAGTAACACTTAAAATGGCAATAACCTGTCCTGCCGTGGAAATGATGAAGTGACGCGAACGGAATAAGAGGAAACAAAAACTGAAGGTCAGTTATGGCGGCGCCCATGCACAGCTGCTGTAAAGCGTCTATAGACCTTTCCAGCGGCAGTCTCGAACGAAGCGCCCGGGCGGAAAATGCTGAGTCACTGAGCTGTGGACGCATGCGCAGCATCCGATATACCGCACAGCAGACCAACAGCGCATGCTCAGAAGGCGTTCCACAGCTCAGCAGACAAAGATGGCAGCGCGCAGAAGGCGCTTTTTGGAAAGGTCTATATACATTTCCAATGTTTACAAAATCACAGTCCAGCGTGCGATCTTCACAGCCCAGCCCGTGCGTGTTCGTTGCTTCGGAAAGCGAGGAAAGCACGCGCCACACGCACGAACACTCAAGATGGTACCGGCCACACGCTCTTTTTTGGAAAGGTCAATAGGCAGCGAGATGTTTTGGTGGCGCCCTCCTATGGTTACCTTTCGTGACGTCATTACCTTGTGAACAACAAGTTTGAAGGTGTTTGTAAAGAGCATGGTGGAAGCTTGAAATCATAGCACTCTCAAACCAACACCGCCAACACCGTCAGAATCGAAGTTCTTCCATTCCTCTTATTTCCGTCCATGGGAAATCCTTTGCTGACGTCATAGTCAGTATTCGGCCAATCGTGGAAGACCGATCACAGCGACGCTTTCGATCGCTCACGTCGCCAATAGCGGGGGAATCGACGTCACCCGATCCGACGTCACCCGACGTGGTCACGTGATGCAACATGACGGTCTCACGCCCTGACGTGAGACCGTCATGTCGCGTCCGTTCCGTCAAGGGGTTCTGTCAGAAGCCTTCCCTGCTTTAAAATATGGCAAATTGCTACGCAATTGTGTTGCAAGGGTGAAACGTTCTAGTAGACATTTAGCGATACTCTGAGTTTCCAGACGCCAGACGACTACGTTCACGGCTCTCTTTACCAGATAGGTTAGCGCGTATCATGTGTACACGTGATAGTTGTTCCTAGAATAAAGCGATACTACCGCTAATCGGGCTGATAAACCTGGCGATCTTCCGGAGCCTTCCATACCCGCGAGCTCCTCTCACTTTGTGCGCAGAGGTGGTCGAGCTCCTCTTCGCCTACCCCTCTGGTGAGATGACCTTCCCGCTAACCAATCAGCGTCCAGCACCTCACTGCTCCTCTCCCACCGGTCAACCAATCAGTGTCCAGCCTCGCAGCCAGGCGAGGCTCCACCAGGCTTCTCAAAATGCCGAGCACCTACCCAAAGAACCGTTAACACGTTCCAATCCTATGCAGCGTGCAAATTCGTCTACTCCCTGCGCACCTCGTGCGTTTGTCTACCCGCCAAATGTGACCACGTGCTTTTGTTTACCCTCAACCAATAACGGCTCGTGCTTGGCTGGCTCGTTATCGCTCGTCCCCTTCCTGTTCTCTGATTGGCGTGCCCTTCCTTGCTTTCTGGTGCGCCAAAGACGCATTTTGGAACACTTGCTCGCCGTTATACCCGATCTGGAAGACCCGAGCGGAGCTTCGTGATGTCAGACTCTGGAAGTCACGTGGTGCTACTCGCTCCGCGGTGCCCAGGGGTCCTGGGATGAATCCCTGCCCCGATCGTGTCATGACCCCACTAGTCGGATGTAAAATAAGAACGCGCCTGATGAACCCCACCACGTGCCAGCCACGACATCGAATCACACCACGGACTAACCGGGGAAACTAGTAGCATGAAAAGTAATGAGATGTCAGCGCGACGAATCAGTACGCAATAGCCTCGGTAGCGGTCTATTTGCGCATCGAGGAGGAACAGTGCTTGGTGGTAACAGGGGTGTGGGAGGAGCTTCTGGTGCATTCTTAACTTGAGTCTGACTAGAGTACGTGATGAACGTTAGAGATGTTACCGGCGCAGTACAACTCCTAAGAGTCGTACTTCAGTATACCACAACCTCTCCTTTACCTCGTAGAAGTGACGGAGAGTTTGTTCTTGCAAGGAGTGCATAACTGTTTCTCCCAAAAGAAAAAAAAATAAATAAAGAGAGAGAGAGAGAGGGAGAGTAGAGGAAGAAGGTAGAAAAGGACGAAAAGTAAAAAAGGAAGGGTAGTTGCGATCATAGAGTGGTGAATGTAGAAACACAAGCACGCACGCACACACAAACACAACACAGATAGAGATACGCTCGCTTGGCTTCGACAGGACACAGCGTCCTATGTTCCTCGTGGGATGCGTCCTTGTGAAACAGACATGTACAAGTTACTCAAAAAAGTAATTAAGTTAAGTAACTGAGTATTGGCCCCAAAAGTAATTTGAGTAGAGTGAAAATTACTCAAATGGAAAGTAATTTAGTAAATTACTAACCACCGTAAAAAAGTAGCGAATTACTTTCAAATTTACTTTTATATTTTTTGTGGTAAATGAAAGTATATAGGTTTTGAAATGTTAGCGAAATTCTGCTAGCCAAACATAAAAAAGCTTGAGTTTTTACAGATATGCATTAATAGCTGGTTCTACTTCTGCGTGCCTAATTGTTTTGCACTTTTTTGTTTGTTTTGGTCAACGACGTCACCGTGTTGCGGAATGTATCATTTCTCCTTTGAGGTTTAGCACTGCCCGAGCTTAATTTTGCAGATAGTGTTGGCTTGTTTACAGGGTTGCGTAAAGTGGATATAACAAGTAGGTGAAGTAAAGTACAAAGTAAAGGTGAGGTTATGTACAGAGCGCGACACTGTTAGCGCGAACAAGCGATCGCCGATTTTTCCAGTTTTTCACTTTGAAACCAAGGGATGTCATCTAAGTTATTATTGTTACGGAAAGAGCTCATTGAGTTCTATAATGTAAGCGATAAAATTTCGCGGTCGCTAATACTATTTAGAAGTAAAATGCGAAAATGCGCCGATGTCGTGTTCGCGCTAACAGTGTCGCGATGTATACTTCAAGTAAAGTAGTAAGTACGCCTGGTGCAATGCACTTGTAGTAAATTTCTATAATTAAAATGTTATTTCAATGTAAAGCACAAGTACATTTTAACACAATCTTTCATGATGCCCTTTCATCCCCCATACAATTTTTTTTTTTTTTTTAACAGGTATGCATTGCTCCAGGGGTAATCGGAGGTGCATCAGTTTTCTTGTTTTCGGAAATGGCGGCATATATTGGATAAAGTCAACACAGAGTGGGTTGTTCTACTCTCGCTGACGAACTATTTAACACAATCAACTTATAGTGCCCTTATTTCTATCGGTCTTACAGCCGCCATTACTTCACTCAGCGAAATGACCAGATGACGTCTCGAAAGACGATAGCGCATTTCACTAGATGGTACGCCATTTTTTGTTTCAAAATTTAGAGAATGCACTTTTAATACGGGACTTGAACTGTCCATGGAAAGTACCAGAAACGTTTTTTTTAGTGAAGCATAAGTACATGCTCAGAGAATGCACTTTAAGTAAAGTACAAGTTTTCTAAACCTACTGAAGTAGTACTTTAAGTACAATGTACAGTACTTATAGTACTTTCTAACACTACTTTTTTTTTTTTTTTGTAAAAACGGCGGGGGATTTATTGAGATTTCTCGAACGATCTTCGAATCATGGAACACCCGCATATTCTGAGTTTTGTGAGCAAAGGCAATGCAAAGAGGTCACCTTTACGTTGCCTTTTAGCACGTGATTCTTCAGGAAAGCACCAGGTGAGCTTCAGAGCGGGTGCTGCATTTTGTTGCCAGGATGCATGTATACACTTCATGTAGTGGGCGAGAGCTCCTACGTTGTGGAGAAGTGGGGACAAGCCCTTTCTTCAAATGTGTCAAGTCTCCTACAGCTTCGGGACACAAAGAAATGCCAGCCTTCGGCGTTAGTCTCGCAGTTACTCGGCCTCACTTGCGACACGTCTCTCCACTCCCCACGCCTCGTATCAGGGTTGTTGCAGTCGGGGGGCTCGTGAACTTTTGGAAGGGTATCGGACCCTCAAACCCCCCCCCCCCCCCCACCCTGCCTACGGCACATGTTTCCCCCTCTTTGCAAATATCAGCTGATCTTCCAAGATCTTATATCTTTTTGTGCAGGAATGTTTGTTGATAAGCAAACCTTCTACTAAAATTTGAAATAAATTTGTAAATTGAGTAGAAGTTACTCGGAAAAAGTAATTAAAGTAAACTACTGATTACCGAAATAAAAATGTAATTGAAAGCTACTAAACTACTCAGAAAAGTAGTTAAACTACGGTAACTTGATTAGAGTAGTTGAACTACGTACAAGTCAGCTGTGAAGGACCGTTAGAGCCTATCCGACAAGCCGGTAGAGGTCAAGAAATTTAGACTGCGAAGGTAGAAGACGGCGGACGCAGGTGCGCGCTGCCTGGTTTGCACGATCGCCTGATGCGAAGAAGAGCGATCGGCGACAGAGAGGAACCCCGTCGAAGGGGCGTGCCCGCGTGTTGCGTCGGCTCGAGCGCGGGCATGTGCGTCCCAGCTGCGTCACCTTCTCCCGGGGGGTCAGTCGGGTTGGGCGCCCAAGGGTGGCATCGGAAAAGCAGACGCAACAAGAGCGATTATCTCCAACCGCGAGTTCAGCACCGCTCCTGAGCGCTGTTGGGTGCGAGCTTGGTTCGCAGAGATGGCGGGACTGAACAACAAACAAACGAGGATATATTTCTCGAAAAACTAAACCCGCAAGCACACTGCTCTCGTGCATCATACAAAGGACACGGTGTTCGCGGCAGACACGATGACAGACGTGTCTGCGGACTCGAGCAACTTCGAAGCATATATGTACGCTTTGTTTGCAGACCGTTTTCTATTACAAACAATGTCACATGATCACCATGCAAGGAAGAAACGCGCCGCAGACAATAGAGCGTCTTAAGGAACCGTTTCTGCCGATTCGATACGGTGCGATGGGCCCTCCGGTACGCACTGCGCATGCGCTGCAGCATAAGACTCGCGCATGAGTAGTGCGTACGGGAGAGCCCACCGTACCGGATCGGATGTGCAAAAACGGTTCCCTACAACTCTCTAGTGTCTGCAGACTGTCTTTTGTACGATGTATTCGCAGTGCTATCGCGGCATCGAGGTACCTACCTCCATCGGCGAGTCAGTCCCCTCTCTTAAATCGCGAGCCCATGCAACGTGCGTGGAGCATCGCGAACCGATTCTCCACCCACCATAAAGGTCCCTTGGCTTTAAGGACATTTATGGCCAAGTGAAGAGGGTATTAAACGCGTAGTCCCCACCCTTCGCACCCAAATAAAGTTGCATTTTACGCCAAAGCCTCGTTCTTCTTACAGTCTCAGACATAACGCAACCCCGAAACTACGGGTGAGCAGACGACGACACACACACGAAGGGTCTCCCTATCTAGTGAGACTTCTCGTGCACGTGTTGTCCTTTGCTTACCTGCAGTATCTGGGTTGTTTCGTGACTAATCTTGACCAGCTCACTTGTACCCTGACTTTCTGTTCATTACAGCCTCATTTCTTTTCTTTTTTTTTTAACGAATACAATGTTGTTTTTTCTGTTGTTTTCTTTTTCTTTTTAATCAGCTAAAAGTTTATTGTACACCCAGGCTCTTCCGAGTCCCACGATTCAGTCGACTTTAAAAGTCTGGCGATTTTGAATGAACTGAACGCCCTTCTTGGGAGAAACTTCGTAAAAAGCGGAGCAATGACGGCGAGCAGTGCAGGGACCCAGTGTTCCCGGACTGCACACCGATCCACAGCGACGCAGCAAAGTTCCACGAGTGACACTCACCAGCAGCGTGACCCCTTCGCGCGGCTCCCAAGGCCAGGCCGTATACTCCCCGCCCGAAGCACAGATCCGAAGGACCGCGGCCGGAAGTGCCCGCGAGCGTCGGTTACGGGCAGCAGGGGCCGACGGAGACGCCGGCTCGTCAATCACGGCACTGCAACGGACGACTGGCCGCCGAGGCGTGCCACGACGAACGGCCATGCCGAGGCACCGGTTGCGAAAGCGTCCAGACATCGCGCGATGTGTGACGTGACGCCGATCATCAATGGCGGACACTTCTCGCCGCTTGGAACGCGGCTTTCGATCCCCCGGTGGTTTCACTGCCCGTCCAGACGAATCGGACGGTCGTCTCCCATTGTTCAGCTATTGAGTAATGCGGGAAGAGAAAGTGCCGCAACGGCTAATAAGAAGGCCAATGCCAGAGGCGCGGTAGTGTGGAAGTGGGCCAAGGAGTGGGGACGTTCCGCAAGAGGGGCTTCGGAGGCGGGGATGACACCACGCAGCCGTTGAGTATTTCCGGAGTCGGGCAGGATGATGCCACAGAAGCGGCTCTTCGCTTCGCAGTTCCCGGGATCGCCACTTAGGCAAATCTGGCGGCTAAAAGAAATGTTGCAAGAAGCGCCGCGAGCGCTTCTGCAACCAGTAGGTTGCAGAAGCGCGACAAGAAGTGCCCAATCCTCTCAAATAACCTGTCAAGAAAAGTGACAGTACTGGAACCGCGAAAAGAGACGAAATGGAATCTTCCGTTATGCAGTGGCACGTGGATTGTCAGAGATGACTCACTTTTCGTGGCTGAAGCACGAGCTCCTTTGTGGGCGAGTCGTGTCCTTTTGAGGAGCCATCTGGGCTTCAGTTGGCTTTAGAAAGAGGAATGAAAGGCTCCATGTCGCCATTCGGCGACTCCTCTACCCCCTTCCAGACAGAATTTGAGCACGGCCTTTCGGACGGCAGAGATTCCCGCTGTGAGCGGGCGGAACTTCGGTTAAGTGGAACGGGCCTCAAGGCTGTCAGCGGCGGTTCAACGGAGCTATGCTGGAACTGCAAGCGCCGACGAAAGGGCGAAGAAAGAGGCGCTGCCCCGAGCCACGGAGACGAAGCAACTGCGTGGGCAGACAGAGCAGAAGGAGCGGGGAAGGTCGGCTAAAAATGAAAGCCATCCGGAATTCCCCGGGGCAGGGCGGCAACGGCACGAGCAACGATGCTTGCAAAACCGTCCAGCGCTCCGTGCCGTCGGAAAAGTGGAGCGCTGGGGTCTCGCGTCCTTCAACCGTCAGGTCAAGGGGGCAGTGCTGCGGCAACTTTTCCAGTTTGGTCGTCCCATCGCACTTTCACTTTGCTTTCTCTTTCTGGGGTTCCTCACCGCCAGAAGAATGAACCAGTCGATGTACTGACCGAAGAAGCTCGCCTTTGACGGCTGAGGTTAGAGGTTCTCTAGGTAAATTTTGTTTTATTGAAAATTTCTAAGGTGTTGACGAGTCAAG
This sequence comes from Ixodes persulcatus, assembly GCA_013358835.2. Lineage (NCBI taxonomy): Eukaryota > Metazoa > Arthropoda > Arachnida > Ixodida > Ixodidae > Ixodes > Ixodes persulcatus. The sequence continues at coordinate 268,239 of JABSTQ010009203.1, read as the reverse complement.
GTTGCAATGTGGGCGATGTTGGGGAATTCCCTTGGTGGATTTGGAGCGTTTTTTGTTAGTATCTTTTTTGGGCGTGCAAGCGCGCTCGCATCTACCGCAACAGACCACACTCCAGAGGCGAGCATCGAGCGCTTATGGATTGTTCTAAATCCACCATGGAAATTTCGCATTAGCTCATCGTCGAAAAGCCAAACAAAGCGCGAAGAAACGAAGACAGATAATAAGAAACTAAACACGCGCTAACTCTAAACGGAACAGTTAATTTAAAAAAAAAACAGCAACAACAATCAATTCAAAAATATTCAAAAACCACGTGTAAAAAAGAAATCCTTTCTTTTTTTTTTTTTTTTTGCAAAGTAAACGAGGCTCAGCTTATAAAACAATCTTCCCCTTCCTTTTTGATAGCGTACGCCTCTACCAGCTTCTTTGCCATTTGATCCTTGCCACTTCCAATAACGGTGTATCCACACGACGGACCAAATTGCTGTTTTGGTACGCGGACCGCGCATCACGTGATCTTACGTCACCGGACTTCGAGGTCCGCCGGCGGTCCGCGGCCAGCGCTTCTGAGAAATGCCAAGTGACTTTTCTCGCCCGAACCTTGGCGGCGGACCGCGGCGTTTTTAGTATAATTGAAGCGCTAAGTCTGGCAACAAGCTGACTGTTGTTTGGATTGGAATCCAAATCCAAAGTCGTTTTCTTTTGGCGCCAACTGTTGAAGACGAAGAAGACGAACCTTTTGTTGTGCAACCATGGCGGCATGGTGCGACGATGCAACTTTTTACTTCATCGCGCTCGTGGAGCAATTCCCCGCTCTGTGGGATTGCCCTTTTCGGTTCACTTAAGTCCTCCTCGTCCTCTATAGTCAACGCCAGGGCCACCGCGGCCAAACGTCTCTTTCGTTCAACCTCCATCTTGGCTCCTCACAAATAGCCTCAAAGCAGCTCGCTGCATGCGTTTGGCGGAGCTGTGAGGTCGAGGGTTAGACCGGCCCGTTCGCTCTGTCGTCTGCTCTTTTGGTCCGCCGTGTGGATGCTCATTGCAGCCGGGCGGCCCGCGGGCCGCGCATCACGTGATCAATCGGTCCGCGGCCCGGTCCGTCGTGTGGATACACCTTAACCGTGCCATGATAAACGTCACAAAATAACGCCCACGCACTTCGTTTCGTATTAAAAGTTCAGAGTTTTCCCGCAGTCACGTATTTCCGTTAAATTTCAAATTTTACGAGCAGACGTTTTGTGCGCAAACGCGCATCAATGGACGGAAATAGTGGTGTACATTTGCGGGACACTGACCCACAACTGAAGAACGGAAGGCAGTATAGCAGAAATATTACAGTAAAATGTTCCGACTGTTGTAGTAGCTACAAAAAAAAGCTGCACCGTGTTGACAATGTACTATAGGGTGTATTCACTGGCGGCCATTTCTGTGTGCGCTAATGCTGAGCACGTGCTGATGGTGAGCCTTCCACAGTTATTTTGCAACGTGCACCCCGCACCATCAAGATTGCCGGTCTTGGCAGCCTATTAATGCGAGCTCGTTCTGAGCATGCGCTCTAAACAGTGACCTCAAATATGGCGGCCAGTGAATACCCCCTATACCGATGTGTGCACTAATGACGCAACCCTTCTGTGGCGGTCCATCGGCCTACCAAGCCGCAGAAAGACGACGACGTTACTCGTCGATACGAGGCCGGCGGCACGAGAGAATAAACAGAACGTTTTCACCTAAGCTCGGAGTCGGTCGCACTATCTCTTCTGTCCACAACATCGAACGCGCTACACCTTGTTTCTAATATATCTTCTGGCAATGGAACACTTTTCAGACAAACATAGGGTGGTTCAAGTCACCAGGCTCGATCTAAAGTGGACTGTAAAAATTGACGCCTGCACGTAGCCAGCTAAACTTTTCGTCAATGGTATATTTTACAGGTCGGTTGTTTCTTGTAAAATTGCAAAGCGTAGTTCTGTTTTAGTAAAAAATAGGGCCAAGAAACTTGCCGGGGTCTACGGCGGGCGGTGACCCAGACGGCCAAGTCCAGTAGCGGGGTGTGTTTGGCGTTTGTATTGATAGATGGCGCGGGAGCAGCGTCTGAAGGTGCAGCCGACCAGCGAAAGATAGCAGACGACACGCAGACGAAATCCGTTGGCAGCAAAAGCGCCGCCGTTATGCAGACCCATTTTTTACTAAGTTTTGCTTTTATTGTTCGCATTCATTTTTTAACCGAACGTACATTTCAAGAAGATTATATTCATTTTAATAAACCACGGTGGTTGCGAGCCGTCGCGATAAAGAGGAAGCGCCATCTATCAATACGAACGCCAAACACACCCCGCTACTGGACCCCTGTCGTCTGCGTCGCTGCCCGCCGTAGACCCTGGCAAGTTTCTTGGCCTTATTTTTTACAGAAAGAGAGCTGCGCTTTGTAAATTTAGAAGAAAAAACCGACCTGTGAATGACGTCTTTGACGAAAAGTTTAGATGGCTACGTGCAGGCGTCGATTTTTACGGTCCATTTTAGATCGAGCCTGGTGATTTGAGCCACCCTATATATCAATTCACGAAAACGCTACTTCATCAGAATCTCTTAATGTTGTAATGGAATTCGGGACCCCCAGATTCTCAGACCTATAAATAGCGTCACTCGCTAATTTGTAGAAATTACTTTACATTTCTCTTCCATTTTCTTCCTTCTTTGTCCAGTTCATGCGTACGCTACAGGACCTCGTCAGGCTTTAGTTTCAAGTGTCCTTCCGGAGCCTTCTGGAACGTAAGGAAGTATCTGATTTCACTGTTCTCCTTCTCATCAAGGCGCTAACAGCACTACAACAACCAACGCACAACACAGTGTTGGGAAAAATACTACATAAAAAAGTACTTAAGTCAAAAACAAAGTATCCGGAAGCGTATGCATTCAGATGAAGTAGCAAGTATGCAAGTATACTGGACGCAATGTACTCACAATAAAATAAAGCAAATATGCTGTGTAAGCAATTAAGGTATATAACTAGGCCGTATACTTTCCGGTTTTAACTGAAAAAAACACTAATAAACATACGCGGGTGTCAAAAATCAGAAATCGGTTAAAACTGAAAAACACCAAAGAAGTTCGTCAGACTCGTTCTTTTCTTTTTTTCCTTTTTCTTTTTCTTTTACGGCCCTTGTTTTTGGGTAAGATCCTCAGCATAGATTTTCCAAGGCGCAGCGAACGCAGCGTAACGTCGAACATGCGTCTTTGATGGGCCGGCGAGCGGGAACTCGATATCTGCGACCAACCACTGTCTGTGTGCGCTGCGTTATTACGCCACGTTTGCCACGGTCAACGTCGGAGTGGAACAGAGCCTTTAGTAATCGAGATTTGATGTTTTCTGTCAGAGCTGGTTACTTTGAGATTCAGTTTATGTCCCCAAGAGTTTGGCCTCGCTGTGCTCTTTTGTAGATTTTGCTGAAGGTTGCCCTCCTTCTTTCTGGACCCTAGTTGGGTGGTTTGCAGTGTCTTTTATATTGTTTGGGTCGAAGCGTGTTTCGGGTGGAAGAGGGGGGGGACATCGGTGTTGATACTTCGTTTCAGCTTAAGTCCAGACGCAGCCGACGATACCAGCAAATCAAGCAGCGCCAAAAGCGCGTTACTCGACCTTATGTGTTCATGATTTGTTCAGCGATGAGAGAACGCTATGATGGGAAGCCTTGCAATGTATACATGCATATATTACAATATTAAAGTCTGAAAAACATCGTGTATTAGATAAAAATAAAAATTTAACCGTTTTTCGTCTTGATTTCTTGTTTCTATTCGCGATTTTTTCCGTCGATAAAAGCTGCTTTGAGCCTCTGTGTCCGAGACAGTTCACCGAACTGCACGGGTTAATTGGGAAATAAATAAACACCGAAAAACATCCGCCGATTTTGGTTTACATAAAAAAACACCGGACAGTATACGGCCTAGGTAGAACCATCTCTTTGCAGAACATTCAATTACACCGTTTCGTTCTGTGAAGTGAGTACATACAAACTGCGGTAGACAGGTACAAAGCACGACACCGTTAGCGCGAACAGGTTTGAGCTCCTAGCGTCGTAGTCGTAGTCTAGTATCGATGAAAGGATTTCGTCAGGACCCTGGACTTCTAGAACTACTTAAATGTTTCATCCTGGAGACTTTTGCTATTTGTGTTGGGGTGGTCCGGCTGCGCCTTTTGGATCATTTTGATCAATTCCCACTTGCCTGCGGCTTGCTGAGTCCTAGAAAAAAAAATCGCGCCAAACTGCGCCAAAATGTTTAAACTTTTTTTTTTTTTTTTTGGAAGAGGTTTTGTTTTTATCTGCCAACCGTCGCAACCGGGTAGGAATTCAGGTTTCCGGCTCCGCCTCGGATTCCGTGGCATAGTTGTGGCTGCGTGCCGCATCGCAGCTTTCAACATTATTTTGCAATTACCTTCCTAGCTGCGTTTGTTTGCACTCACTGTTGGAACACGTCCCAAGAGTGAGGAGAGTTCAAAGCTGGCTTTCCGCTTACCCACTAATCGTACCAACCAAAGCACCACGCTCTGGCGTCCCCCAGGGGCCCTCACTTCTTTCTCTCCCTCAGCTTCTATTCGTAAGAAAGGCATTTTACACTCATCACAGTTTGTACACTTTGTTTCACTGACTTCGTTAATGGTATAACGTGAGAGTTGTTGAGTTGTGAGTACGCTAGGAGTTGGACATTTTATTATTTTGCAACACGACCACGATTGTTAGTGTCCTTCGCATCACGCGGCAGTTCGAAACAAAAATTATTATTCCTGTTTGTTGCACAGAAATAATTTAAGGGCTCAAACTTTAAATTCCTCGGGAAATGGCTGACATGCTTCTTGATAAGATATTCAATGTACCCAATCACGTCAGTTTGAATCGTTCTCTTCAACCTGAAATCGGTAGATACTCTTACTGTATGCGGGGTCACTTCCGTGGCCGTCTGCGGGTGCTCTGACTTCAACAGTCTCGGCGTCGCGTCCGCTCAGTCGGTTCCCTGGCGCAGTCTCCGCGCGTTCAAAGCCCCGCGAGTTGGCAGAAGGGAAATGAGGCAGACGCTCAATCTATTTTCGCCTCTCAGTGACTCTACTGGCGGCGCCCGCGAACTATAGGGGGCGCTTTCTTCAGCTACCACCACATCGCCGTTAGTAACATAGCCGGTAAACAATTTTTCAGTTCAAATCCCTCGGCTCGTCAAAAGTTGGTTTACTTGTGTTCTTCCAGAAAAAAGCGGCACAACTTGTTTTACGAGTTGTGTGAATTTGGTGGAATTATAGACATTGGGAGAAGGGGGGAGGGGGGGGGGGGGGGGGCGAGTGAACCACAGCCACATGGAGCGAAAGCTCACGCTGCAGAACCCATGGGGATCCTGGGCCCAATCTCCACCCCTGCCCGTTTCAATTTGGATGAACATCACATACCCGCGTGCGGCAATCACTATTACAAGGTGTACGTTAAAGACCCGGGCTGGCAGTGGTACTGCACTAACTACGCTTGTCGTCTACAATGGAATTGAATGGATACCCCAGACGCCCATTGGGTCCGACTAATAACTTCCCCCTGTCTAAAGAGACAACACAACACAATTTGATAAAGATATTTGCACACACCCCAAAGTGCAAGTGCTCGCTTTCTCGGACACGAAGTCCCGCCCACGATCGTCAACAGCCTCCAATTTCGGAGTTCCTTAGCCTCACACGAATGCTAACTTGCGATGTCAGTTCCCCATCACCCCGCTGGCACTGCGAATCCCCACGTAACAAATATAAGCAAAAAAAAAAAAAAAAGAACACCTACCCTAGCCGACGTGAACCCGTAAATAATTCATTAGCCCCGCTCCCCACAGCCCCGAGGGCTGTGGCAATCAGCGAAGCACAACCCGCAGGAGTCTCCCGCAAGAAGCGAATGCGAATGTCTCTCTCAACGCATTGTCGTTACTCGTTAGTGCGCGACGCGAATAATCTGCAAACTAAATAATGATTATCTCGGGGGGAAGGGGCGGGAGGGGGGGGGGGGGGGGGGTAGGTTCAGCGAACCGCGCCAAGACACACACAAGACAGGAACGAGGTCCGAGAATTCGGAGGTGGGAGAAACCCACCGCTAATCATCCCATTACGGCCCAAGAAAAAGGAGGCCGCGACACGCGCGCTCGCCAATAGAGGACTCATCATGCAGATGGCGCGGGCGCCACGCTAATACCTCGAAGCGAAGCAATCATTGGGCGCACGCAGCGGCCCTTTTGCGAGAGATTTACATCGACCCCCGCGGGATCGGTTCCACCGCTCTCGCCGAATCTCGAGACGTCTCGACGCAGTCGGACGTTTCCTCAAGCGAACCCGGTCTCATCGGAGCTCGGAGGAAGTTTCTTCTTGCACGCTGCTCGGGATTATTTAGAGGAGACGAAAACGAAACGGCCGATGTAGGTTCGTTAGAGGCGATCGATACTCAGGCATCGTCGTGGGACGGTATACCACTCAGCACACTCGATTGGTTTCGTCCCCGGATATCTCAATACCGGATCCTGTGAGTTGGCAGTGACTGCGCCCACGTGCAATCAAGCTCAAACCAACAACCCCGATCGATACGCGAGTCTTATCTCGGTATATGCAACTATACGGGCAGAAACTGAGAGAGAGGAGGAGACGAGAGGGACGTCAGAACGCCGAGCTCTGATTGGAACGATTAGGGGGTAGATCTAAAGCTATAACTGCCTTTGTCTCCACTACACTCGTCGAACGCGTTAGAACGCCGAACGCCGGCGTCCGGCGTTTTCCCGCCTCCAGCGAGAGCTTCCCGCCTTTGACAATGTTTCGGCGTGTCGCGCACCTTGAGAGCGACGCGCAAGAGGCATGGAGCGCGTGCCGACGGCCGCGCGTCCGAAGGAGCCACCCTGCCGTTCTCGCTCTGCAGTGACTATATCTCCTTATGTTTCTACTCACTGTTCGAACATCTGGCGTTCGAAAGCGAGGCACTATACGAGGAAAAAACAGCGCTCTTGTTCGCTCTGATTGGAGGGGGACAGTCACTAGAGACCAAGGGAGTATTCGCTGGCGGCCATAGCTGTGCGTGCGACTGCTGAGCGCGTGCAGACGGCGAGCTTCCACAGTTCTTCCGCAACGTGCCTTTCGTACCATCGTGATTGCCGGTCTTAGTAGCCTAGTAATTTGAGCGCGTTCTGAGCATGCGCTCTAAACATACCCCTCAAATATGGCGTCCAGTGAATACCCCCCCCCCCCCCCCCCATACCCTGTTGTAAGAAAAGCGGGGCAAGCTCCTCCCGAAAAGCCCTACACTCATTCAAATTTAGAAGAGAAAACAAGGGAAAGGAGGCGAGTTCCTCATCGCCTCCTCTCCAGCGCTGTCTCTGCTAAAGTGGAGAGTGGAGAGCTTTGCGGGAGGAGCTTGCTCCGCTCTTTTCCTGCAACGGGGTTGCAGGTCAAGAAAAGCGGGTCAAGCTCCTTTTCGTCTACCCACTAATCAATCCAATCGGAGCTCGCGGTGCTATGACGTTACCGCGCGCTCTGATCTCATCCTCTCGTTCAGTTTCTCTTCGTAGAGTGGCGAATCCCATGGCAACCTTGATGGCCACCGAATGCGGTTCGATTTCTACACGAGGCAAAACGAACCAGCGATGTACAGATTAAAAACAATCAGCTTCGCGGGCGCGAAGGGAATCTTACGAATTCGGGACACGACGCACCGCCAAACACTCGGTTTATGCAAACCCCCAGCAACGACGCACCCAATGCGAGGATTACAGGTACCCCAAAGCGCGAATGAAAAGCACCTTAGCACAACGCGAGCGTAACGAGCCTGCACAGCGAGAGCGGAACTAAAGAAAATCCGGCCCGTATCTGCAGCCCGTATATACAAAACTGCTCGGGCGGTCGCAAGGCCAGCGGGTCAGCAGCCCAGAGCAGTCCTTGCCGGCGGCACCGATGCATCTGGAACGATTTCGCCCGTGCAAACGGGGCGCCGCAGAGCGGAGATTATACAGATTACGGGCGCATGCCTGGTCGGTTAGCTGGTGATAAATGACCGAATGGGAACGCGCCGGTTACCGCCGCGTCGGTCCACCAGCGGCGGGCTAAAGGCGCCCGAGGTTGGCCGATTCAATGAATGGAAACGAGGCGGCGCGATGGCTACACGCATGACCGCAGAATACGTAACACGTCGGCGGAGACGATGCGTCGCAGCAGGTAACGGCGCGCCGTGGGGCACCGAGCAACAACTATCTGCTCGTTATTGTATTCGAAAGCTTGGGAGAGGCACCTGCTTATGACTACGATACTCTCTCAAGCTCATTTCTCACGCGGTTTTGTGTACCTCTGTCGTTTCGAGGGCACGTCAATGTCAAGCGCAGCATTTTAGAAGAACGTTAAAGCGTGTTAGGTACTAAGGAAGACGAGACAGAAACGGACGATCACGAACGAGGACGAACGATATGCTACGCCCTGAAGACCCAAACAAAGTGATCTCGCTTGACCATTTCGGGCCAATGATGGAGACGGAAGGAACTACTCACGTTTTATTGTGCATTGACTACGCTACAAGCTACATCGATGCATCTGCTGTCCCAAGTACGACTTCTATGCACTACATCAACTTGCTGACGAAACAATGGATGCCCAGATTTGGGGTACCGGAAGTCATCATCACAGACCTGGCAAGAGGATTTATAAACCAAAATCCATCGACGTCTCGGCGTAACACACACCCTATATCGACCATATTGGCCGGAAGCTAACGGTCTGATCGAAAGAAGGGTAGGAACAATCAAAGAAATCCTTTAAAAACCTGCGGATAATCGTCTTAGACCTGTCATATTGCATTGCAAGATGCTGTAACCGCGGTCAATGTTACAAAACAGAGCTCAATACAATACAGCCCTTCTTGACTAATGCGTGGGCATGATCCCAAACGTTTAGGTGAACTGAACATTGGAAGTGTAGACAATGACATCACCGAATTCGAAAGATTGCACACTCTTGCCAGGAGCCGATGCACTGCTAAGCTCAATATGGAGAATGGCCAGACATTGGCGAAAACCAGAAGTTGGCGTGAAGGCACCAGGTTTCGGCGTCGGTGACTCGATATATACTGCGTCAAAGAATCTAGATGTGGATCCCTAGACACCTTATTCGAAGGACCGTACGACATGACAGAGTTCAAGGACAACGTGTGTTGCTGAAAAGAGCCGTCCCAGTTAAGGGCAGATCCAACTCAAGACTCGCTCATTTGCAAGTTACGAAGATTTGTTGAAAGAGATATCGCGCAGGTTGAGCTGTCGGACAGCGTAAATGGACAGATGTTTGCAAACCACGTGGAAACAGAATCGCTGCATGACGTCTTGAACCTTCCTGATAATCTTCCCGAAAGTGTCGAAGAAACAGCTAGCTCAACGCACAACGAAGATGCGAGTCAACCTTCAGCATTAGCCCGTACACCGAGGCAGCGAAAGCCTCCAGCGTATACCTTAAAGATTACTCAATGAACTGAAGTGATATACGTGAATTGAGAACTTTGAAACCGGGCTTGTTAGGTATGAAGGAAGACGAGACATGCACGTGAGCGGGTTGGCGAGAAAGAGAAGGAAGAAACGGGCGATCGCGAACGAGGTCGAACGGTATGTTACGCTCGGTGGTTAAATCAGTTCGTTTCTATTCTTAACGCTTCGATAGTTCTAACAGGTAGATTTCGCGTTTCTATTTTTCTTTCTTTTTCTCGGTGGCTTCAGCCAGGAATGAGCATTCGCTTGAGAATACGCCTTAGAGGACACAGTGGGACGGTTCGCAAAAACTCGCATCAAATCTCACGAGTATAGGTTGAACTCCACGGAGCGAAAAAAGAGACGGATTTCGCCCGACGGCGGTCGCTCAGATCGTGGCGCCAGAGGAGTGGCTGTTGCACCGCGCGCGAAGCGGAAGGCGAAGTTCGTCGGTTCTTCGCCGCATGTTCGTTCCATGGACGTAATCGCTTTTAAACATCACCTTGAAACGCCCCTCCATGACGTGAGCAACAGCCCGCTGGGAACATCTTCCAAATGGTTCCTCGCTGCCACGCTTCAAAAGCTGCATGTGGCCACCGTAGGAGGTAAACTTTTTGTTGGGGCACCAGTCTTGCAACATTGGGTACGCTTTACCGAGGCTTGGCTATGAGACGATATGCGTGTAGGAATTGGGGAAGAGCAGGAGGTGAGAGCGAGCGGGGACGTCGCAACGTCAAGCTCTGGTTGGAATGATTAGTGGCTAGACGACAGAACGATAGCTGCCTTTGTCTCTACTCAATCGCGTTCGAACGCCGAACACCAGTGCCCGGCTTTTGGCGTTCGAACTGTGAGTAGAGACAAAGGCGTTTAGTTTTGCGTTTACTTGCTATTCGTTAAAACAAGAGCTCGACGTTCCGACGCCCCCCACGCTCTGGTCTCCTCCTCTCCCTCAGTTTCTGCCCGTATACACACACCGGCAGCAAGATGGCGGCGACACTGCCCATCTCAGAGGTGGAGATGGAAGAAGAGCAAAAAGCGCGCCATTGCAGGCGACCACCGACCACGTGGAGCCCGGTCTATGACGAAACAAAAACGTGATTATCGAAGATCCTAACTTTGGAATGCAGTTGCGAGACCAAATGCTCACCACTTTCGTGTATAATGCTGGTGACATCGTTCACCACTTGCTCACTGTGTCAAAACTAACGTCACTAGAACTAAAGTCACTGGATCCTGGGAAAGTAGCGCCATTGCCTTTCCTACCTGCTAGCCGGACACAAACGGATACTAACATACAGACGACCCAAACCTCGCAAGGCGATTGGCTAATCGGTCTGCGTTGCTATGGGAATCGCCATTTTGGTCCATTTAAATCTTCGAAGCTTCCAGGGGGTCGTTCTAAACCAGTCGCGCCAAGATCACAATGGCGCATCATCGTACTGGAAGCGTTCCTCGCCAATTTAAGAGTCTTTGGCACTTTGTATGCGATCAACTTATTAATCATGCCCATCTCCATGGATCTCTTACAATTATATTGTTCTTCTTGCGTATTTCAAGACAGTAAACTTATTTTTCAGTGCCTCCAAGAGCCGACACAGCATCTGGTGGTGGTACGAAGGTGTACGCTTGTTTCGCCGGTGTGTGGTTAGCAAAATCTCGGTATACAAACAACGACTCCATAAAGCTACCCGTCACCAGCGAATCTAGATCGGCTCACCAAGAACGGAGGGGTCAAGGAGAAATTGCTCATTTCACGGACCAAGATGGCGACTAGAACAACTCATTTGGGAAACTCGCTTTCCGGAACCGAGTCATGGCGAGTCCGACTCGATTATAGCGCTGTCTTCTGGCGGCACATAATCCGTTTCGAGACAGGCCCTTACAAAAACTATAAATTTCTGTAAAGGGGGCGGGGACCGCCGGAACACCTAGCTGTAATGAAAAATTTTCCTTTTTGTGTGTGTGTGTGTGGGGGGGGGGGGGGAGGGAGGGGGAAGAAACAGTTTATTTAGTCGACACAGGTATAAGACATTTTTGTTGTTTGTTCTTTTCCCGCTTTTTGGATGTGTCTGTGTTTATTTATTTATTTCAAATACTGCAGACAGCAGCGCTGACCAGGCAGGAGAGGGTTTCAATGTGTCAAACCCAGCAGCACTGCCCAGGCTGGCTGCAGACTTTCAAAAGTTGTGGGCATTATTTATAAATGCCCCCATATATTACCTCTTTCGGTCTTAGTCATTCTTTATAACTCCCTCGTTTACTCTTGCTATAATTACTGCTTCCTTGTTTGGGGTAGCACAACGGCTACAAATATGCATCACTTAGATGTTCCCCAGAAGAGAATCAACCGAATTATGTGCAATCCGGAGTTCAAAGCTCACACATCGCAACTTTTGAAAACAACCTTCATTGTTCCAATTACAGAGCATTAAAATTATAAAAACTGTCCTAACATATCAAACATCTCTAAGGCAAAATCAACGTGTTTTTCTATCAATCGCCAATATGAAGCGGAGGGTACCTGCATATGTAAGCCGCCGTGGTGACACGTGGTCAACGCCTCGCTCGAGAACAGGCTACGGCCTCCAGATGCTACAGTTATCGTTGCCTAATGTAATAAATAGTACGCATAGATTTGGCACGCATTCGATGAGTTTGAGCGAAAATGATATACGTTCTCTGTTGCTCTAGTTTTATCTGTGCCTTTTTTATGGGACCTTCGACCTGTAAAAAATGTTCGTAATATAGCCCAGATATTTCTTTGGTTTAATGCTGTGTGTTTTGCTTCTATGTAAACTTTGTTGTACGTATCAGTAGTATATAAAACAGTTTTTCTCGTTGCTGGTGGGGACGAGAAACTCTGTCAAGCGACAACAGTATGTTTTTTTTTCTCCCCCCCCCCCCTCTCCTCTGGAAAGAAACAATAAAGTTGAAGTTAAAGGTGTGACAAAAGAAAATGCGCAAATGTATTCACATTCATGCTTTCAGCAAGTAATGTCGGCAAGCAATTCCACCGTTCAATTGTGTTGGGAAAGAATGATTTTTGAAAATTGTCAGTTCGCGAGGAAGCCGCGAAGCGGTGCGACTGTACCGTCTTCTCCGTTGCGGTATCTGTGAAACTTCCCGGTATGCCGGGTGTGGCAAAACGGCGGCACTGTGATCTCATAATGTAGTTCGGAGCTGAAGTACAGGTTGGAACCAGTTCTCCAAAGCAGGCAGTTTTCCAATTTCCCAACTGAGTTGCTAACGTCGGTCATGTCCGTAACACTTCTTGGTTCTTGGTTTTCTTCAAGGATTGTCTATCCCAAAAAAATACAAAAAAAAGCTCCTGGGAAGTGTTGAAAAAAAAACGTTGAGTTACAACGGAGACGGGAATAACTGGCGACATAGACTGACAACGGCTGTTGTATTGAAGTGCACGTGACGTGGTTCGCTTCGTACGCCGAAAATTCGCGTCCCTTGTATTTTCCAGCTATACTACCTTTCCCTTTAAGTCAGAGCGCTTTCAACGCTGCGATCCGGTGCAACCTAGAGTAAAGCCTGGTTCAGACAGTTGCGTTTGACTGCGTTTGACTGCGTTGCGGCTGCGAGAAACCAGGGGCCCTATGTTGCACGTTTTAGACTCCCACGGCGACTATGGAGAAGGAAGTGACGTCAACAACGCAGCAAACGCAGATTGGATGTTGATTTTCTTTTCTTATGTCAACATCCAATCTGCGTTTGCTGTGTCGTTGACGTCACTTCCTTCTCCATAGTCGCCGTGGGAGTCCAAAACGTGCAACATAGGGCCCCTGGACATCCCTGCTGCTTATGTCGCGTGCCAAGATGATCCCTTGAATTGGATTCCACGCTTCATACGAAGCACAGATGTGCCGGTGACTCGCTTTTGGTTCTCGACGCAACGCAGCCAAACGCACTCAAACGCAAGTGTCTGAACCGGCCGAATCCAATTCAAGGATTCTTCTTGGCACGCGATATAAGCAGCAGGGATGTCCTGGTGTCTCGCTGCCACAGCGCAGTCAAACGCAGATTTTTAGTACGCTGTGCAAAAGAGCTGTACAGCGCTGTTAGAATGACATGAATGTTGCTGTAACTACCATGCAATAAAGAAAAAAAAAAGGATCGGTGGCCGAGTGGGCTAGCGCACACCAGCTCGGAGCACGTGGAGCGAAAGCTCGCGCTGCAGAACCCAGGATACTGGGTTCAATCCCCGCCCCTGCTCGTTTCGATCTGGGGGGCTATGTTGCGCTTTTTGGACTCCCAGGAGACTAGGGAGAAGGAAGTGACGTCAACAGCGCAGCAAATGCAGATTGGATGCTGATTTTGTTTTCTTCTGTCAACATCCAATCTGCATTTGCTCTAGTCGTTGACGTCACTTCCTTCTTCCAAGTCTCCTGGGAGTCCAAAAAGCGCAACATAGCACCCCTGGATGAGCATCGTACCGGCGTGCGGTCGTGTATCACTACTGCGTGATGCACGTTAAAGACCCCAGGCTAGTGGTTGTACTGCACTGGCTAAATTGCTCATCTATAGCTGGGAGACTCGTCGCCCTTGGAGGCAGACCAAGTTCTAGGCTGTATAAACATACACACAACCCAATTTTTTTTGCTCCGCCTTGAAGGGCCAAGTACCGCACCGGTGCTTACAAGGCGGCCATGTTAGATCCAAGGCCACACCGCGGGAAGCGACCGTCGCTTCTGCAAGAGCCCCGGATGCGCGAGCTACCCGATCGTCCTGCGTGTCGTCTTCTTCCCAAACTATGAAAACCTGTTTTAAAACATCGCTCGCGTTAGAAAACAACGCGATTATACTGTATCCAGTGGCTACACATAATGTTGAATGGTCAAGGAACCTTCCAGTTCGTTCTATTTTAGTGTACGATTTATATTTCGCAAACGCAAAGCGAGAAACAAGATCTGCCCGAAACTCGGCGCCTGCAAGGTCGTTTTCCCGCACGAAGGTCGGATCCAGCTCAGTGCACGTGACCGTTTCTCCGCCAATGCGGAGTTTGCGGCGAAAGGAAAAGGAATGCGACGCTCTGGCTCTGCAAGCAGAGCCTGTACAGTTACTCGTGGAGCCGATCCAGCAGCGCCACCAAGAGTGTATCGTCACGGCGGTCGACAAGACGACACACTTTTAGCACCGTTTGAATGATTCCATCGAGTCGTATAGCCGTCACAGCGGACGGGGTATAGGGTCTGTGGGGTCCGCAGAGGAAGGTCTTGACTTTACTTGTGTTCGCAGACTTCAACATCAATTCGCGAACACGCGGAGAGCGAAGGCGACGACGTGCTTCTGCTTCAACGAACCCTACCAAATCGCGACTCGTCGGTTTCGTTCCCAGCCACCCTGCTTCGCCTTCGCCATCCATCGCCCTCCATTATTTCCCCCTGCCGGGGCCAGGTGCTTACTCTACATTTTTCGAAGTAATCTGCAAAACAGCAATGTACGACGAGTGTGAGTTGGCCGACCATATACCTTATGATCTAGCGCACGGGTGGCCAGGCTGACCCGGCCTAAGAGCCGTTAACAAAACCACAAAACTTCTAATGGTGAATTCCGCTCGCAGATCTCGAGCGCTCCAAAAGCGCTCCATTTGGAGCGCGCATATTCCGCTCGCAGATCTGGCTCGAGCTGGTCATCTTCCCGTCGTAGATCTCTGGCAACGCCCGCTCCACGGAGCGCCTCAAACTCCGCCGAACTTGCTCTGCGGGATTTCACAGATCTCTCCGGAAATTGACAGAGCGGCCCACGTGATTTCCTTTGCGCATGCGCGGCGAGGTTGGCGAGGTCGGCGGGCCGGACGGGTCGTCGAGTTGGATCTGTTCGGGTGCATCGGTTGTTTACGTGGGATTGTGACGGCTCGAACGCTTCTACTTCGCGTAGATCAGGGATACAAAGCCGGGACTGTGGAGCGTGGTAAATCGTAAGTACTGACATCTGTGATCGTGAGAGGAAGAACGACAGGAAAGCCGGAGGCAGACGCAAGGTTAGGCCTGTTCATTCCGCAGCCAATGATTGTTTACCTTTTTACACGGCACTCCGCCGGCGTTTTCCCGTGCAATAAAGCAAGAAGAGATTAGGCAACGACCGTGCAAGTGATGGTTTGTTACCTCTGTGTTTATTAAAGTCGTACCAGAAATCTGAACTCCACCGCTGGCAATCGCTGTCCGTGCCCCGCCGCTTCGACGCGGCCGAAAGGTATGTGACGGTGCCGAACGCGGACGTCTTCGTTATTTGCGACATGAGCGCCGTGGTACGTATAATTTCGCCCGCGAGCCGCACTTGGACCAGCAGAGAGCCGCGGTTTGGCCACCCCTGCTCTAGTCCAACGAGAGGTGCGCGACGGCAGGACGCGATAACGCCCTCGTGCGGTACCGCTGCAAAACCCTGCAATGTGACGATGGATTCTCACGTCGTTCCGCAGAAACTACAGCGTGAAACAGGAATGCCTTCGCGGCTTTGTGACGCAAACCCAGGTAGGTAAAGGCGGCGGTAAAAGAAGAAGAAACCCCACGGCGAAAGGTCGCCGTTTCGAGCAATATCTCGTTGCTAGGCGTACGCTGCCACGTTGACGGAAGTTCGCTCTTAAAGTCGACGCGTCATGAAAACAACAAGTTCACACGTCGTAGAAATCTTTAGTATGTCACCGGCCAGACATACTAAAAAGCGGAAAATGAAAGTGAGTAAGGCAACGTCTCGGGTTTCCATAATGGGTATACCGCCCAGCACGCGTTGCAACGTTTTAACGCGAACTACTTTAGCCCGCTTTCATCTGAGGAATGTGGAGAGCGGTTTTGCGAGGGGTCGTATCTACGCAACCACTTCAAGAGGCGATTTCTCGTACAAAAACGTGCAGATATAAATCTAAAAAAAAAAAAAAAGTTTATGCTCGGTGTTAGGTTTAGAGTTCAGGGGAAGCTTTTATCCCACCTCCTTCTCCTTTAGCAGAGCTCTGCTAAAGTAGAAAGAGGTGGGAGGAGCTTCCCCTCCAGCCTTAACCTGGCAACGACTATAGAGTCACGAATGGAATCGCTCGAGTCATTCCATAAATAAAGGAGGCCTACGGTTCATAGACTCCAAGACAGTTCCTCGTCAACAGGCTGTCTAGCAAATTATTATTTTGAAATTCCCTGACTTCTCCAGGTTTTCCCTGACCATTTTAGATAAAATTCGTTGACCGCTGTATAGGAGGTTAAATATAAAAGACCATTATAACACAAGGTATTGAGCATTGAGCACTGTGAGGATCATTTTGCACGAGCTTAATCCAACTTGCATATTCCGAAATATTCGGGTTCTTCCAGTTCGGGTTAAACGAGCATTTTCTTGCCGCCGACATCGTCAGTGAAGAGGCAACTTCCGGAAACACGATGAAAACACGACACTCAAGCACACACGTCAATAACCGAATGGCAACATGGCCGCCAGATGCACACTTTCGGATACTTTCGGTTTGTAGTGGATTGGGGTCTGCGGCTTTCCCATTGGTTTACTAAATCTGGTAGCTCTAACTGAATCTAGCCTAGTGTCGCGCTCTCAATCCAATCCAATCCAATCGAATCCAATGCTTGGACTGGATTTGTCGGCCGTTCTCTTTGCATCATGTAGCACACTCTATACATCGGGTGAGCAAAGCCCGCGCTCCGCTCTAAGCAGAATGCATTGCCTATTTCTCCGCCCCCAAGTCCTCAAGTCTTTGCTCAGGGCACTCGATAGCGTTTCCGGCTCATTTTCCCTGACTTTTCCCGGGAATTAAAATGTCCCTGACAATTCCCGGTTTTCCCGGTCGCTAGACACCCTGGTCAAATTCCATGTACAAGCCTGATGCGTGCAAGAGTTGAAAGGACCATTACTTGCATGAGCTGCTGCGCAATATGAGAATGGGTTACGCGTACCGTTAACGTACGATGCTTCATCGCGCGATTTGTCGTCGCATACGCGGGCATGAAAGTATATAGGTGAAATAGTTCGTTGGCGACGCAAGTGGAACTTTTCCAGACTTCCCCGCACAGTTTTCTGTCCAGCCGTCGGGGTGTCACAGTGATTCAAGGAGGGAGGGGATACACGCGCAAAAAAAGGGCACAAAGAAATCATCGCGCTCAAAGACACCTCTCGAGCAAGATCTACGATTTGCGGTGCTTTTTATTCATTTATTTATTTTTTAGGAACGTGTAACTACGCGAGTGATTTGTTTTGTAACTGAACCACTGATGTTTGATTTTTCATGGATATTGTTTTTGTATTCTCTCTCCCGTAATGACCCCAAGAGGGGTTGACAGCGTCTTTAAATAAATAAATAAAAGTCGGTGTCCATACTGACTCATCAGTGTCCCAAACGTATGATCTTCATCGTACCTTGGGGAATATGAATATTTTGTGGCAAAGAATAAACACCGTAAGAGTTCATATCTAGCACGCGTATACAAGTGAGGTGTTCACCCAACAGTTGCATGGCATAACGGCTCACCTAACGCAGTGACGTCACTGAAGCATTTCTAGGTGTGTTCAGAGAAGGTCATGGGAGTGTCGTGCCTTTTTTTTCAATTAAATTGTTATATGAAGTACCAAAACCTGTCCATACCACGGAATTGACCTTACTTTTGTGAGAAACTTCCTCATTTTCGTAAAAAGAAATCGCGTCTGAGAAGAGGTGGAACTACAATTTTCCCAATTGCGCGTAGACACAGCTTTCAGGGCCACAGGAATAAAAAGTACGACTTTATAGAACGTAAATATAATTGTCCATAAAACACGCCAACTGGTCTAGATGAGGTAGTTAAATTTATTTTATTTAAGTTTATACTTCCAGTAACATCAAATAACAAACTTGGCCTCTTGCGCAACTCTTTCATATTTAGACAGTTTTCGGTGATTTTTTTTCTAAATACATCTTAGAATTAAGCTCTTGAGCTGAAACGTTTTGTATAGAATATTTTATGCTTTGTTCACTTTTAACAACAAAGCTAGCGCTCCACACTTGTAAGTGTTTTTTTTTTCCCCTTTTTTTCTTTGCATTGCACCCAAAAGTTTTCTAAATATCCAAAAAGTCAAAATTGTGCAGTTTTGAGTGGCAATTGAAAATAATAATCTTCTTCCTCGATGAACACGTAAAAACGAGTAAACCAAGATCCGCAGAAACATGTTGCATAATATTGTTTTAAATTAAAAACAAAATCAAAAGTGTTTAGAAAGGTCTATGTCGCAGTATATTATCGTTGGAGGGTTTCTGTCTCAACGACTAGTGCTGCTCGAGCCCCGCATACAGAGTGGCCGTGCTTGGTCACATTAACTCACAGACACCATGGAGCATTATACATTTTTTTTTCCTTAATGATGTGGTTGATATTGTTTATATAAACTGAACTTTGCGGCTTGGTTTATGGCGCTGCACTGCCCTACTTTCCCAAGGTAGTACTCAGCATTATCTGGGAGATAATGTGAAGTGCGATCAGTGTGGATGCGCTGCTCGAGTTCCACGGGTCGCTGAGACAGAAACCCTTGAACGGTAATCGACTGCAAGACAAACCTGGCTAAATGGTAATTTTTATTTTTCTAATTTAATACAATATAATGGAACATGTTTCTGCGGATTTCGAATTACCGGTTTTCAAGGGTTTCATCGAGGAAGGCTCGAAGAAAATCGAGGGTGATTATTTTATACTTAATTGCCGCTCAAAAATTTCACAATTTTAACATTTTTGATAGCTATAAAAATTTCCAGTGCGACGCCAAAAAATAAAACAAAAAAAAACATTTACAATAGTTGGGTGCTCACTCTTTTGTTAAGAAGTAAATAAAGCATGAAAAACTCCGTACAAAAAGTTTCAGCTTAAAGCTTAGTTCTAAGATGTCCTAAAAAATTGCTTCCTCTCAGACACGATTTTTTTTACGGAAACAATTAAGTTTTTTTATTAAACTTTTTATAAACATTTTGCCGTCCTTGCCTGAACACAGCCTTCTACAAATGTATTATATATGTCCTTTCCTTCCTAATTCCCTTTTTGTCCAAAACACACAGCAGTGAGACAAAGCAAACTCAAACTTTTCAAATTGCTTCCTCGTTGCAACACGGGTCTAAGAGGCTTCGGTCGGCCTGAAAAAAACGTGTTCCGTTATGGTTGCGAAAGCATGCAAATTATAGACGCCTTTTTTTCTCTCTCTCACGCCGGTTATGTATTTAACACAGGAGCTGGGCATCAGATGCAATTCGGGACGGAGAAGTTTCCCTGTGCCCGCAGCAGCAAAGCGGGAAGGCAAACCAATGAGGCGGCACAGAGGCCTTCCTGTGCACTCTCTACCCAGCTCTCTCCCCCAACAGAAGCAGTAGGGCAGGCAGCCATCGGCAGCCCAGCATCGCTGCCGGCCGATGCCGTAAGAAGAAGGCGCAGCGATAGTAACACTGTCGTCGTCAGCCCACGAAGCCGGGGACGAGGAGGGGGAGAGGAGCGAGTCCTTGTAACCCAGATCGGGGCGTCCCGGTCGCCCCGGGAGCGGCCGAGTCGCTAACCCCGATTGCCGTAACCAGTTCTGCTCGCGAGCCGTGGCAGGGCCAGCAGGGCCATGGCCAGCGGGAGACAACGTCGCCGCCGCCACTGCAGCGGCCGACGGGCGGATGGATAGACTGATATTAACGGCTGTACCCTACATAACGGGCGGTAGTTTGCGCCACCTAGCCAAAAGCTTAAAAGGGCGGCTATGTTGACTCTATCGCAGATCACCCTGCGAAGGAGTCAACCAAGCCGCGCTAAAAGTGCGTCGTCACGGCGCTCATCGGATAGCGTTAGCTGCGGTAGACTTTAGGCGCGTTCACACTGGCAAGGCACAACTGTCGCGCGACAGCTTTTGAACGCCACCGATTCGGGGCCAGTTGCCCGCGTGAACGTCGGTCGTCGCTTGTCGCGTGTCGCTAGTCGGTCGCGCGACTGCAGCGAGTCGCCAGCGTGACCGCGCCTTTAAAGTGAAATGGGGTATAAGCCAATGCACTTATGCAACTATCACCAGGTTGTGTGGGATATCGCCAAAATAACTTCTAGAAAATCGGGCAACAACAAAAAAAAAAAGAGACAGAAACACGCACCCTCCGCATTTTCCTCCCGGCGAGCGAGTCGCCAATTTTCCTCCGATCAAACCATCAGCCGGCAGCCCAAGGTTGTCCGCTGCAGCCTCCTCCCTCCTCTCGCCCCCCAGAAGCGGCGGCCATGAGCCCCCATCATCGGCCCACCTGCGGCCCCTTCCATCTCCCGGCTGTACACACACGCGGCACCTCCGAAGCCGCCGCCAACTGATCCTTAATAGCCCATAAAGCGGGAGGGCGGGAGGGCCGCACTCTCGCGCCGGAGGAGGGTGCTTCTCCCGGGCTCACGGCCTAGACACCGTCCCAGACAGAGCGAGAGAACCCTTCGACACCGGTCCGTCATTCCGCGGAGGTCGCCGTCGGCGATATATCAACGATACCGGCACCTGTAAAAAATGACTCTCGAGCGTTCAAACCTATGCTGATTCACGGCGGTGAAGTGTCTGGAGGGAAAGATATGCTTTACGAGTTCTAGCCTGGCCTCTTTCTCTCTCTCTCTCTTTCTCTTTCTATCTCTCTCTTTCTTTCTCCTTTTAACGTCTGTCCGCTATGCGATGGTATGGCCGTTGTTGAGATTCATGCACAGCGTCTGCCAGCCGACGTCAAGCCCGCCAACCAGTTTCCAGAGTCACTAGAGCCATAAACAGAGCACCTCGTGACGACGAGGTCCGACTTCAAAGCTGGCGCACGGAGGGCAAAGCCCGAGCAGGTGATTCGGAAGTCGATCGTGTACGTGTTTTATATTAATGGGCGCCGCATGGCTCGCATATTTGGATCTCTACTAAACCGACACCTCCATAATGATCCCATAATCAAAACAGATTTTTGTAAGAATTTCCTTTCTGAGGTTTCCGCCACGTTTCCAGTAAAGTCCACAGAGCGACACATTTCTACGAACGAGCGATCGTCGGTTTTTCTTATTTTTGGCACACAAAAAATGGGACCCTCGCCAGAAATATATAGTAGCGCTGCGAAAAGGGCTCACTCGTGGCGCTCGCTAATACTTTGCGAAAAACTTGGAGGAGACGTAAGGTTATAGCGTTATCCATCCCCGTTCGCATCGCCTTCCCATTCGCTACGCATGCTCTTCCTGCCAGTGGCCAGGAAGTGCGGCGGACATGGCCTTTTTGGCTTCGTGCACTAAAAAGAAACTAGTTACTCAATTGCTGATTTCATTGTTCCCAGATCCAGTGTTTCGGGTGTACCCTTACGCCCCTCCTCTGAACTGCATAACTGATGTCTTAAAACGAGTTAAGACAATGCCGATACCACCGAAGTGTAAAACTTTCTTTTATAGATTTCATTCTCGTACCACACCAGTTAAAGAGTGGCTCGACTCTCGAGGCATTGATACATATGGAAGCACTAATTGTAGACTTTGCCACGTAACCGAAACGTTCACCCATGCCTTCATTCTTTGTGTTGACGCTGTGTTCTTTTGGGATGTCTTCAAGAGAACACTCAGAAAGGATTTTGAAGTGGAAGAGGCAAACTTTAGGTATTTGCATTTCGCTGACCACCTCGACACTGTTCAGGATATATTAGTAGTACTAGGTCTTTACAGTCTGTGGAAAACGCGCAAAATAGACACAGAAGCAGGTGTTGCGAAGCCCTCCTGGGTTAATTTCAAAAATATTGCAATTCAGGTAGGCCAAGGCATATTGGCCACCTGTAATGAAAGTGATGAATGGCAATTAATAGTAAAGAACCTTAGTCGTTCGCCTGATATTATATAGGCTACGATGTCATGCGTTGAAGAGGTCAAGCCAAATGAAAGTTTAAGTGATATCTCCCTGTAAAGTATTTTGCGATGAGTGCTCTTTCTGTGAACTTTGTTAAATGTTCCTTGTATTCAACTTCGCTACATCACCCACCATAATTCATTGCTTGTATATAATTTAACGCAGATGCTCATCGTGTAAAAATCATTAAATGTAAATAAATGTTTCTGAAAAAAAAAAAAAAAAAGCGGCGGACATGGCCCAGTTAGTAGCGTGTCTGGCTCGCAACCCTAGGGTCACGGTTCGAAGCCCGCTAAAATTATTCTTAGTTTTCTTTAAGACAAACGAATTTAATTATTACGCGAAATCATTTAAGACATGCGGTGACCTTTAATTCGCATTATAAGCCTGGGTTATTTTTTGGGTTATTTTTTATCACTTTCATTCCACGCGTGACGTCACGTTTCACGCGAGTGTTGTGGGTTGTTTGAAATTCTCGCGCGAGGTCCTGTGGCTGTGACGTCATGACCGTATCGACCAATCAGGAGTTTTCCTTCACAACGCGAGCCTCTTCACGCGACGCGAGCCTCTTCACGCGACGCGAGCCTCTTCACGCTGCCGCTTTAAAAGCGCCCACGTCGTGATTGGGGTGTGTCGCGCATTACGCGCACAAAACGAAAACGAGTTCATCAGAAATTCGTTTATTTATTTGAACGCTTACGAAGTCATGACCACGTTTTTGGAGAACCGGAGAGAACGGCCAGCAATCAAATTAATGCTATTGTATGCGAGGATGTGCTCAAGGACTATATATAGTTTCAAATTTCGCGCATGGCCGTGTCTTGTCGACCGATTGATTCAGCCGTGTTGGCTTGGGAAAAACAAACATACGCGAAATCTGGAGGTATATATAGTCCTTGAGCACATCCTTGGATAAAATATATTATTCAATAATTGTTATTATTATTATTATTTGCGGCCGGACCTTCTAGGAGTTCGGGAGCTGCTCGGGAACCGGACAGTATGTCTTGTGGCGTCACGTAATGAAGGTTCACTTGACGGCTTCCAGAGACGTGACTGGTATGAGTCGTTTTGGAGCACCCTTGGGAACAGCCTAAAGTCCATGTTTGAGCAACGAAAAGAAATTTCGGAGCATAAGCGCACACTTCATTTTCATTCATAACTGTGCAAATATTACGTTACGATTCGTGTGTTGGCCTGTCCAATTAAAATGCAATGTCTACTTTGCGTTCTCACTCATGGGCAACCTTTTGTTAGCATCGAGAGCACAGTACGAGGTATTCCCTCAAACACATAAAATAACTAGCTGTTTTTGTGCGTGCCGAAAAACAAGACATGGTAATGAGATGATGACTGATGAAGTGCAGCACGAACTGCTGTGAATTCTTCTTTTAGGTACGGAATCCCACTGAAATAATGTTACAATACAATCATTTCGAGCACCTAAATTTATGGTGTGTACAAGTCCTAAAGGATGTGGTAAAACTGCAATTTATAATTCAGAAGAAAAAAAAACGTGTCATTTGATTATGAATGTCAATTACATTTCACATGTAAAACTTCCTAACTATAAACGGAATTTGACCGATTAATATTTTTTATTAAAAGAATCTAGCCGAACTCGTTACGGTTTTTTCCAAGTATCCATCCACTGCTCCAGCTTAGTTTTATTTTATTCGCACATATAGAACAGTAATTACTAAACAAAAGATTTGGCATAAACAAAAACTACAAAACAGTCTATATAAATATTCTCGCAATACCAAGTATCCTTGCTAAATCTCGAATTAGAAAAGATATCGCCACAATATTGCCCTTCTATTTAAAAATTGTGCGTAAACAGCGTAACGCCCCGCTCTAGAGGAGTGTCTTCTCCTTAGCACGCGAGTACGCTCGGCGAAGCAAAAGCCGCAAAATCGCGATGCCTTCTCCCCGGTTGTCGCTTCACTGCACCGCACCAATATGCGGTGAGAAGCGCACTCAACGAAGGCAATAGACCGATCTCACCAAGCGTTCCACGCATGCGTGACGCCGCCATAACTGTAGTTCGTACTTCGTAGGATGCAGACGCCAGATCACGAGACAGCTCATGCCGCCTCGTGCTCTGCTCGCACAGACCTCCAGCTGGGTTGTCGCGCGTGCAGAAAGACTACAGCTCCCACGATGCATGGCGGCAGCGGTGGCGTACTCAAACATGCTGGTGAGATCGGTCTATTAGCGAGCCGGAAGACCACGGACATGAGAAATATTGCGAAATTTCCAAGTACTGCCGATGTATGATACGAGATAAAATCGAATAGTACGTGAGAATATAATCGAAAGTAATGAAAATTCGCTTAAGCCTGTCGTAATGATCCGGCCGGGTAGCGGGGCTGGAGCTATTATATCTTCAGAATTACAGTCAAACCTCGATGTAACAAACTTCTATGTAACGAAACCCTCGATGTAACGAAGTACGTAAGTTTTTCTAACCGCAAGTGTATGCACGGCATGTATTTTTGACCTCTAGGTAACGAAGACCCGATTGCCGAAATTTCTTTGTAACGAAGTTTCACGGGCAATTCGGCACAAACTTTTGTGTCCCAAGGGAGATTTTGGGAAGCACATGTGCTGAAACGGGCCCGCGATAAAGCGCAAAGGGTGAAACGGGCCGAATCTGGCGAGTGGGGCGTACAGAACGGCCACTAGAGGACACGAGCCGACGCCGTTTAGTCCGTCGGCTCCGTTCGCGCTGCGTAGTTCGTTTCGAGGCCTAACTAAAAGCGTGCATTTCTTGTTGTCCTGGGCGATGGAGCCTTGAAGGCGATGAAGCCACACCTAACAACGTCGACGTCGACGACTTTCTATTCGCCGACTCTGCTGTCATGTGACGGAGGAGGTGACCGACGAGGGGATAGCTAGCGATGTTCGTGGGAACTCGCGAGACGGGGACGACATCAAGCCTGATGAGAAAGACACCTGCGATGTGCCCAGTAACCGTGAAGTGGTGGACGTGATCAATGTCTTGAGGTGGGTTCGCAAGCACACAGCAAGACGAAGACGCGATGCAGGCCATCTGGCAATACGAACATCGTGTGATGCCAATAATAATGCCAAGAGTGTCCCAGAAAAAGGTGACGGACTAGTTTCAACCGAAATAAAGGCGTCCTCAGTGAGTTTTGTGCACCCGAGAAACATTTGTGGAAACTTTCTTTAACGTTAGCCTCAAATTTCTACGAAATTTCAATGTAACGAAGTAAATTCCGAATTTTACCGACTTCGTTACATCGAGGTTTCACTGTATTAAAATGAAATTAAGTTTTGGCGCAACGTTGGCGAAACCTCCTCAGATTTGCGGTACAATGCAGCAGGATGTAGCAGGGTAAGCACCTTGACGCAGTTCTGCGCAAATGGCGCAGCAATCACATGACTAGGATTTGTGGTTCTTGAAGCGCTGACAGAGTTCATTACACCGAACCGCATCTTCGAGCCCTCACAGAACCCTTTCCTCGTCGTCACAATACCCAAACATAGCGCAGCTTCGCAGCTTGGAGGGCGCGCATTTTACACGAAAAAGGTGTTGCGGCGTAAACCACCGGCACATGTCTCACTTCAGCTCATTAGCCTAAGCGCACTATCCGCCCCTTCCCCCACATCGATAACAACATCCCAAGGGCAACACACGAGCCTCTCGACACTCTTTGTGCGTGTTTCATCGCAACGGCCTCTCAATCGGAATGACTCATCGTCTGGTACAATGACGACCGCGATGCAGGCCATCTGGCAATACGAACATCGTGTGATGCCAATAATAATGCCAAGAGTGTCCCAGAAAAGGTGACGGACTAGTTTTCAACCGAAATAAAGGCGTCCTCAGTGAGTTTTGTGCACCCGAGAAAACATTTGTGGAAACTTTCTTTAACGTTAGCCTCAAATTTCTACGAAATTTTCAATGTAACGAAGTAAATTCCGATATTTACCCGACTTCGTTACATCGAGGTTTCACTGTATAAAATGAAATTAAGTTTTGGGCGCAACGGTGGCGAAACCTCCTCAGATTTGCGGTACAATGCAGCAGGATGTAGCAGGGTACGCACCTTGACGCAGTTCTGCGCAAATGGCGCAGCAATCACCTGATAGAATGGTTGAAGAGCGAGGAAGTGTACGAAAGCCGAGACAAGGTAGTCGAGTGTGTGTGCCTCGAACAGTTCTTTCGTAGCATTCCGCAGTCAGTCAAGCTCTGGGTGCAGGATAGGGTGGGAGTTGACTCTGTCGAAAGGGCCGCTGAGCTAGCCGAGGAGTACGCAACGCGTAGAAAGTATGAGCAGAGAGGAAAGCGAATCCGGCCGAAGCGATCAGCGCAAGACCTTCCGACAGGGAAATGACTCGCGAGAAAACGGGCCCGAGAAGCCCGAAGCAGGACAAAAGGTCCCAGAAAAGAGCGCAGAACACTCGAACGGAGACGAGGCGCGGAAAAGCCCAACAGGGCAGTTCGAGGCAAGGAAGCCGTTCCTGTGCTACAACTGTCAGGAGCCGGGACACACAGCGGCCAGATGTAAGAAACCGCGGGTTGTGTTCTCGTACGTAAACGGTAGTGACAAGGACCTGAAGCTTCTTCGTCCCTATCTTCACGGTGTCGGCAGAAGCTAACGCCACGTCCCTAAATGATGTCGATCGATTTCTACCTGATACCGTCATAAAAGCGTCATCACGTCGCTTGCCGCGATCCCGGCTGTGGCGTAGCAGAGTTGGTGGATGCGTGAATCCGACGGACGTCTGTTCTTCTGCGTTTCTCTCTCCAGCTTGTCAGTCCAAGGATGCGCTTGCACGCAACAAGAGAGACGCCGCGACGACAGCGACACTCGCGTTCGCTCGTACGTTCTACCGGAACTTCTACGACCAACCGCCAGGATCGCGACGTTCGGCAGCGTTTCATTGAGGGCCTAGATTTGAGAGAGGGAGCAACTCAAAACGATGGAGAGTGTTTGCAAACTAATGGCGGACCCCGCCTGCGCGGAACAATACCCTCCAGAAGACGAGCCCTGCGCATGACGCAATCGTTAGTGAATCCCGGACGCGCCCCAAACGGCAAAAAAAGACCGAAGCTTGACGAGAATCGGCGCAAAGTGTCACACGCGTCCGTCGTGTACGCTCGTGAGATGCCAGCACGCGGCGACGCCACGACGGACGCGTCTGACGCTTTGCGGCGATTCTCGTCGAGCTTCGGTCCGTTCTTGCCGCATGGGGCGCGTCGGGAACCCACTAACGCTCCTCATTGGCTAGGTGGCGCAAACCGCCGCCCGATTCAAAGGCTCCAGCCTCGTCCATCCATCCACCCATCGAACGATGACGTTTTGGGTGGGAGGAACGGCGCAGGCTTTTTCTTCTACGTCGACGCTTTTACCACCTCCTCGCGCCTCGTATACTGCAAACGAGGCCGCCCGTATAAGCCACGTAACCCCGATCGTGCAGTTGGAAACACTCCGAAACCTAGGCACATTAGCGCGACACGCGGGCTTCTGTGACGTCATTTGTAGCCACTTCGGCACCACTCTCGACGCACGGGCGGAACAGAACGCTAAAGACGCCGATCGAAGACGCGTCCCAAGCACAGTGCACGAGGTTCCTCCTCTCGGCGCCTTTCCCTCCGTCTGAAGTCGCTCTCACGGGCTAACGCGTTCCAGCGTATACTCGAGCGATTATCTATTCTAGACACACGTCCTTCCTCCTTCATTTGTCTCTCTTTCTTTATTTTCATTGTTATTTTTATTTTCGCTCTGGCGAAACGAAACGAGACGAAGCTAAGAGCAAAGCTACGAGTTTATTCGGAAGCCTGCATTCTCCATGCCGAGCCCGTTAAAGTGTCAGAAGAAAATGGAATGCGTAATATTTTCCGAGTTTCCGGCGCATAACGCAAACACGCTACGGAAAAAGAAGAGAAATCGAGAGTGAGAGAGACTGCTTCGGAATTTGTTGACGAGCCTGCGGGGCGAACGACATTCTTGACGTCCGTTTATTTGTATAAATTGTATTACCCCAGAAGCTTTATGACTCGTCACGAAGTTCGTCTACAGTGAAGTGTCCTTGAAGGCCCGGTAAGGTCACAGGCTGACGAACGGTGTCGTCGTACACCCGGACACGCGACACCGATAGTTCCCCAAAACAAGCCAGAAAACCTCATAATGGACGAGCTGGGAATAGCATAATGTAGTAGCCCTGCTGCACGAAATACACGATACCGCGCAGGCGGTCTTTGCACCGCGAACGTATCTGTCTGAGAAAACTCTGGACACGCTTTGATGGTATAGCCGCGGTCCAGCCGCGCCAGCGGGACGACGCATTATTTCTGCTATCGATCGCAACATAATTGTTAAAACGGGCCTCCTCTCCGTATCGCGTTTTTCATTCCTAAGATCGGAAAAGTTCTCATGAATCGTAAGTTGGAAAACGCCGCTAACCAATTAAAAATATCTTCGCCAACATTTTACCGACGTCTGTAGTAAAGTTGGCTTGGAGGCCGAAGCGGCTGGCGCTGCAGCCTGCATGCCAGAGCATAACGTCTAATAAAAAACATTTTGTAGTTTTTTGTTTTTTTTTAAGCATAAAATGATTTTTAACGCTACTTACCAATCTCAAAAGTGTGTCCGCCCGTCTGTGCCTTTTTCGCTAAATTAAGTGGGGAAAGCGGCGTCACCTCACGTCACTTAACGTCACACGACCTAGGGGAAATTGACGTCATGTGACCTACACACCAATTTAGTTACACGCTAAATTTAGCGGAAGAAATAGACTTCACGTGACCTATAGAATCATTCAGTTTCCCCGCTCAATTTAGCGAGAAAATATACGTCAGGTGACACACCAATTCCCTCTAATGCATTCCATGCAGTATATATATATATATATATATACCGAGTGTTCATTTTTAATTCGAACAGATTTATTACGAACAATCCGTAAAAGATGCACTAGTACGGTTTCTTCAAGTGAGTTATACGGCTAGGGGGACATTATGTGGGTGGCTAATCCTTGCGAGAAATTGGCTAATTACTTAAAATTCGTTAATTAACTTTTTAATTAATGAAAATACACATATGGTTCCAATTAGAAATTTGCTCAGCGTCGTCGAAAATCCCTAAATCAGTCATTTTCAGAAAGACTTTGAGCGCGTGAGAAGCGTAGTAGTGAACTGAAGTTACCGCTCGTGGAGCAGGTACAAAGCTAGAGGTTGCGATAAGGCGCCCGTCCGATTTTTCCGTCTCTTATCTAGCCCCAGCCTTGTACCTGCTCCACGAGTGGTAACTTTAGTGCACTACTACGCTTCTCACGCGCTCAAAGTCTTTCTGAAAATGACTGAATTAGGGGTTTACGATGACGCTGAGCAAGTTTCTAATTGGAACCATATGTCTATTTTCATTAATTAAAAAGTTAATTAACGAATTTTAATTAATTAGCCAACTTCTCGCCAGGATTAGCCACCCACATAATGTCCCCCTAGACGTATAACTCACTTGAACAAACCGTACTAGTGCATCTTTTACGGATTTTTTGTAATAAATCTGTTCGAATTAAAAATGAACACCCGGTATATATACAGGGTTTTTTTTTTTTTTTTGTTTAAGCTTAACAGATTTGTCTAAAAAAAGCCGTGAAAGTTACACTTATGCCGCTTGTGGAGTTGAGTTATACGGTCAGGGGGACACATTATAGGGGCTAATCGTAATGATCAGGTGGCTAATTAATTAAAATTTGTTAATTAACTTTTTATTTAATGAAAACAGACATATGGTTCCAATTAGAAACTTGCTCAGCGTCATCGAGAACCCCTAAATCAGTCATTTTCAGAAAGACTTTGAGCGCGTGAGAAGCGTAGTAGTGCACTAAAGTTACCACTCGTGAAGCAGGTACAAGGCTGGGGCTAGATAAAAGACGGAAAAATAGCGCGGGCGCCTTATCACAACCTCTAGCTTTGTACCTGCTCCACGAGCGGTAACTTCAGTTCACTACTACGCTTCTCACGCGCTCAAAGTCTTTCTGAAAATGACTGATTTAGGGGTTTTCGATGACGCTGAGCAAATTTCTAATTGGAACCATATGTCTATTTTCATTAATTAAAAAGTTAATTAACGAATCTTAAGCAATTAGCCAACTGATCGTTACGATTAGCCCCCTATAATGTGTCCCCCTGGCCGTATAACTCAACTCCACAAGCGGCATAAGTGTAACTTTCACGGCTTTTTTTAAACAAATCTGTTAAGCTTAAAAAAAACACCCTATATATATATATATATATATATATATATATATATATATATATATATATATATATATATATATATATATATATATATAATCAAAAAGTAGGATCGCCTTAAAGGGGCACTGAAGTCGATTCTGAGATCGTCCTTTTGTGGTGACAACTCAATCTAGACGCTCTAAGCATCTCAACAAGCCCAAAATCACAATCGTGCGTAGCTTATTTCTTCGTTAAAAGCGTGTTCAAAGATCGCGACACGCCCTTTTTGGGATTGGATTGGATTGGAAAACCTTTATTGTTGGCTAGAGTTACAGGTGGGTATGCTGATCTTGCTAGGTGGCCGTCAATGAAGACTGGCGGCGACCTCTTGGGCTTTAGTCGCGGCCTGGACTTTGGTTTCCACTACCAGGTCGGAGCTGAGCAGCAAGTTCTCCCACGGGCCCGGGTGCGCGAGCCTCTGGAGCGATAATGGTGGGGGATCTGTGGGACAGTCCCAGAAGATGTGGTCTGCGGTAGCTTTGCCACCGCATTTGCTGCACTCGGGTTTAAATCTATCTGGGTATGCACCTTAAGACCGCGGGGTTAGGGAGAGTTTTAGTTTGGAGTTGTCTCCACAGTAGCTCCTCTTCTTTGGTTAAGTTCTTATGCGGAGGTGGTAAAGTTAGCCTTTCGAGCCTGTAGTGTTGAGTTATCTCGTGGTAGGTGTTAAGGCCGTCTCTTGTCAATCCGACGTCCGAGTTATCATCGACAGCTCGGCCGATAGATCCTCCAGCTTTATCGTGGGCTGCCTCGTTCCCCGGGTTTGACGAGTGAGCCGGCACCCAGACCAATTCCACGTCTTGCCTGTCTTTCGGGTAATTCTCGAGAATTCCCAGGAGATGGGAGATATGCGGCCTTTGGTGAAATTGCCAATGGCCGCTTTTGAATCACTGACAATCACCCTCGCTTGCGGGTTTGTTAGCGCCAAGGCGATTGCCGCTTCTTCGGCTATTTCGGAAGAGTTTGTAGGTACAGTCGCCTTTGCTACGAGTTGGCCCTCCTCGGTCACCGCGGCGATCGCGTAACGCCCTTTTCGGGGTTGGGTAAGCGGCCGCGTCAACGTAGACGACGTCCGTTCGGCCTTCGAGTTTGTTGGCTAGGGCTTGTGCCCGGGCCCTGCGTCTGCCCTCATGGTGGACGGGGTGCATGTTTTTCGGTAATGGTTTTACCGTGATTGTCTTTCTGACGTTGGACGAAATTTTGCGGGTGCCCGCGTTGAGTGGTGCCGCGTTTTATTCCCAGTCCTCTCAGGATCGCTCTACCCGCATTGGTGCGCGCGAGTCAGAGCTCTTGCATTCTCCGATGGGCCTCAGTCAGCTCGTCTAGCGTGTTATGTAGGCCGAGTTGCAGTAGCTTGTCGGTGGAGGTATTGATGGGTGGACCTAGGGCTGCCTCGTAGACCTGCCTGATGAGTCCTTCGATTTTGAGTTTCTCGGCGTTGTATAATTGTAGATAGGGGAGGGCGTAGGTCATTGTACTGGTGACAAAGGCCTGCACCAATCGGCTTATATCGTTTTCCTTAACGCCTCTTCTCCTGTTCGCTATGCGTCGGATCAGTCTAATGGTCTGGTGGACCGAGACGTTTAGCTTTTCGATGACTTGGGTATTATTTCGGTTCTCCTGGATGATCATTCCAAGGATCCGGATGGAGTTGACTTGTTTAATGACTTTGCCTTGCACGTGTACGTTTATGTTGGCTGGCGTAGGGCTGGATTTTTGTCCCCTTGGGATGTCTCTTTTAATTAGGAGCTTCGATTTGGGATGAGAACATTCTAGCCCTACCGCTTTGACGTAGGCTTCTATGGTATCGACTGTCCTTTGTAGGGTCTCTTCTATCTCCCCATCATTTCCTGTAGTGATCCAGAGGGTGATATCGTCAGCATATAAAATGTGCCTGAGATTTGGGATGGCCTCGAGTTGCTTCGGAAATTCTACGAGTGCAAGATTAAATAGGAACGGCGAGAGTACCGAGCCCTGTGGAGTTCCCCGACACCCCATGCGAAAGGGATCCGAGATCGTCCCGCCGATCGATATTTCTGCCGTCCTCTCGTCCAGAAACGATCTTACGTAGTTGAAGGTTCGGGATCCTGGATTTAACCTCGATAGGTTAGTGAGGATGGCACAGGGGCGGATTTAGAGGGGGGGGGGGGGGGGGGGGGAGGGTCCGGATGTCCTGACCCCCCTCTTGATTTCTGCATGTGTAAAATTTAGGGCGTGAAACGAGGGAGAGGGGGAGGGGGTTCCTAAACAAATGGTACGCTGACCAACACCTGACCCCCCCCCCCCCCCCCCCTCAGGAAATTCCTGCATCCGCCCCTGGGATGGCATCATGTTACACGTTGTCAAAGGCCTTGTTTAAGTCCAATCCGAGGATGGCCCTCGTGTTCGAGCTTTTGGGGATCACTTCTTCGCTAAGTTGGAGCATGACGTCCTGCGTGGACAGGTGGGCTCTAAATCCCAGCATGGAGGGGGGTAGGAGGTTGTTATCGTCCTCATATCCTTGAAGTCTGCTTAGAACCACGTGCTCCATGAGCTTCCCTAAGCAAGATGTAAGGGAGATAGGTCTTAGGTTTTCGGTTATTAGCTTCTTGCCTGGTTTAGGTATAAAGATGATTCTGGCGTGTTTCCATTCTTCGGGGATTTCACCATCCTGCCAGTACTTGTTGATTAGGTCAGTTCAAGCCATCACTGACGTAAGGTCTAGATTTCTCAACATCTTGTTTGTGACGCCACCGGGTCCCGCGGCTGATGTTGTTTTCAGTTGGCTCATGGCTTGCCATACTTCCGCTGTGCTAAATTCCTGGTCTAATTCTGGGTTTGGCTCACCCTCGTACCAGGGAAGTGGGTCGGTGGATTGCGTGGTGTTTAGGTATCTATCCTTGAGTTATTTTATTCATACCTGTGCCACACGGGCAACTCGAATGCCATTTACAACGAATGACATTTGTGTAATCGGCGAATCAGCTCGCAATCTGTCGCGCGTGGAACGCGCGCCCGGAGTGTCGCGCGCTGATTGGCCGTCCGCTCAAATGTCATTCATCGTAAATGGCATTCGAGTTGCCCGTGTGGCACGGGCATAAGTCTTCTGTGCTGCCTTCATGCTGGTGTACTATTTGAGCCAGTCGATTGCGTTGAGCCGTTTTGGTCTGTGTGGGGTCGAGTAAGTGTTGTAGCAGAAGCCACGTATTTTTCTTACCCAGATGCCCGTTCACGCTGTCGCATACCTGTCCCCACTGCTGTCTTTCAAGCTCGAACGCGTACGCTTCTATTTTCCTTTCTAGCTGTGTTACCCTCTTTCTGAGGGTGCGATTGTGTTTTTGCTTTTTCCACCTTAGTTGTAAGCTAAGGTGGGCTTCCCACATCTGTTTCAATTTAGGGTCGGTCGTGTGTTGCGAGGTTATCGCCTCTGTTTCTTCTGTGGTGGCTTTTACGTCTTTTTTCAGGGCGCGGGTCCACTCGTTCAGGTTGCCGATTTCCTTTGGAACGGTTTTGTCCCTAATTTTAAGGAAGTTGTTCCGATCCGTTAGTCTCGTTTTTAACGGAGGATGTTTAAACGGGGCCGTCTGGAAGGTCGTTTCCACTATATAGTGGTCACTTCCCAACGTGAGGCCCGTATTTGTCCATGTGTCCAAAGAGTGAACCCACGCCTTTCCCTGACGCCACTTTTTTATTGTGACCAGTAGATACTTTCAATTTTAAAAATACGGTGATGATCAAACTTTTAACAAATAATTTCGAGAGACAAAAAAAAAAACTCACTTGACTCATGCAATATCTGGGTTACTATTTCAGCGATTTTTGTTCGTGTGTTTGGCAACATTTCAGGCAAATCGGAGACTTACGCAGAAAACGCCGGAGTATCCCTTGAAATCGAAACGGAGCCGACGCTAATGGAACCGGTCAAGCAACGTGAAAAGTTACTGGATCATTTCTGTTTATGATTGGTTAATGGCTGCGTCTGGACTTAACAGGTGAAATGAAGTATAGACCCTTTTTCTGTTTACAAACATAAACTGCCGCTTGCGTTCCAGGCGACTTCCGGTCGCTCCGTCTTTGCAAGCCTCTTGAGCTTGCTTGTGTCAGCAGGTGCTAGAAAGCATAAATGATATACGGAAAGCAAAATTGGAGATCAAACGAGGGCCTTCGGTTGTACAATTTAACGTCTTGGAGGAGACAAGCTGGTTTACAAGAATAGTCGAAACATTTTAACAAATCTCGCACTCCTTCGTTCTTTTGGCGCTCACATGGAGAATTGGTGGTTAGACGTTTCATCTACATTTCAAGGAGCGGTGTTAAGGTGGCCTTTGTTCCTTCTTTTTATAAATCGGAAATTCTCTAAGACGTCAAAGACTGGTGCACCACCTGATGGCGCTTGCCATAAAAAGGATCTACAGACACCGCACGCGTCGCTTCCATGCAAAGTTGCAATACGCCATTTACGAAGGAAACTAGAATAAAGAAAAAAAAAAAAAGAAGATTACGAAGTATACTGCATTTTCGTGACCTCGTTTTCTCTTAGCACGGATAGTGCAGAGTGGTCCAGAAGAATACGCAGTAAGGACTAAATTCCCTGTCCTCTTTCCCCTAAATAAACCCAGTTGTACTTGGTGTCGCCGTCGTGCCCTATAAGGTAGCGAAACAGACGCGGCAACAGGTGCCGCATGCAACAACTGAGTGCGAAAAAGAGCGCGGGGGCAGGCGGCCACCCGACGTCGGCGGGCGCGCTAGGTGGGCCTCCGTCTGTTTGCGCTGGTGCGGGGCCGAGGCCTGTCCGCGGTCCATTGTGTTCCCTCGGGGGATCTCGACGTCGCAAATCATGCTCTCCGCGGGGGCGCCATCAAGCCCCCCTCCGACAGCCCCACAACCCGTCCCTCCCTCGCTCCACGCGCCATACGTCTGCCACCAGAACAACTTGCGGTTCCCCTGGCTTTCGTCGCCGAGACGATTTTATGTAAGTATACAGTGTCGCGATAAAACAAGAATGCACGCTGCCGGTTATCACGTGCGCGGAGAGAGCAATTTTCAAGATCTTATTCGGGCCTCGTGTAAAACGTCAGCTGTATGTGAAGAAATCCATCATAAAGACGACGGCTCTTTGTGTGTCAAACAAACAGACCCTGGCTCTACTTCTGCATGGGGGATGGCGAAGGCGCTTTGAGGAAGGTAAGTTACCCGCAATCTTAATAGCCTTAAAGGGGTCATGAAACGATTTTCCTACTTCTTCTTCCTTAGCTTTAATCCTCAACTCAAATGTGAATTGTGAAATCACGTCGTCGTGACATTCTTCGGCACCGGTGCGATGACTCCTAGCTTCCTCCGTGCTTTTTATGCACACCATAGAACTTGTCATTCCCCAGTGACGGTAAGTTCCGTCACGGCACTCATTGGCCACGAACGCGAATCCGAATATTCGTCGACGGATTTATTGTTGACGAGCGCATACGTCCGAGTGACGCAGTTCTCGTGTCCAATGCATGTGCTGGGCTCGGCTGACGTCAGGTTGGCACCGCTGACGCGCTTTGGGAACCGCGGATGTATCTTAGTGAAAAGGCGGAGAGCTTTCGAAGGAAAGAAGGTACAAAATAGTCCGCTATATTTTCAAATGTTCGTACCGAAAAGCTGGCTTTTGACTTTCAACCATCTTTCTTTTGGCCAACTAAACGATATGCGATTAGTAAAGTCCCAATTTAAAATCATTTATCCCAGCCCAAAATTCGTTTCATGGCCCCTTTAAGCGGTTTTAAAAGCGGCGGTCTGGAGACACGACTGTAACCTTTCTTTGTTATTGTGTCTCGCTGCTTTGCTGGCTTCGGTACGATTGGCTCTGTGACACCCCGGTGTCCTCGTACCAAAGCAGCCTTTGTGTCGGCCCGTTGTTATATTTCCGTGGCTCGGCATCACGACGTGACAAAGATGCGACATACACTTTCAGCGCCCTCTTAATAGTAGAGCCAAAGATGTAACCAAGCGCGTCGTGAAAAGAGTCGAGCCCATAGAGGCACCTGGTTCGCTGCCCTTCGACTGACGTTGCCAATCTGTCGTATATCTTGCGGTCAGAATGATCGGAGGAGTTTGGTCAAACGCAGAAGGAGAGGCCAGAACCGTCTCCCCTGCTAGGATCGGAAAGGGGATCTGACTATACGCGACATTCTGAGTGGTCCTGGCCTGGAATCTGGTTGTAGAGCACGTCTGTGGTTTGACGAAATATCAGTGCGGGGATCCTTTTAATACAACGTTACAAACTGGAACAGCCAAGTGACATTTGTTCAATGGTCCTTGGAAGCCGACTTTGTGCCTCCCCTTCAAAACATGTAGCACAGACACCAGTATTTTCTGATACAAGCCGACGTTCGTTTACCGGGTATTTACTCGTTAATTTACTCGGAATCTAGACGCTAATTGTCCCACTTTAAAAAGTTATTCTAAAGTTGCTCGAGGCGAGAATTCCAGACAATGGGATGAAAAAGAAAACAGAGAAACTATGCTTGCGTGCAAACACACCGCAGCGGAGCAACACATCTAGCGAAGGTTGTAGCGTGAACGAGCTTTGTGAACGCTGCATTCGTGTAATCATTGCAGCGTGCCGCAGGTTACTCCAGTTAGCAGTCGGTACTGCAATGACCAACTTACCTTTCTGCAGCAGAAAGATGCTAATATTACGAAGCGAAGCTATATTTCCCGCTCTATCAATACAGCGACGTTGATCCAATTTTTTGGTGAACCTAATCTGCGAACATACATATCACACACTCTGTCTACGACCGCGTAGCTCCAGCAAGGATTCTTTTCGCAAGAGTACTCGTGGAGACAAGACGCATCGCGTGCGACTCTATCGCGCCTGCGTCTTCGAATGCGCTGATCACAGCTCACAACGAATGGAATGCAAAAATATAGCTCAGAAATTCTGTCACCGGCTCAGACCACGCGTGCCCGTAGCTTCAGGCAACATCGTGAGACAAGAATGAACGAATGGGTTTCACAAAATCACAGTTAAAAGAATAGATCCAATCATTATTTTTAGGCTGCCAAAAAGTCCAATTCAAACCTCAATAATAATAATAAAAATATAAAAATCGCAGCGCTGCCGGCGCGCGCATTGCGGGTCAAGGTCGTCCACCAACCAATGTCCAAGAAACCCTGGAGAGATGGGGCAAACTCAAAGGTGAACGCATCAGACAGCCGTTTCTAGGAACGAGGTTCCGTTCGCGTTGCATTCTATCTGGCCTACAGTGAAGAAGCAAACCGAGAAAGGATTGCAGCCATAAATCTGCGAGGCTTAACGGGCAACGCCCAGTGTTCATTAACGGCCCAGACGACAACGACGACACAACGCCCGTATGCCCTCCGATCAACCCTCAGCTGACAGTGAAGTGAGAGCTACGGGCTCGCCGGACCATTCGCGAGTCTACCTTTGGACGTTCGACCAAGCTCCGGCCCATATCCCCGTGCGGACAGCAGGGTCAGCTGGTGAGAGGGAGGCGGTTGCTTGGTCCGGCCTGCGCGTAGCTCCCACTGCACTGTCAGCAACGGAGTATACATACGCCGTTTCACCTTCCGACGGAGCGCAGCGGACCCTTCCAATCGTCGGAGCCAATCAAAGACGCGTGAGTGTCACGTGCCTTCCGCGGAGGGACGCAGAGACGCGCGCGGGAGCGTAGTCACGTCGCGCGTTCGCAGCGCTGCATTGCCCGAGATTTCTCGTCGTAGCATTTAAAAGAAAAAAAAAAAAAAACTTTCTGCCTTGACGAGCTCATGACCGGCGTTAACTATACGTTGTCGTTTTTTTCTTTTTTTTTTTTTTTTTTTGCTCGCTTCCGCCGGGTATTTTACGCTCCCCGCCGTTGCTCTCTCGCACGCACGAGTATACGTCAGGCACCGTCCCTGGACCATTAGGCTCGGTACGTCTATTTTCTGCTTCCCGCCCTTCATTCGGCGCCATAAATTTAGAGGTAATGGCGAGCAGCCGGAGAGCAGCGCGTCGCGCTGCCCCAAAGCACTCGCTCACATCTGCCACGTCGTGACAGGCGCAGACGAACATGCATCATGCACTGCAATACACCGCTGTTGCTGCGTCCACTGCCTCTCTCTTTCTTTTTTTCCCGCAACTTTGACGGGTAACGATCTTTCGCGCTAATACACAAAAGAGGGAAGGACAAGGACGAGAGATGAAAAGAAAACGATGGACACGAGCTGTCTAGACAGTCACCCTAATGCATTATTATGTATCGAACCCTAATCTATTATTACGTATCTTGCACCTTACGTGGAGCAACACCTGACATCATAACGTCACATAACACCGTGATGTCACTTCAGAGATCGTGTCGTCAAGTGATATCCCCATGTCACTTGACATCGTGACGTCATGCGACCCTAGACGTCATGGGACACCACGACAACAAACGTCCCACATTATTTTATTATTTTTTTTTTTTGAGGGGGGGAGGGGGGGGGGGGCAGGTGGTTATTTCTAAAAGTTATTACTGTAAAAACAACAGTGAGATTTCTCTCGGCGCTCATGCTTTGCCACGACGTGTGAAAAATCCAAAATCGCCGTCTTCGTGACTGTCCACGTGCTGGCAGCGTGCGACGTACGTCCGACACCCCGAAAACGGAGCTCCGGGAGGCGCTCGAAATGCCGCCAGAAATCGGGCTCCTCGTGCACGTTCGAAAGCGCGGCAAAGATAAACCAGTACAAAAACGCTAGATTGCGCGTATCTCGGTCGGGATGCTTCTGGAGCGAGCTTATCGCAACCTGTTACCTTTCACCAGCCGCGAATGTATCGTTTTCGTTTAGGAAAGTTGACATTTTACCATTGTCCTCCCGTCTTGAACGTCGACTACTGATTTGGAGGCACCGGCCCTGGGTGAAGTTTTTACGTGCAGCGCGCCTCGCCGCCGCCTCCCCCCTCCCCCTTCCCACCCTCCTCCCCCCCCCCCCTCCCCCCAAATCGCCCCCAAGAGAAAACAGGTAGCTGAGACAAAGACCAGATGGTTCAGCCGCCAATGCAAGGACAATGATCCTCATGTGGGCGTGCTTTCCGCCCAATAGGCAAAATGGGAATTATGGATTGTACGATTTATTTGTGATAGGATTTAGTCTAAGAAATTGCTGTTTACAGGTATCTATCCAGTCACAAAATCGCGGAGGAATATAAGAGCCCAAGAACACGAAGCCCGCTTGCCATCCACGACCAAACTTCAACACAGCCCTTGCAGTAAACTCCCCCGGTACACAAATGACAAAACAATCCGAGTAGTATGCAAACACGATCCTGGCATAGCGTGTTTTAAATCGCGAAACAACGTGTTTCTTTCTTTCGTTTTTTTTGTTTTTTTTTTTTTGTCATTTTTTTGTTTTTTTCAAATGTTTGTCTTTCTGACTTTTCATTGTGATTATTTTGCTGTATAAATAACGCGTCCCGCAGTTTGAGCGACAGACTCTACGGATCATAATTATCGGGCAAACGAAGAAAAAAAAATAAAGAGCAAACAAATAAACACGGAGAGTCTGCCCGAGCGGTGGAAAACACCCCGCAGCTGTTTCAGCTGTTTGGTCTGGGAGCACACACGGGCGGGAGGAAAAGTTTCCCCAAACCGAAAAAGGCACGCACGCACACAAACACACAAATAAAAACAAACACGCGCGATAAAGAAAACAAACACGTAAGCTATCTATAAAGAAGACAAGGCTCGGAGGGAGAAGTATGCCGGCCCGAACAAAAGCAAAAGTATCTCGAGAGACGGCAGTCGGCAGCGGCCACTTGCACGAAAAGAAGAGTCGGGAAAAGCGAGAAGAAAAGAAAAGAAAAGTCTCTCGAGACGTCGCCCAAGAGCGGACCAAAATAGACATCACTCAGTGGGTGGCTCCCCTCGTGGCAGGATTGGCTCGCTCTTTATTATTTCGGCTTGCGTAAGGCGCCCCGAGGGGGGGCCTTCCTCTGTCTCAAGGCTGGACCGTGCCGTTTGCCAGCAGCCGCCGGAGACGAACGATGTGCTGGGGAAGGGGAGGCGAAGGACCTCCGCGGGTCTCTCCCCCGCCCAAGAGAGAAAGTTTCCAACGCTTCCACAACATTCGAGTTCTTTTTCGGCGCGCTCCCCGAGCGAGATCGTTGCGCGTGCGGGACGTTCTTTCCCTCGCCAAGGTTCTGCCAGAACGATGACTCGGTAGGAGAAGCATCGTCAACCTGCCCAGCATACAACTATACGGTAATACAACTATCGTCGGTGACAGATTAAGAATTCCGGCGAAGCTCCTCCCTCCTCTTTCCCCTGTAGCAGAGCGAACGGGACGTCAGACTGCCGAGCCTCAGATTCCATTGACTATTAGCGATGTGCGCGGCCAAAGGCGTCGCTGCGGTCAGCTTTCCACGATTGGCCAAACCATGGGCATATGAAGACTGTCAGATTGTCAACTTTGACGGTGTTAGTTTCGGATTGCGATGGCTCCTAGCTTCTACTGTGCTTTTTAAA
The DNA here is from genome assembly GCA_013358835.2 of Ixodes persulcatus. Lineage (NCBI taxonomy): Eukaryota > Metazoa > Arthropoda > Arachnida > Ixodida > Ixodidae > Ixodes > Ixodes persulcatus. The sequence goes on along the minus strand of JABSTQ010009203.1, from coordinate 227,174 downwards.
CACACCATTGAACTCGTCGTCGCACCCGATGGTAAGTAGCCAGAATAGCAACTGGTGACGTCACGGCGAGGCAAATCCCAGTCGTGACGTCACGGAGGGAAACCATAAGAGGGCGCCACCGAAACATCTCGGTGCTAATAGTGGGTAGACATCAAGCTACAGCTGCCTTTGTCTCCACTGCACTCGTCCAACGCGTTCGAACGCGAAAGCCAAACGCCAGCCGCCGGCTGGGTTCTAACCTGTTCGACGAGTGCAGGGGAGACAGGCAGCTAGCTTTAGGTCTACCTACTATAGTCAATGGACTCTGAGCTCGGGATTCTACCGTGCACAAGCGCTCTCGTCTCCTTCTCTCCCTCAGTTTCTCGGCGCACAGTGCTCGTACACGTTACTTGAAAAAGTAATCGATTACAATTACTCTCGGTTAAGAAGTATTCAATTAGATTACTTAATTACTCGAGAAAAAAAAAATAATTTCCTTTACTCGAACGAGTGACCGTTACTTCTCCGATTACTAAAGATTTTTCGAACCAACCGATTTTTCTGCCGGTTTGAAAACGGGATTTTCCTACTGTAGATTGTTGGATTGCAATCATCGAATTATGAACCACTTATCCTCTTAATCCACCTTGGAATGATTCCTTGATAGCAAACTTGCGCAAATGGTGGTGCCATTATTACTTCCAAACGTCATCAGATTACCCTCGTGATTACTTCCTAAATACTTTTCTCAAGTGATTACAAAACTACTCCAAAACGTAACGGTTAAGAGTAATTTGATTGCCCGTAATGGGTACCCTGTACAAGTCGGAGTCGGTGACAGGTTCAGCACCCAGCAGATGGTCCGCCTCCAACACGGACTCTGGATGCGCGTGCGACGTTATCGAAGGCACAAAAGCTCGCGCTGCTGTAGGCGAAGCATCTACCCATTGTGCTGAAACTTTCAGCGACTATTAGCGGCGAGATGTTTTGGTGGCACCCTACTGTGGTTCCCCCTTGTGACGTCATTACCTTGCAAACAACAAGTTCGATGGTGTTTGTAAATAGCACGATGGAAGCTTGAAATCATTACGCTCTCAAAGGAACACTGCCAACACCGTCAAAATTAAAGTTCTTTCATTCCTCTTATTTCCACCGATGATAAATCCTTTTCTTACGTCATAGTCAGCGTTCGGCCAATCGTGGAAGGCCGACCACAGCCACGCTTTCGGTCGCGCACGTCGCCAATAATTCTGGGTAGCGAAATTTGATGCTTGTCCCTAACTTTGGCGAAAAAAGCGCCGACGTCGTGCTCACGGTGCGACGCGCGCGACGATAATGACATGTACGACTCCGCAAATGAAAACGCCCTATCTTTTTACTCGCCTCTTCTTACTCGAACCGATTCACTTCACTCGTTCTTCTTCCAATGAGAGTGCGACAGTGTAACTCTACTCGAGCAAAGCACGCTGACGAACCGAGAGCGTTTATCGACACCGATTTGCTTATGTGTGCCCTTCCGAGAACCCGCAAGCCCGGATAATCGCATGCGGGGATCTACCGGTTAAAGGCTGACATCGAGAATACATCACGCTCCCAACCAGGGAAGGCTCTCTCAACAAGCGGCGCTATAAACCAACACACTGTTTACAAACAAGCCCGCTTTGCCCACAACAGGTGTGGGCACTGCGCATGCGCAGAAGCCAAATTTGGGAGGAATGAAGCGTTAGCGCATGCGCAGTACCGACAGCAGCGCCACCGCGGTCGTATGACGTCAGCAAGTTGAGTTGGTCTATTGGACGGGCTATCGCAGAAGTGCGAGGTGCGCAAAGTGCATGATATGCGTGTGTGCGCGTGCGCTCGTGTTTCTTTACGTATATGCGACTAGGGACGGGCAACGCAAACGCGCTGTTTCCACAAGCCCGAGTTCTCCCGCACCAGGTGTGGGCCCTGCGAGTGCGCAGAGACTACACGGGGTATTCCTCTGGCGGCTAAAGCCCCTCTATCCTGGGAAAAGCGGCGCCATTCATTGTTGTGGAAATGCTCGAGACACGTGCCGCGCGCCACTTCTGGGAAGAACTTGGCGTCTGGAATCTAGCTCGGTGCTGCGCTGTGTCGCCATGATCTTCCCATGCAGGGGCTGCACGTTGCACGTGCCTAGTGCATCGACACGCCTTGCGCTACTTTTGAAACATGAAGGGGCTTTAGAGCGCGGCCATCCGAGTGCGCGACCTACCGAGCGCGTGCTGACGGTTAGCTTCCACGGTTATTTTGCAGCGTGCGCTCCACACCGTCAAGATTGCCAGTCTTAGCAAGCCTATTAATGCGAGCTTGTTCCGAGCGTGCGCTCTGAACAGCGCACTAAACGTGGCGTCCAATGAATACCCTCGATACTTCGTTTTACCTTAAATCCTAGCGCAGCTAACGCTATGCCGATCGGACCAATCAGACAGCGTCAAACGTGCACCACCAGCGTGTTCGTCATGTGTCTCTATCGATTCTATCGGCGCTGAACCAATCATAAACGTAGAAAAGGCCTAAGGCTTGCGCTATACCGTCAGATGCAACTGGAGTTAAGCTGAAACTGCAGTGGCTTAAAGGGGGACAGTAAAGTTACCGCGTAGCCTCCACCATGCATCGGGAACGGCCGCTCCTTGGAAGACGGTGTAGGTGGCGGTTCGATCCGCAGTTCCGTTAGGGTGCTTCCATCGGCCGGCAGATAAAGGCACCTTAACACGCTTCATAACTAATATAAATACCTCAAAAACAAATATTTGTTTCCAGTGAACTTCCAAGTACATGGTTTTGTGTTCGCAGGTGAATAGAAATGTGAAACTAGCAGACGACAGTGAAGTCGACAGCTGCGAATCGGCCGGAGCTGGCCGGAGCCAAGCTGGCCATGCGGCCAAGCCGGAGCCATAGCCGGAACGACGGTGCTGCAAGCGCCAGCGCCAAAAGCGGCCGTCTTCCAACGCTGTGCCGCTTCTCCGGTTTCGCTCGTTACACTCCCCCTTTAAGCCACTGTACTGAAACGAAGTATGCGGAGCGCGTCTGCATCTTTTTGAAGAGGTTGTGGTGACGTCAAAACGCCGAGCTCTGATTGGCTCTGAACGAACGATAGTGGGTAGATCTCGAGGCAATTGCTGCATCGAGGCAAGCTACATCGAGGTCTACCCAATATGCTTCAATCAGAGCCAATCAGAGCTCGCCGTTCAGACGTCACCGCAACCCCCTGGAAAAGAAGCAGACGACCTTACGCTCTGCATAGATTCTCGTGAGGTAAAGCGCCCGCTCAAGTGCCGTGCCGACAGGCGCCATCGCAGCGGCGAGACGTCAGAGCCGCCTGTTGGTCTTGTTCGAGGCGGGGCTTAGGCCGCACGTCCGGAGGCTTCCTGGCTCGTGACGACGACCATTCCCCGAAGTGAAGAACCCAGGGGTCCAGTGGAGGTGGGAGAATTGGTAACGTAACGAACGGTTTAATTACATGGTAGCGATACAGTCGTCAAATCCGAGAGAACAACTGGAGCCGCCTCCCGCCCCGCCTTATATAGGGTCCGTTTTCTCCCTCACTCTCCGCCAGGGCAGCAGGTGCGACCGCCAAGTGCGTTGCAGCAAGGTCCGCCGCGTCGTAGCCAGAAGTGCGTCGTAGCCAGTGTTCTCCGCAGTTAGGCCAGGCCGCTCTCCCCTTCCGGAGCGCACGAACCCACACGCACACACACACACGTCCCGTTGACGTCACGGACGCGTTGAGACTCGTTTTGGACAAGCTTCGACAGGTGGGCGACAGTCCTGAACAGATCGTGACTCGTTTCCGGAGCGTTGAAACTCGGAAGAAGGTCGCCGAAGGTTCCATTCTTAACAGTCTATAGACCCTTTCCAACGAATGTCACCCACAACGTTACGTCACCCAGGCGAGGAGTTCTTGGGCTGTGGGATGCATTCGTGGCGCCCGCCATTCCACGGAAGGAAGTTACTGCGCATGTCCAGTACGCGTTGCACACCTCAGGAAACAAAGATGGTCACGCGCAGGACACGATTACTGGAATGGTCTATCCACGAGCGCATGTCTCTTCTCGTGCGAGCAAGCGACTGCAATTACAAGCCTGTCAAAGCTACCGTCGCATGCACGCTGGGCGTGCTCCGAAGGGAACCGACTGCCCACGTTGCCGTATTAGCCGCTTTCCAGCAAATGAGCGCGGGCGCAGCCATTACTGACCTTGACGTTTTGTTTTCTTTCATCCATTTCATTTCACTTCATCGAGGCGGTCGCGCGACAGGGCAGTGATTTGCTCGACACCACAGTGTTTTTGTCCCCAATGCAGGCTTTGTGTGAATTCGTCATTAGCCATTTCAGCGGCCGGGCGTATCGGCGAGACAACAGAAGGTCAGTTATTGGCGGCTCAAACCTGGCGCGCGGGAAAAGGGTCAATAGGATGCATGCCACACAACTTCAAAGCACATTTACGCCAACTCAACGTTTTCGAGTAGCTGCTACCGCGACCATAGAGAGCACAGTCTCTGTCGTGGGTCCCAACAAGAGTCAATGATGTTGCCACAAAAAGGCGAGCCGCGAAAAAAAAAAAAAAAACAATCGTCGCGATCGCGACGAGTGCTTCTCGACGAGAGAAGTCGCCGCCTCCGCCAGATCTGGAAACGCCGGCCTCCACCGTCCTCTACACATGCTCGCCGTTTATCAGCGTCGACTTGGACTCCGACACTCCGGCTTTCCCTTTGCTTTCCCTCGGCCATCGCAGCCCGTGCGGCCCTCAGAGTGGCGTCTGGGTGCGCCAAAGGAATGGCTCGCGCACGTCTGCTACATTCAAAGCGAATAAACCGCTTGGAAAGCCCAAAAGGTCGCGTGCCGAGCGCGCAAGGAATTAGTGGGAAGTTTTAGTAGACCGTGTTCCGCCCTCCGCTAAGCCCTCCGCAACGAAGAAACCGCCACTGCGCCTGCGTGCCGATGGCCTTGGCTGTAGAGTTCCGGGTAGTGGAGGGGCTTAGCGGAGGGGGAAACACGGTCTACTAAAACTCCCTAGTAACGCCCCGCAATATCTACAATGGTACTGAGGACAGCGAGAGAGATAGACGGTAGCCGACAGCTAACTACGCTCCGTTTCTCACTTTATGATGAGCCGCAGAGGACCCTACGAGCCATCGGGACCAATCCAAGGCCGCGTGGGTGTCACGTGCCCTACCGGAGAGACGCAGCGCGACGCGCGGGTCGCGTAGCCACGTGATGCGATCCCAGTGCCGGATTGGTTGGGATGGCTGCAGCCCACCGTGAACTAAGGTGAAACGGAGTACACATGTTTTGCACATGACGTCATCGCATCATGCTGGTGGTCATTCCTATGTAATCTTGCGCAGAAAGACATTCGGTGGTGGTGTTAAAGGGCTGGCGGGAGGACAGGCTGGAGATCGGGTTTCGACTATAAGGTGATAATGTTTTAATGAGATATGATGTGATGGTAGCAATGGGAAGTCCCATTCTGTCCCTGCCGCGCGTGTCCGCGGATCCCCTTTATATAGCCTCGGTGACGGGGCGATGTTACGTCACCGGCGGGACCCTGGAGTGATTCGAGGTGACTGTCGGCATCGACGAAAATGAAGTCCAAGAGCCTTGGTCATTGGCGTTGAGGTTTATGTCTTCGCAGCAGCAGCTTCCCTCGATGTTAGAGAAAGAGGAAGACCGATTGACGTTGTTTACTTCGGCAGATGTTCAAAAACCTTGGTTCCGGGTCTTCGAGAGGGTCTCTGTCGAGCGATGGTGTTGCGGACCGCCCCTGTAAGTGTGTCGTAGTTGGAAGCACGGCCTCGCCAGGGTTAAGAGAGTAAGAGTGGAAAATGTACGCTGCCGAAAATGCGCGTCCAGCAGCAAGGCCATTACAATGGCGAATAATGTGGCGTCAATATAAGCCACATGTGGTTGCAGTAGCGCAGGCGCGCGGCTGCCCTCGTCCGCCTTGTCTCCAACGTAACCTCCGTCGTCTGCTAGTGCTGTACAGGAAGTTTCGGGCATTCCTTTTGGTGCTGCGGGGGGCTTGCGTGCACGCTTGGCGAAAGGTCTATTGGTCTCACGCTACAACAATCTGAACGCCTCCCGCGAGATGCGCATTTTCCCGAGTACCGGGCGAACATTCAATGAATTCTTTCTTCCTGCGGACACAACAAAAAAAAATCTTCTTTGCTGGCAGGCTTTTTGCGACGCTTCCGTGCAACCGAAAACAAGCGAACGAGTTTGTCAGCGAGCAAGCGCCACAGAGCAATCCGGTCGCCAACCGTGTCTGGCCTGTCTGTAAGCAGTCTCCCATGTCGTCGCAGGCAGATTAGAGAACCTGTAAATGAATCTCTGTCTCTGTCTCTCTATCTTCTCTCTCTAGCTCTCTCTCTAAATCGGTGCTTGCTCGCAGCTTGCTTCGTGTCTTGACGTTTGACGAATTCACCGCGCGTCGAGCAAAAAGAGGTTCGTCCAAACTTTACAAATGGTCCCGAGACTGAATTGGTCGACAAAAGATGCAACATTTCTTTGTATTATTACGCAGCACACTCTGTCGGGTAAGCGTGGTTAAATAACCCCACAACAGCGACCTATAGTTGGCACCGGATGTTCCTCTACGTCCCGAACCCTTTACCAGCCCCTGGCATCTTCTGAAACTGTCTCGCTCGCCATCCAAGTCTTTCCTCTTGCGCAATGTTAAGTTATTGCGTCGTAATTGCTCCCATTTTAAGCACAGAATAAACTTCAAAGTATTCAGAGGACAGAAGGGGCGCCTGAAGGAACGTGGATTTTTAGAGAGACGTCTTCGAACAGTAAGTACACTCACTCTCTCTCCCTCTTTCCTGCTTTTTCGAGGCTACCTCCTCGAGGGGCTCCAAAGGCATAACCAATCTATTCGTAACTTTCACGGCCCGTAGCGGGCACGCTAGTTCCTACAAAAATGGCTGTCATCTGGCTGATCGTCGTACAGCATCAGGTCGAGGTTGGGTCTGCGACGCGTAATTCGAATTTTATGAAATACAAGCGATTTAAGAGTCTTACCTCACATTTCCACGTCAACAACGTGCAAGCAAGCACCTTCATTCTGAAGTCGATCGCCCAGGAACTAAGGAGCGCGATTCTCACACCGCGATACCACCATCGCTGAAAGTTGCGAATACATGACTTGCACTGACGTCGGATCAGCTGCCATTGCGATTGTGGTAGCGTTGCTGCTGCGCACGTACCTTCCGCACCATACATTTTGTACCACCCAATTTTTTTTTACTTTTTTTGGCACAAGGACAAGGAAGGACCAGCAGTATGACGCGATGAAGTTACGTGGAAGCCACGTATGGTCTAATAGCATTTATACACAGGCCAAACAGCACTCCAGACGGCCGGCATAACATCTACGCATAATTACGAATGAATGGTTTCGCTTAAAAAAAAAAAAATGCTTTAAAGCAGAGCTATGGAGATTATATTGATGATCGGATGTTCAGCAGCTGCGTTATCCGTAGACGTTTAGAGCTCGCAGAAGAGTTATCGGTTTTTGCACAAGTCGGTAATAGAGCGAGGAGAATAATTATTGCCAGCCAGTTAATCGGCAGAGCGGCATAACACGACAGCCGTCTCGGTGGCTCCGAGGCAAATCGCCGCCCAACGGACACCCTAGATGGCGGGTTCGAATCCCGAACAGGGGTGCCAGCAATCTGACGGGGGCTTATTGCGGAGAAGACGCCGCGTAGCCGAGATTTCGGATGCACGTCAAAAGATCCTCAGGTGGTTCAAATGAATCCTCGGTCCTTCACTGGTTAGTGCCATATGCCCTTCGTCGGTGTTTGGCACGTAAGGCTCTAAAATTTTGGCATAACACGCCACGTGCCATCTTTAATTGAAGTTATTTCGCCATGTTTAGAGTACGGACACTCGGGCAGATGAAGTCGGACATACGGGTGACAAATGACGTCAAAATAGGTAAACGTGGCCTCGAACTGGGAGCACCACAATTCAGGTGAGGCATGGATACGCCGAGAGGGAAAAGGCAAGGCGCGTCATACGAAAAAGCGTTGTGACTAATTTAGCATCGCCACTGAATTGTAGAATACCGCGTATAATAAAACAATATTGAGTTTACGCTGCGGGAAGTCTGGTGGGAATAGGGCAGACGCGCCGCAGCTGTAAGGAAACAATATACTGTTCCATAACTACGAAGCTGACAAAAATAAAGGAACTAATGCCATTAACAGTACATGAAAGATCATGGAGATAAAACAAATACACTGCTAATGCACCGTAGAAAAAAAAATCAAGTGTAAGAAGCGAATGCACGGGCTATTTTTTTTTTTTTATTATTATTAAACAATAAGCGTTAGTGTGCGAAAATGTGCAGTTCGTAAAAAAACAGTAAACGACATACTCAATTTTGCCTTTTGTTTTTTTTCTGCGCGCGCGCGTGTAAGTTTTTTTTAATGCGCATCACCGCTTACAATCCTCAAACTGAATACAAAGTAACACAAAGAAGAAAAGTCAACCCCAGCCATCAGGTAACAAGTACCCAGTGGACCAAAGCGGGCTCTTATTATGTGTTCCGTTCTCGAAAATACCAGTTCGCTGGCGGCGACCCGAAAGCTTTCAAAACAATTACTGAACCTGGAATCACGCTGCGATCACGGCGATGCTTACCCCCGGAGCCAGGAGGAGGCGGGGAGGGACGCAGGGGCAATAAATCACCAACGAAAACGAGAGCTACTGTCGAGTACAAAAGTTACGTAACAGACTGAAGAAAAAAAACAAGAAGCTTGCAACAAGGAAAGAAAACGAAAGGAGGGGAGGCATACGCGGGAAAACCAGCCTTACCAGAGCAAAAAAAAAAAAAAAAAAGTTTTTAAAAAAGTAGCCGGGGTGGCTTGAGCGGAAGTCTATATCTAATCCAACTTCCGCCCCTTGCCCTCCCCCCCCCCCCCCCCCCCCGACCCCCCGCCCCTTCCCATCTCCAACACTCGCTTATAAGAACAGTCTTGCGAAACGCAATTTTGTTTTTAATGAACGTTTTCTTTTTATACTTTTAAAGATAAAAAGAAGCTGAAAACAACATCCTCCACACAGCCGTCGGTCGTACCGTGTCACAAAAGAAAGAAAAAAACAACGAGGAGAAGTGCTTCTGCTTTGGTTCCAACGTATAGTCCGCAGACTAACGTTTGCGAGAGGAGTCAGACTCACAACCCAGTTAAATATGCGGTATAAACGAGAAATTGCGGAGGAAAACAAGAGCCTGCGAAATTATCAGAGACGACATAGTGTCCCTTATACAAGACCACGGAACGAACGGACGGATGCGTCGGGGGAGCAACAAGGTAAAACGCGCGCCCTTCCCATTTATAAACAACTCTCAAGCGCTCATTCACCTGCTCTTGACCTTGAAAAAGAAGCGAACCCGGCGAAGCGCTAGACAAAAACATAAACAAAGAGAAGACCGAGTCAGCAGGCTCCCAGTCCCGCGACGGCGTCTACAGTGGGGAGCGCGCAGGAATCGACGTCAGATCCATGCTATGTGCCCGCAAAGATAGCGTGTAAAATTGACGATCCGTGACAAAAAGGGCAGCCGAAGGCGACGACAGACATCCTGTATAAGCCCGCGACCGCAGGCCTTGACAACACGTTCATTTTTCAAGGTCGGCGACGAGACACGGAGCGCCAATTCTGAAAGAAGGCACTGGCATGTGGTGACTGGTTACGTAACCTCGAACGAACGTAATGCTCGGGCATTTGTGGGGTCGGTGTTGGACACTTTGTGATAAAAACAGGGCGAACGCTGTTTTTGTCGCAAGCCAAACAGCGTTCGCTCGAAATAAATTTAAAAAAAAAAAAAAACTGTGGCAGCGTCTTGAAGAAAACGTTTTTGAGTCGAATAGGCGCCGATCTCAGATTCCGTCGACTGGAGTCACACGTGTTTACGGTCTTGGAAGCGTCTCAATACCGAATAACGTCCGATCGAATGTGACCGCAGGCAGGAAAACCCTCGCGAGTCCCGATTAACCAAACTGGCGACAGTAACGCAGTTCAGCTTGCGGCGCAGCAGGAAAAACAACAAAGACAGTACGACGCAGGGCAGCAACTCATAAACGGTACAAAAGTCCAAACTGGGGAGACTCACGAAACTGAGGCTCTCTCCAACGTCCGTGCGCCCAGATATGCCAGAAGTATCCAAGACTTGCAGGGAGGGTCGCCGATAGCGACACCAAATCCAATGCGTGTTCCTGGCACACAGCGCGATCAGGCACGCTCACACGAAAACGACACTTTTTCTACTTTTTTTTTCCCCTCCCCTTTGCCGCCGCTACAGAAAAACACGACTCGACCGCAACCTTGGCGGTCTGATACCCAGCGGCACCGCTGGACTGCACACACTCCGCGGCACTTTTTCAAGATCCACGCGCACACACGGCCAATGTCGCGCCAGTAGCGCTGTCGGCGACGACGGCGGCGGCGGCGACGCTGTGACGACGACCACGCGCGCGCACACTGTAGCAGTAAAGCACTCGCCCCGTCAAGGGCTTCGAAGCGGTCGGCCCGTCAGCGTGGCGCACATGGTACCGGTGTTGACGGGTGGTCGGTGTCGCTGGGCTGGCGATCGGGCTGGGACTAGCGGCTGCTGAGGGATGCTGCTGAGCGCTCGGCCGGCCTGGAGCGGCGAGAGTGTCCGCCGGCGGCAGAGGCACTGAGCGGAGCAGCCGATGTCGTCATGGCGGGGGACGACCAGGTACACCAGCCGGCGGCGGAGGCCAAAGGGGCGCCACTGTCGCCACGGCGTGCGCATGCGCGAGGCGCCTATGACGCCCGCTCTCTGCTGCTACGCAACGCGCCGCGCGCTTCGCTGCCGCCGCCGCCCAAAGCGCCAAGGCAGCCGAGGATTTCGGAGCAACGGAGCGCCGAGAGCGAGCGTCGAGAACGGGGGGAAGATGCAGCAAAGGAGACCGTCAGTCGGCCAGTCGGAGCGCGCGGCGGTTCGGACAGGCGACAACACCTGAACATCTCGTCTTCAAAAAAGAGCAGTTCGTGGATTGGGAAAAACCTAATTGCCCAGAACATTTCTGCCTATATTAAACAAAAACGCTTAACTCGACCCGAAATGCAATCTCATCCAGACTGTGGCTGCTTTTACACGGATGCGACCGTAGCGCATCGAAGAGAGATGGAACCACTCTCACACACCCAGTTCCCCATATCCACCCCTTCTATTATTGCGCCATATCTCTATTCAATATGCTATGGTCACATTCTTGTCAAAGCTGCCTTTGACTCTGAAAACGAAGCAGAAGTCAAGTGTCTACTATTGGAGCACTCATTCACGTCATTTATTAACTATTTTCCCGCTCTTAGCGTATTCCTTTCACACATTAGTCACTACCCTGTAGCTGGCACCACCTTAAAACCTGCTATTGATCAAGGTTATAAGCGAAGACAAAGTGAGACCCCGCCCGCCCCCCCCCCCCCCCCCCCCAAGGTGGGTTGATAAATACCTAAAATCTTTAGCCGGTGCCAAAGTTTCTGGCTCAAATAACTGCACTCAAAATCATAGCCTTGGTGTCCCAGGCTCATATCCAGGGGTGCTATTCTGGTCGCAAACGGGCACCTTTCGAGTTGTGACGTATCGAGAAAGAAGGGGCGGAGCCTCAAACTAGAATGATTCTTGTTTGAGGCTCCGCCCCAACGTTCGGGCTCACGCACGCGGTCAGCAAGAATCTGACGATCCCCCTACGTCATGATGACGTGTCCACGCAGTTGGGGCGCAGAAATCCCCGCATTTCCCCCTGTTCTTTTTGTTCTCTTCTTTCTTTCCTCCGGGAGTTAGAACGAGCGAATAACGGAGAAAACAATACCTTCCGGAAAATGGAAGGAAACAGAGAAAAATAATATTATCCTTTTATAAAATACGAAAGGTTATTTCAATAATTATGACGTAAAGTAAATTTAGCTAATATATCTCAACTTGTTTTCTCGAAGTCTTTCGCTACGGTCTTTGAAAACAAACATGGCGAAAACCGCGGTAACGAGCTTGTGGTGTTTGTGTCTCGTTTGCGTCGTTGCTTTCCATGTTTCTGCACGATACGGATGACATTACGTGAAGAAAATATTATGTGTGAAGGTACGCTGCGACACCGATCATCTTTTGTGAAGCTGTCGTGAATATAAACTGCAAATTAAATGTCCTGTTTGCCAGTGAAAGAGACTCCAAATGGATACAGCGCTGACGACGACTCTTTGGTAATTTATGACAAGTCATGAGATCGACGCAGAGTGCACCGGTTGTGAATATACTGTGGATGATGCAGGAAAGTTTCTTCGGGCAGTTTTAATAATGCTTTGCTCCCTTTTCTCACTGCAGTGATTACGACGGTAGCCCCCTAAGCCATGTTCTTTTCTTTCGGCGCTGAAGAAATGGACGCGACCGCAAAATCTCGGGCAGTCTTTTTTACTTATTTTTTTATTCGCAGAAAAGCTCGTGCAAAAAAAAAAACGGCTTTTACGTTTTTACTTGTCCCTACATAGGTACCTCGCTATCCCATTGGCTTCATTGCACGTGACGATTCAACACTCTTCGCCATGGGAACGTTCGTGAAACTAGAAAGCCTCTGTCTGCCGATAACACTCGCTTTTCGAGTTCGGGTTGTGACGACAAAATGACGTAAGAACAAGAATGCACGGGAGTATTTGCATTGTTTTAACTCGACAACCGTACCCTTGGCGTGATAAACTCGAAAGAACATGGCCGCGATGTTCGTCGGATCGACCGCGGCTGGGGTTTGACATGCGATCGGTAACTTGATCAACGCGCACACGAGTGCTTTCGTGCTGTTGGATGAGCCCATTCGGTGGCAGGACCGGATTGAAGAGCACGGTGAGCTGGCGTTCAACGTCTCCGGTATAACACTTGGCGAGATGCAAGACTTGGCTTCTATTTGTGCCGGTGTTATGAAGCTTGAAAGTGGTGGTGTTGTTGTGGCTCGTAACGGCAGCCTTGCTGAGATTATTAAGACGATAATAGACCTTCATTCAGCGTTGCCATGCGTCAAGATTCAAAACCTCACCTTTTCACAAAGTGACCAACGCTTCTGCGAGCACGGAGGCAGCAGCTAACGGTCTGAGAAAGAATTGTGCCCCCACCACAACCGCCAGTGTTCGCCCCAACGGCAAGAAAACAAACGACAAGCTCATTGAGGTTTGTGTAGCGCTGACTGCTGATTTATCGGACGACAAAGGTGAATTATGTAAAACGCAATGTAAGTTTGCCAGCGTTTTGCAAAACTAACGCGTTTCGTTGAAAATTTAATTTGTGGAATTCGTTAACGCCTTGAAAGTTTGACGGGGACTGCATTGTGAACGCAGCCTTCACACAAGTGTTTTCTGAAGTGTGTGCTTTGCCTGCATGCATATAAAGACAGAAACACTGCCTATAGGGTGCATAAAATAAAATAAATTTCGCTTATCCTGATAATGTTGACTATCTATTGAGTGCTGTTGATCGTAGTGGCGTAGCCAGGAACTTTTGAGGGGGTGAGGGGGGAGGAAAGTTGAGGTGACAGATGTACATGACTTGGGGTGCGGGGGGGGGGGGGTGGATGTTGTCGAAATTTGTGTGTATATTCTAGGGCCCGCCGGATTTGGGGAGGGGGGGGGGGGGGCGAAGCCCCATAAGCCCCACCCCCTGGCTTCGCCACTGGTTGATACCATATGGGGAGCATCCTACATTCACAGGCTGCCATAAGCATGTGCATATCAACTGAGCTCGTACCACCGCAAGATAGTTGCTGACATTCTTCACGTTACGTAGCAGTTCTTTCTTTAGCATATGCTCGCTTTTCCTTCACACATCTACTCTGCTTCCGCTCGTTGTTTATGCTTGATGTTGATAAGTCAACAGTGCGTATTTGCTCTGTATCACAGGCAAATTAAAAAAATCCAGTTAACACTACTCTTTAATTTCAATGAGTTACTGTCACTTTTGAAACGACAATCTATTTAATTGGTATCATAACCTTTACATTAAACATACGTGTGTTGAATGTAGGGCAATGGTATATTTATTGTTTTTCTTGGTCACGGAGGTGACAACCATCCACAAAATTGCACTGGCTAAATTTCTCGTCTACAGTTAATGGCAGGGAATTGATCAGTGTTTCTTAGGACTGTCCGATGACTGACATGCAACTCCAGAAGCTTGGCGTAGAAAGGTAGAATATCTAATTGATACAATAAAATGCCATCAGCAGCCCACCCAGATTTTATTGCGTGAATGACAGTAGCTACAAACCGCAACAAACGGTCAACTGTAGACATATGCACTAAGTGTGCACTAACTTCGAAGCGGTAGAAACCCTGAAGTTTTAACGTACTTACCACCATGTTGTTAATGGCAAAGTGGTGTTTGCGGCAAAGTGTAGGAGGCCTTCAGAACGGTGACGGTCTCCTTCAGACAGATGATGATGGTAACGAAGGTTCAGTTAGATTCTAGGTTCTGTCAACGCACCCCCACGACGTCGGTGGGCTTGTCGTGGTGGCGACGAAAGCCTTCTTTCGCACATGCCTCAGCTTCCTCGGTCCAGGGTTTTGTCGACCCAGCCGCCTCTTCCCAGCCGGTTGACAGCGACACTCGCGACGGCCGTCACGGCTCTGGTCACCATCGACAGGGCATTAGCTCTAAGATCATCGGTGGCAACCGCGCCCTTGTAGCTTCCCGTTGCGAAAAAATCTCAGTGCCATTCAATCAGTAGCTGCTGCTAGACGGTCATCATCTCTCATCGTCTCCGTCTCTCGGCGCGCAGCTGGTCACACTGCGATCGCACGGTGCGTTTTGACAAGCGGTATACTGTCGTCAGAAACAGTCGTCGTGCATAGCGAAGGCCACCGGGTGCTCGCAGAAAACCCGTCATTGTACGCGTTGGTCGAGCCATCGTTGAGCAACAAGCATCACCGCCATTTTCTACGCTCTAGAATCCTGCCCAAAGCTTTTTCCTCTTCGTGCAATAGAAACAGAAGTTACAAGCACGAGCACATCACCCCGAACGATGCTTACACGAACGTTGGCTTGCACTGCGCAAGCGCGCCTGCTCGACAGGGACGTTGAAAGCCCGGAACACGTTCTTGTAGCTGGCTCGCACTCTTAGTGAAACAGAGAGTAGGGTGTGTCGAGTAGTACCGCAGTTAATCTAGTTACGTGACTTCCGCTATGTGCTACGTAGGTCGGACGTGGCCATACGTCACTTTGTCGTCACGGTCCGAACTCGAAGAGCGGCACTTACGGCAAACGGTTGCTTTCGTGTTTCGCGAACGTTCCCATGGGAACCGCGTGGAATTATCACGCGCGCTGTGGCCAATAGGAGCGCGCGGTTCGTAGGGGGGAGGAGTTTTCGAGAAACACGAACGTGACCGTTTGTGACCAGAATAGCACCCCAGATGCCAAGCCGCAGAGACTGGTTGGTATACGAGGGACCACACAAAGCCTGTCTTGCAAGAGGGTATCCGTGTTATCAAGAAAATCAATAACCTTTCATGTGCGACCGTAATGAGAAAGCAAAACCACCTCAATAAAACGCTATTAGAAAGTACCGACACTTAAAACATGGAGTATGAATAGGGGGAGGAGTTCGGACACCTAAAAATTCCGTCTGTTTCCACCCTGCAAGCACAATTTGGCCACTAAAGTACGAATGCTAACCTGAGGTTCTCAACGTAGTACACCATGCGGTGCTACATACTTCCCCAATCTTTTTTTCTTTATTTTTGTTTTAACCAGCAAGAGAGGCATTTTAGTGCAGATGGTTGAGCGTGTCGGTTTCTAATTTGCGATAACCAAAGAGGGACATGGAAGACAAACAGGCAGCACAGGCTTATGCTGCCTGTTTGTCTTCCATGTCCCTCTTTCGTTATTATATAAATGAGGTATTTCAACTCACGGCCTTCGAGTGTGCAGCGGGAACGCTCGCTTCACGCGCTGCTTTTGCCGAACTACACGAGCATCAAAGAGAATGCCGGGAACCTAGGTACACGCTCTGCGTGTGCTGGCGTCTGCAGCTGGAACTGTTGGAAAGCAAACATCTAGAAAAATGGCACTTCGCACGCGCGTTCCACAAACGCTTTATTTTGGTTATGCACTTCCAATGTTTTGTATAGGGAAGGCGAGCGCCTGCAGCGCGTGTACCTACATTCCCGGCATTCTCTTTGATACTTGGGTAATTTATTTAGCGAAAGGTCTATTAAGCTGAGACAACATTCTATGGTATTTTAGAAGTGAGGAGTGAGCATGAACGTCGTTCGAATCCAGGAAAAAAGGTGCAACATTGCGTCAAGAGATCATTTCCCTTTCAGGAAATTGTTCGGGCGTACCTACAGTGGTGGATTTTTGCAGTACATTTGTGCGCCTTTCCAAAACTTTCGATTATCACCTCAAACAAAAATACCATACCGTTTTTTTTTTTTTTTTTTTTTTTTGTGAAGTACATTGATTGTACGTGGAAGTTTTGCAGTAGTCCTGGCCGCCGTCTGTTCGGTCGGGTTTGTTAGCTCCGCTAAGTGTGCTTCCCCCCGCGCAGCGGTGGACTGCGGAAAAGCGAAACTCGCAGCATTGTTATCGGGATTGCTTGAATCTCGCTTCGCGTTGGAATGTGCGATCTCATGCGAGTGAGAGAGACGGTTTTTGGTTACAAATATATACATACACAACGAACACGAATAGAACAAGTGTGCCCAAATAGAACACAGCCGTTGGCTTCGCTTATACGAGACAGCAAGTGCGGAAA
This sequence comes from Ixodes persulcatus, assembly GCA_013358835.2. Lineage (NCBI taxonomy): Eukaryota > Metazoa > Arthropoda > Arachnida > Ixodida > Ixodidae > Ixodes > Ixodes persulcatus. The sequence continues at coordinate 210,419 of JABSTQ010009203.1, read as the reverse complement.
ATGGAGCGGTCCAATAGCTAGCCCAACTGGAGCAAACGTGTATTCCTAACCCTCTGTTGAACGTTAGAACAACGACAACTGTTCTATTTGGGTCAAAGAAAAAAAAACGGAAAGTACAAACTGTCATAAAACTCCGGATCGGAGTTCCGTGGAAATGACCCCCGTAAAAAAAAGTCGTCTATATCAGACACGACTCGTTAAACAGAGACGTAAAATTTATACATTTTGTATGTGCCGCTTGGTTTGCTTTGTCAAGGGGTCTCAACGCTGCATTAAAAAAATCGAATGACATCATTTCGGGTGTCGTTGTCCTCAGTCGCAATCAAATAAATTGATGTCACCAGTACTTCGTCCTACGTTCGGACCAGTATCACTCAGATAATCGAACGCTAGCACCAACCGTTCCCAGAAACTACGTCAAAGTATAATTTTTCAAATAAAACAAGTGGCAAAGAAAAAAAAACTTTGAGAGTGAAGTTGATTATAGCAGTAAATGCATATTAGAACCTCTTTGAGATATATATTGCAAAGTTCGAGATTATCTATTGCACGCTCTGGAAATCCTCAGCAAAAGTCGAACACGCAACGCTTACTCCATGAAACTTCCAACCCTATAGAAGTTACAAGCTCACCTTCATCGACATAAAATGAAGCTGTAAACTTTCATGTTCAACCATCTCGACTGCCCCTTTATCGTTCAACGTTCAGCTTTTCAAGCAAGCAGCACGTGATATTCGAGATGAGCCTATGATATCGCGAGTTATATGCAACGTTAAGGAAGGCACCATTGCGAGCGCGTTGCTTTAGAAACTGTTTTCCTTGTGTGAGTATTTGCGTAAACTTTTCAGAGCTATGCCTTCGCGTCTGTACCTTTGACAGCAATATACGCAGGTTTGTGTAAATTGTTCAGAACAAAAGGGGGGGGGGGGGGGGGGGTAAATATCATTGGGACTATTCAATTCCGACTCTTCTTCCCAAAGCTTGCTGACACAGTAATTAGGGATGGCTGTTGCACGCAGCCGTACATCGGAGCGACAACGAGAAACCCGCCTCAGGAATTGGACACGTTGGAGCTGAGCACAACCTCTGCGCTCGACCAGGGTTCGGCTACAATAATCAATTTCTCGCAAACATTCTGGTTGGGGCTTGTGTACGATCCCCACGGTGGCGGAAATCGTCGCGTTCTAACAATGTCCGATGCAAATCACGTACTCTCTGCATTGCAAACCCCAGCGCGAGACTACGATGATCATTGCTAGTCTACAATCGGCACCAGATGGCGTGACCCCTTGTTGCGAGTCGATGAAGAGAACGCTGCTCGTTTTAAAGCATGAGATGACTTTTCCCCATAACCCCCCAATCCCAAATTTTGTTCGTCCGTTTGTCTGCGCATTTTCCGCTAAATTGAGCGGGGAAATTGTCGCCACGTGACTTGACACCAAGTGGGGAAATGGATGTCACGTGACCTATGGGCCCACGTGCTGCATTGCGCGCGCGCAGGAACCAGATTTGCGTGAAGCTTTTGCGCCCTGGCAACAGCAGCGCCACCGGAGCAGCCTGACGTCAGGGCCGCGTATGGGTTGTATATGACGGTTCAGTTTTCCCGCTAAATTTAGCGGGAAAGTTCACGTCTTGTGACCTAACCACCAGTTCAGTTTCCACGCTAAATATAGCGCAAACATTTGACGTCACGTGACGTAAACTCTAATCCAATTCTCCCGCTATATTTAGCGGGGGAAATCGACGTCACGTGACATGTACAACAATTCAGTTTCTCCGCTAAATATGGCAGGGAAACATACGTCACTGTGGCACACGCACATTCATTCCCCCTATCACTCTCCTCTCTTCTCCTTCCCTTTCTTATCCCATCCCTGCACCCCCTGCTATGGTGTCCTCCCCATCTGCCTCCCTTCCCCCTTACTCCCCACCTACCTCTCCCTCCTTCCCTTCTCTCCCCTTCCTGGTCACGTGACACCAATTCAGCTTCACCGCTAAATTTATCGATGAGAATTATGTCACGTGGCACGCCGATTTCCTCTTCCCATCCTCCTCTCCTGTCTTTTCCCAATTCCCTCCCCTCACCCTCTTACAGCGCCCTCTCCTCTGCCTTCCTTCTCGCTCCCTCGCCCTCTCCCCCGCCTACAGTGCCCTCCCTCCTCTTCCCCACTCGCCTCCCTTACCCCTCCACCATCCCTAGTCACGTGGCACGCCAACTCAGTTTCCCCAAAATTTATTTAAAAATATTCGAAACGGCTGTTTAATGCCTCTCAACCAATTCAAACGATCGCCCCTAAAAAGTACATTTCGTGCGTTACGGAACTTTGAAGATAAAGGTCGCCGCTAATTGCTGTTTTTTTTCTTCCGATTATTTTGCAGCTGTTTCTGCGTCAACAAAAAGATAATGCGCCTTCCGTGTATCACGCAGGTCGGTCTCATTTTGAAGAATACATTGCGGTAGTTAGAAAATTGTTCGTGGCCTTTTTAAGGTATCTTCATACATACACCGTAGCGCCAACTCAGCGCTATTCACCGCATTCGGTGGGAGTTGGTACCACAAGGGCGCCACAGTATTTGGTGCCCCAGTAGACTTCTGGTAGTGTATTTATTTCTTCTTCAGTAACACACAGCGATCGGAAAAGAAGATTTTCCTTAGGAGAGGTACCTGTAATAGGTTTGTAAGAACCTGCGCGCTTTGTAGAACGTAATACAAATAATAAAAGGATGTGTGACAAGAGGAAAAGAAGAGGAAAACCGGAAGCGCGCAGGGGTCCGCCGATAGTGGGCGGTAGAGCCACTAAATAAGCTGCGCTTAGAGTATCGGCACTCCCTTCCCCGGCATTGTTGTAGGCGCCGCCATTTTGGCTCGTATGCAGAACAGACGCAACTGCCGATCGTCATGATTCAAAAGTGCGACTTCCTCAGCATTAGATTCGGTGTTAGGAAGGTCATGTAATATTGCTTTGTTCTGTCGCGAACGGTTTAAACATTTGTGGAGGGCGGAAAAGCATTTCCTGTGATTTCAGATAGAGCTTCAGATAACTGGCAACCATGATTTTAAGACACAATATGGCCAAGTGTCGTTACTCTGAAGCGTAGCTTATTTAGTGGCACTAGTGGGCGGCAGCGAGCTTGTTTGCAAACAAACATCGGTGAATAGGGAGTATTCACTGGCGGTCATAGCTGTATCGTGCAAGTCACGCACGCGCTGCATGTAAACCGCGATGTCATATGTCGTTAACAGATAAACTGTTGACACGTGCTGCGCTCCCGCGCAGCCGCGTCGTACTATATAACTAATCGCTTCCTGAATAAACGTTGTTGCCTTGACACATCACGACTGATACATGGTGTCAGGAGTGGGGTGCCGTCCACGTCGGCGGTAGCTCAAAGTAACGACGTCAGTCACCGCAGCTATGGAACTACTCAAGCCACCGGAGCCACTGCTGCCAGAGCCGTTTATACTGAGAGAGTTTGGCCTTCTTAAGGAGATTTTGACAGCCTGGCAACCACAGCAGCGTAGTCTGACAACCGGGGGATGACTACTTCCGGCCGCCATATTGTGGCTCTGACTCATAGGAACTCTACGCGATTTCTCAGGAATGAACAAGACAAAGAAGTAACGCCATATTGTGTTACCGCGAAATCCGCTTGTTCTAGCGGCCAACAAGCTCCGCCCATTGGCCAAACTCTCTCAGTATAAACGGCTCTGACTGCTGCTGTCTGGGAACATCGCAAAACACTGGGGCCTGTTCAAGCAGAAATTCGAGCTCTTTCTGAGGGCAACTGAGCCAGCCTAAGAACCAAGGTCGGCATCTGTCAAGACCGCTCACCTGCTGAGTGTAGCCGGGGATGACGCTTTGAAGGTATTCAACAATTTTGTGTTTGCCGAAAGCGAGAATAAGGAGGATTACGCGACGGTCGCACTCAAGTTTGAGGAGTACTGTAGACAACAGCAGAATGAGGTCTACGAGAGGTACATCTTTCGAACAAGAACGCAAGTTGAAGCAGAACCCTTCGAGCATTTTTTGCGTGAATTGAGGAAACAAGCACTCGGCTGTAACTTCGCGCAGTTGACCGACACAATGATTCGGGATCAGATTGTGTTCGGTACAAACAATTCAAAGTTAAGGGAGACAATGCTCAAAGAAAAAGATCTAACGCTGCTCAAGGCTGAACAGATCTGTAAAGCAGCGGAAGTATCCGCCCAGCAGAACGAAGTGTGGGCGCAGGTGGAAAAACAAGTGGTGCTGGTGAAAAAGAAGCAACAGTACAAATGTGCCAAGTGCAACCGGCCGCACGAGCCAAGACGGTGTCCGGCATTTGGAAGGTCATGCTTCTTGTGCAGAGGTACTAACCATTTTGCGGCTTGCTGCAAGAAAGGGCCGCAAGTCAAGGAAGTACGCGAAGACCACGATACCTTCGACATCCTCGACCTGAAGATAGACAGCGTCGGCAACCATGCGGACTGGATCATCCACGCAAAGGTGGCGGACCAGCCAGTCGTCTTGAAGGTGGACACGGGCTCCCAAGCTAACCTGCTGCCTTACTCGATCTATTGGAGGTGCAGGGACAAGGCGAACTTGAAACCAAGCGGCTCTGTGCTTCGATCATACAGCGGGGACGCCATCAAGCACATCGGGGTTGCAACTCTACGAGTGGTCATGGACAATCGGTCCGGCGACATCGACTTCTTCATTGTCAAAAAAAGGCAGCCAGGCACTACTCGGACTGCTAGCAAGTGAGGCGCTGGGACTTGTGTCGCGCTCGGTGAGTGTTGTGAACACCAGCAATACCGAGAAAATAGTGACAGAATTCCACCCGCTGTTTCAGGGTACCGGCTGCCTGGCACGTCAGTATCGGATGGTCCTGCGAGATGACGCAACACCGGTAGTTCAACCGGCACGACGAGTACCTCTGGCGCTGCGAGAGCCTCTTCGAGAGGAGCTGGAGCGTATGGAACGAGCTGACATCATCCGCAAAGTCAATGGGCCAACGGACTGGTTAAGTGCATTGGTCATTGTACGAAAAAAGGACGGAAAACTACTCGTGTGTATGGACCCCAGGCGCATTAACGAGTGTCTAAAGCGCGAGCACTATCAGATGTCTAAGCGGGAAGACATTGAGGCCGAACTAGCAGGAGCTAAATATTTTTCACGCCTCGACGCGAACTCTGGGTTTCACCAAATTCTCTTGGATGAGGATACCTCGGCTATTTGCACTTTCGGTACGCCTTTTGGTCGCTACCAGTTTTTGAGACTTCCATTCGGGATTGCGCCGGCACCCGAGGTGTTCCAAAAAACTCTAAGCGAGATATTTGATCCGTCCCCAGGGGTGCGTGTATACGTTGACGATATTTTGATCTGGGGATCCACTAAAGAAGAGCACGATTCACGCCTCAAGAACGCACTGCAGTTAGCCAGTCGGGCGGGTTTGACATTCAACGCCGCGAAATGCAAGTTTGGGCTAACTGAGATAGAATTTCTCGGTGACGTCCTAAGCCAAGAAGGAATAAGGCCGAGCTCGGCATTGATCACGTCACTGGGGGAGATGTCGTGCCCTACAGAAAAGACAGCGGTGCATAGAATGCTCGGAGTCGCCAATTACTTTGGGAAGTACTTACCGAATTTGGCAGGAAAAACAGAACTTCTGCGCAGTCTTATAAAAAAAAAACAGTTTTTGAATGGACAGACAACCACGCCAAAGAATGGAAAGATATCTGCCTAATGCTTACCAGCACGCCCGTGTTGGCTATTTTTGATCCAGCCAGAGATACGAAGATCTCGTCAGATGCATCAAGGAATGGATTAGGGTCTGCACTTCTGCAGCGTCATGGTGACAGCTGGCGGCCGGTCGCCTACGCATCACGCGTTATGACTGACGCAGAACAGAGGTACTCGCAAATAGAAAAAGAAACGATGGGCATCACGTTCGGCTGCGAGAAGTTTCATCACTTCGTGTACGGGCGTAAGATTGCGATTGAAACCGACCACCGTCCACTGTTAGCAATTGCCTCAAAAGGAATCGGTGATATGCCCCCGAGACTTCAGCGTTTCTTTCTGCGTTTACTGATGTACGATTATACCCTTCAATTCGTACCAGGAAAACTGCTACTGCTGGCCGACATGCTATCAAGGTCGTCACCAGTTATCACAAAGGACACCGCCGGCTCTACGGAAGACGTGGAAGTCCACGCAGTGAGCGTCGTCTCAGACTTGGTAAGCAAGAAAACCCTGGATCGCCTTGCTGAGGCGACCGCGAAGGACGCAGACCTGCAGTCAGTCATTTGTTACATGAACGGCAAGGGTGACATTGACGGCAGGCTGAAACCTTTTGTGTCCGAGTTGTCACTGGTTCAAGGAATAGTATTGAAGGGTAGCAAAGTTGTGGTCCCGAAGTACATGAGACCGGAGATGCTCCAACGTATTCATGAAGGTCATTTGGGAATTAACAAGTGCAAATCAAGAGCCCGACGTTTGGTGTTTTGGCCAGGACTCAACTCGGACATCGAAACTCTGCTACAAGGGTGCTGAGTATGCCGAAAGTATACGTACAAGCAGCAAAGTGAACCCCTCATATTAAGGCCAGCACCGAATCATGCGTGGTACAGAGTGGGTGTTGATCTTTTCCAGCATGTCGGAAGTTCGTATCTTTGTGTATTTGACGCGCATTCGAACTTTCCGGAAGTAGAAAAGCTGACGGACACCACGGCATGTTCTGTTATTGCAAAGTTGAGCTCTATTTTTTCAAGGTACGGAATTCCACTAGAGGTCTGCAGCGATAACGGGCCCCCGTTTTCGTCTCATGAGTTCGCTGTTTTTGCATCCAGATACGACTTCAAGCATGTGACGTCGAGCCCGGAGTTTCCCAGGTCGAACGGACTCGCCGAGAAAGGGGTGCAAATTGTCAAGCAGATCTTGAAGAAAACTGAGGAGGCCCATGAAGACTTCTGGCTGGGGCTACTGGGCTATCGATCTGCCCCCCTGGAGGATGGTCGGTCTCCAGGAGAGCTGTTACAAGGCAGGAGGCTACGCAGTCGAATCCCTGACTTCAGCCATCAACCCAGCAGGCGTGTTTTTAAACACCGGCAGCTCGACACCCGAGGCAAGAACCTACCCGACCTCAAGAAAGGCGAAGTCGTGAGGGTGAGAGACAAAGACAAAGCATGGACTCGTAGAGCTCGGGTCTTGGGATCAGCCGCGCCAAGATCATATCAGAGTGGTTACCAAAGACAACAAGCTGCTGCGACGCAACCGGCAACATCTTCTTGCAACACGTGAGCCGCTTCAACAAGAAACTGCTGAAAATGACGACTCGGACAGCGGGGATTCAACCGAGGAACTGAGAGCGACACCGGCCTCCTTGCCCACAAGACCGCCTACGCCGGGTTTGTACGACCACCCCCTGACGCCGGTCCCAAGACGATCCACAAGGCACACCCGTCAACCAGAGCGCCTGCAATACGACAGCAATTTCAACCAAGTGCATCCCATCTACCATTGGAACTCCTAATGTTATTTATGAAACAAAGAAAAATGTATCGTGCAAGTCACGCACGCGCTGCATGTAAACCGCGATGTCATATCTCGTTAACAGATAAACTGTTGACACGTGCTGCGCTGCCGCGCAGCCGCGTCGTACTATATAACTAATCGCTTCCTGAATAAACGTTGTTGTTGGCTTGACACATCACGACTGATACAATAGCTGAGCTCGCTGCTGCTTTCTTACCACCGGGGAAGAGAGAGAGGGGAAAGATGCTTTTGTACGAATTTTCAGTGGCAAGTTAATCTTCTATCATCTTCTAGAGGGAGAATAGCGACGTTTGGGAAAGCCTGGAACCTACAAAGGAGAGTCCCGGTGATAAGAGAATTTCTCCTTCCCCTCTTCTCTTGCGGTTGCCCGAGAGCTGACGGGAAGCTCTTCTTGGGCATGCGCTGTGAGCAGTTACCTCAAATATGGCGTCCAGTGAATACCCACTATTCGCGGCGAGAAGTTTGGGTATCGCCGCCTGGTGGAATGTTTTCACAACCCAGAGCACGACAGGACTGGATACGCGCTCGCTGTCTTTAAGGGCCCCTAAAAAAAAAAAAAAAAAAAAAAAAGACTGTTTTTTTTTTTTTTTTTTTTAACAGTCTGGTTGGGACACGCGTGCCAAAAAATAAATTTTACGCGAAAAAAAAGTTTTAGAGCAATATTGACGGCGAGAGATTTATTTGAAATTCTGCGCGCAAAGTCCATGACGTCACGGAATGGTCATTCGCTCAACGAGATGGTCATTCGGTCTTTCCACCTCAACGTGAAGGCGAAGCCGATTCCCGTCTCCTCCACGCGCTCGAAATTCCGAGAGAGAAAACAAGTTGAAAGGAGGTGACTACCGAATAAATCGCGTCTCGCGCCGTCAATATTCCTGTAAATATTTTTTTTCGCGTAAAGTTGATTTTTTGACACGCGTGTCCCAACCAGACTGTTTAAATTTTTTTTTCTTTCATGGTTTTTCTAAGGCCCGTCCAAGCAGGATATTTCAGAAATCGTGAGGCGATACGACTCCGACATAAGTCGCGCAACAATCCACTTCCGTCCTTTTTTTTTTTTTTTTTTTTTTGGGGGGGGGGGGGAGTATTTTTCTCAAATTTCGCCCGTGTCCTCCACGGGGGCCTTGAGCATGCTTATCACGTGGGTCTGAACAGCCACTCACAAGCTCTTTTGGTTGTCGGTCAATCGCTCAAGGCCTCCGCTGTTCTTCACGTCCTCGACAACGGGAAAGGGAAGGGGTGTGTTCGAAATCTTACCCAAATAGAGCCCAGCAACTCCGGCGGGTCGTGTCACGTGATAACACAGATAAAGCGCCGCTGGACGCGGGTAGGTTTACGGACGCAAAATGTACAAATCCCTTGCCCTGGGGTGAGATCGAGTAAATTTTGGAACACGGCCAACGATGCGAGGGCCTGGCAGACAGATGGACGGCATTGGCAGGTGGCGTGTGACGTCAAGTCTGACGAGTATACCGAGGCCACCGAAAAGCGGAGGAAGCGAGGAGGAAAATCGTGATGTTCGCTTTCTGGTGTTCAAATAGACCTCGGACTGTCGGACTGCCGGACGCTTCACCTTCCACGATTTTTTAAGGAGTCGTGTCGCCTCACGATTTCTGAAGTGTCCTGTTTGGACAGGCCTTCACGGCCTGTCCAAACAGGAGGCATGATATCACCTATTTTTCCAAAGCGGCGCTGGCACACTCTAAGCGCCACTGGGCGGCCGGGAGCTGCGCCATTGCGCGGCCCTATGATGTGTCACTGCTATTGGTGAGGAAATAGAGTGGCCCTCTCTCGCGGTCACCTTGGGAACTAACGCTGTGTGGCAAACGAACCCTCCGACCGTAGCCATTAGTGCATTCGCTGCATGGGAGACGACGACGCAAGGCTCGTGAAAGATATGCAACACTATTTTTTTTTTTCTTCTCCTAAACGCGTGTAGATAGAAGTAATCTAGTCCCCTTTCGCGTTAAATGTTATCGAAGTACTCCTTGAATGCAAAAGAAGCGCATGTGTGGTCGCGGGCGGGCGGGCCGGGCCAACCCCGTCTTGTGGGCCGCGCGCGGTGGATCGTGCGTGGCCGGCACGGCGTTCGTGCTTTTCTGAATGATTCACAAAACACGAAGTTCACTTTTTAGTTACAATGTCTCTTGCTACAATCATGGACAACATCGGTGAAAGCAAGCGGTGTCTCGTTGAACGAGAGGGCGTGCTCAACTGCGATCATGTCATCGAGTGCAGCGTTGCACCAGAGCCGACGGCGGAGAGTGTCCGCATCGTTTCGTACGTGCTGCAGTCCTCCAGAAACATGCTTCGTGCACTTCGGTATGCAGCTAGTGCGCGCCATATTGCCACAAGGAAATATGCAGCGAGCGCGGAAACGATGCGGCGTACGCTGGCGTCGGAGTTGTTTGCCACACAGCGATTTTTCGTGGTGATGATGATGATAATGAAACTGCGCCCCCTATAGTTCGATATCTTCACCAATACTCGGGGACACATTCTGAAGCTATACGTGCAATAAAAGGTACGGGAAGCGCGAGCTTGAACACTCATCAAAGCTGTGCACGCGTGCTCTCTACACCTCTTTGTAAATGCCACGGAAAGTTGTCCACGTGTACAGACTCTGGACAAAGCAAGCTGGAGAGGTTAACAATGAAGCGAACGCGTAAACCGTTTGAAAACTATCGCGGAGCCTGCTACACCTTATTCCATACGTTGTGCTGGAAATGCGACATGCGCGTAAGATGCTGCTAGATTCTCGGAGGCTAAGGAAGAATCACACAGGGGCGTTTTTCTACGCTACTTTACGTTACGACCGCAGACTCGGAGGCTAAGGTAGAATCACACAGGGCGTTTTTCTACGCTACTTTACGTTACGACCACTTACGTCGCGAGTCGCGGGGCACCCTTGCTTCGAATGAAGGCGTAGGGTTCAAGGAGCCGCTTTGCACGCGACGTACGAAATAGAAATGTCCCGGTGACTCCTCACGTAACGTAACAAATCATAAGCAAACGTCCCTGTGTGAACCGACCTTAAAGGCCGGTTCACACAGCACCGTCGTCGAGCATTTCCTGAACTTGATCTTGAATCACTTTCCTTTCCTTTTAGGAGACTCGGCACGGCGACTGGGGGGCAGGGAGCGCATCGTCGTCGGTAACAATCTGATGTTTCGCCATTGGGGTTTGGCGAACTTTCGACAACGTGGAAAAACCGCCATTATATTCAGCCAGGAGATCAACCAGTTGCCGGCGCTTTGGAGCTGGGAGCTCGGGGTCAATGTCGAGTTGCGGTGGCGGTGTACACATGTTGTGACGACGAGGTTTCCTCAGAGATTGCGGTGACCACGAATGGCGCTTGAAGCCCCTCGACGTGGCCCACGGTGGTACCCCTTGTTGGGTGCTGCGGCTCCTCTCGAAAGTTCGTCACGAGAACAGTTGTACGTCCTTCTTGGAGATCCGTTACGCCTCGTGCGGCGCCAATTCCTTTTTCAGGGAGCACTTGAACGCTGCCTTCCAGAAGAGCTTCACCGTGCATGGCTGCGTCGGTTATGACGGTTACGAAAACACTCGACCGCGGCGGCAGGTTCACATGGTCGGCAATAACTCCGATCGCGGTTAACGTCGTGTTGGTCTCCACCGGCGGCAGTACAGGCTTTCACAGCGTCAACTGAATTGCCCCGAGGTCGCCGACGGCGCGTACTCGCAGAGAAAGTCCATTCCGAGGATAACGTCCCTCGCGCAGTCTTGCAGAACGACGAACTTCACAGGGCACGTCTCACCATGTATCTCGACGCGAGAAGTGCGTCTCCCGACTGGTGTAATGAGGTGTCCTCCGGCGGTTCTTATTTTAGGTCCATCCCACGGCGTCGTGACTTTTCGAAGGCGCCGAGAGAGCCTCCCACTCAAGACTGAGTATAGTAGTCTGCTCCTGTGTCCACGAGTGCCGATGCGTCGTGGCCGTCGATAACAACGTTGAGGTTGTTGGGCACTGTTGCAGGGGCGCCATTGCGATGCGTGGCGTCGAGAGAGTGGGGGCGCTCCGGAGTTCTTGGAGGCTCTTTACTTTCGGTTGTCTTCGGCAATACCATCGTCAGGCGTTGCCGCACCTAGTTTTCCCGGCGGGACGGAGGGCGACGGAGGTATTCCTCGATGGCGCGAGGGCGTTTGCCGTACGTTGGTCGAGGGTCGTCCGGCGCAAACCCTCGTAGGCCCATTTTGTGGTATGGGCACCTCCGGTAGACGTACGCGGTCAGCCTCACCGTAGTGGTAACACAGCGGTCGCCTGTCGGCCGTCCGCTATACGTCGGTCTTCCTTGTAACAGCTTGTCCTGGGCGAACGTGCGCCCGATCTTCCTGGCGTCGGGGATACTGCGGCGCTGAAGGTTCATGTCGGGGGGGGGGGGGGGGGGGGCGCCACGTACGGACGCGGGGCTGGTGGTGCTCATCGGACCATTGCGGCGTAGCTTAGGGCAGGCTCCTCCTGTGCTGCTGCGGTGACGGTAGTCTCGGGCTGGAAGGCTCGGTGAAGCTCCTCTCGGACGACCTCGGCGAGTGAGAGTGAGGGTGGGGAGTGAGGTAGGATCTCGCGCAGCTCTTCCCGGACGATATCCCGGACGATCTCCCGAAGGCTGTCGACACAGGTGGTTCTCAAGTCTAGACGGGTAGCTGCGGGGCGCCCTTTCACGGCAGACGAAAATCACACTCCCTCACTCGGATTTTCGAGGGCCGACGCGAGCGCACCGGACAGCGCAAGAGCCGCACACGGAGCCACCATCCCTATCTCGGGGTGAACCCATTCCAGGGACTCGATCTCCTTACAGAGAAAACTCTTCCCGGGGCTCGCATCGGCGTCTCCGAACTGGTTTGCGTTACCGCACTGAGCCCCGAAGGACCAATCTCTGTGTCCGGGTTCGGGATTATTAACCCGATTCCCTTTCGGTCACTGCGGGGTGCCGGCGAGTCGATGGTAGTGGCTTGCTCGGGCCGTCAGTGCAAGCTCGATATTGCTGGCATTGGTTACAAAACCATCGACAGTCGTTGGGGGATTGCGCACCAGGCCTCCGAAAATTTCACTCTACACGCCACGCATGAGGGCGCGAAGTTTCTTTTCCTCGGCGGCCTCCGGATCGGCTCGGGCGCTTAGGAGCAGGACATATTAAACAAAGCTTGTCACACTCTCGTGGGGGCCCTGTACCCTTGATTGAAGAAGGTCCTCCGCTCGCTCACGACAGTGGTGGTTGATAAACGTCCACTTCGATTCGGCGGCGCATGACTCCCACGAAGTAATGGAGGATTCGTGGTTCTCAAACCAGTGCCTAGAGGTGCCCTCAAGCGAGAAGTAGAGGTTCTGGAGGTGCTGGTCAGCCGTCCATTCGTTGTGGCAGGCTATACGTTCATAACGCTGCAGTCAGTCCTCTACATCCTCGTGGGCTTCGCCGTGAAAGGGCGTCGCGGTCTTTTTCTTTGACTTCTGCGGCAAGGGTCCGAATTCCGGGAGTTGGCCTTTGGTACGGCGGCTTGCTCAGGCGTCGGCGTCTTCTGCGAAGGGTAGCCTTCCGGGGCTGCGCACCTCACTTGGCCGGGGTGTCTTCGGAGGCATACGCTTCACGGGCATATAATGCGATACCCCGCACATCCACCAAAATGTCACGAATGACAGTTGATGAGGCGATAAAAACTCAAGCAAACTAAAAGTTTAATGGGGCGAACTTGTGCCCCAAAACAAAACAGACAAAGGCTAGCGTCGCAGGCGTCGATGGTGGCGAAACAGCAGGATCGAACGCTGGGGGCGAGACTGACTCCGCTTGCCGTACGAACCCTTATGTACCCTGGAAAATTCGGCATAGAATTTTCAGCGCGTAGAACATTCGAAACTTAATCAGACGAGAATGTTCTCGAACTTACGAAAACGCCAAGATAAAAGAATAAATAAAAGGACATTCCGCTGACTGGAATCGAACCTAGACCTTCCGCGCGACAGTCCAGCGCGGTAACCATTCGGCCACGCACGCGCTCGCACGGCGACGCGCGTGGCAATATATAGCTTGTAGTATGGGCTCTTTCGACGTTTACATGTGTGTTCTGTGTGTTCTGTCTGGTGCACTGTCACGTCCCACGAAATCCATGTAGATCTATAAATATTGGATAGTGATCGCTTCCCATTGTGTCAAGGTACCTTTTCTAATCTACACACAGGCTTGGTGAGTGGGCAGTAATGTCGATGGCGCTGTAAGAATCAGGAGGTCGAAACAATGTTGGACTGCCGTTATTTGCCACAGCAAGATTGCATTCTCCAAAACTTCTTACCAAAGCCCGGCCGCGTGTATCCTCTCTGCTTGCTCCCCAGAGGCCATGATGTGCGTTCCAGTCGTCGCATATTAAGATCAGATCCTCGCAACCTTGGCAGATTACTTTTACACAACCTGCAACTTTAATTCCGCTCTTTTCAGCATGGAGATACACTGTTACCACACACAAAATCTGATTGTTCAAATTTACACGAGCTGCTGTAATCTCAAAATCCTCTTTACATAAGTCAGTGGTGTCAATCCGAAGGTGAGGGGCGGCCTTTCTTATAAATAGGGCTGCACTCCCATTTGTAAAACCGGTCATTGTAGGGTTTCGGTAGCAAAAATACCCTGATAGTACTGTGATTCTTTGGCAGACCCGCCTCACTAAATGCAAGTATCGGAATTGGCGAATGTTTTAAAAACAATGAAAGTTCCGCATGGCGAAGTTGAAGTCTAGCACAGTTCCATATAGCATGCACGAGAAAAGGTAAATGCCGTTGTTTGGCTTTTGAGCTGGGTTGAAAATTTGAAGAGTCAGCCATGGCACTGTTGCAGGTTTCGTGTCATTTCTACTACGACTGGTTGTAGAAACATAGCTCCTTGGAGTATGGTCTTAAAAATACCTGGCGGTAGGATAGCGACAAATTTCGGCAATACAGAAAAAAATGAAACTTATTATGTCTACAATCGCCATGGATCCTTGCTGAGATCTGGTATTACTTTGAGGGGGTCTGGTATTTGTAACTACTTCGCTATATAAGCGCTTTCCCGTAGCATCTTGACTTGATACTTGGGCAGCAGGTACATCTGCTATATTTGTGGAAGATGTTACAGCGTCATTGGTCTCTGAAGAAGTTTCCTTCCGCTGTCTCGTAGTTGCGGTTGGGCTTTCTCTCTGTTTTTTCGCTTTGTACTTTGAAGATCGGTAGCTTGCATTCACTTCTATGGTGACTTCATCCTTTTTACGAGCTGCGCTCGAGGACGGCATACCGGGCTCAACAATTTGGCCTTCTGTGCTTTTCATAGGCTCTGGGCCACGGAAAAAAAAGCTTCCTTGCAAGCGCCTGAAGTCTTGCCTTACAATAAACATCACCAGCTGGATGGTCCCCACCACAATTAAAACATTTGACAGGTGAATCGCCTTTGCAGTCTTTTGTGGAGTGTGTCCCACTACAATGCTTGCACTTCGCACTTTCCTTGCAATATTTCGCCACATGGCCCAACGCTTGGCAATTGAAACACCTTGGCGGCGCTTCAACATAGTCGATCACATCATCTCGAGTAAAGCCAAGACTTTCCTTGGCAGGGCGTTATGTGTTTGGGCGAAAAGTGATCACGACTCGATCCGTTGGTTTGGCTGCTTCACCAGGCTTGCCATATCTCTGGTGGAGACGACGAGCTGCGATGACGCCAATGGGTCCAAGAAATTCAGTCAACTGTAAGTTCGAGTACCAGTCAGGTACTCCCTCGATTAAACCATTGTTTTGCGTATATGCCTAGGGGTTAGTTGCGAGGACTGCGATTCCTCCTATAGAGTGGATCTTCAACAGTCGGTTAACCGTTGCCGGCTCCCTTACACCGACGAGGAGTCCTCCTTTAGCAGTGGAGCGATGGCTAACAAAATTTGCGCCAGCGACTGCCTTCAGTTCATCACTTAGCTTGGGGGGGGGGGGGGGGGGGGGTTTAAGGTGTTGCAAACGACTGGCTTCTTGTGTTGGAGTCAGGCTCAGCAGCACGGGTATACCTGTTGTCCTCTTTCGACGATGTGCGACAAAGGTGAAACCATCGTTGTCATCGTCTGCATGTGGTTCTTTCCTTGCATCACCGTTTTTTTTTTTTTTTTTTTTTATGTACAGCTTCGCTGGTGTTATCTCTGGTTGCACGAAGTCATTCTGATCGCCGAATCGTCTTTTTCCATTTATATTGCGGGCTTCTAGCTCCGATTTCCTCATACCCTGTCCCCGGATGAACATGACACAGCAATACTTCGCTCTCTCGGCAAAAGGGTTTATTCACTCACTTATTGCCTGGGGGGTTTCAGGATCGGGGAACGGTCATCAGCGAGGCCGGGGGGAAGTCCGTTGCCACTGCAGCTGCTCCATGTCCCAGCGGTGGTCGTCCACACCGCGTCAAGGGGACGTCGTTGTCCAGGGTCGCTGTCCGGTTCGTCCGCCGAGTCCGCTACTCGACATCGTGCTTGCGCTTTTCCGTGCACGAATCCGTCTCCCGCCGATTCCCGCGCCAGCTTCCTCCTCTCCTGTCACCGCTGCACGCTCCTTCGTGTCCACCGTCCGAGAGAGTCGCCGTCCGAGAGAGACTTCCCTAAAAAAAATGGCTTGCTTTGTACGTTTATACAGCCTTGATGGAGATACGCCTCAACGGGTGATCGGTTTCTTAGCTGTAGATGAGAAATTTAGCCCATGCAGTACAAGCGCTAACATGGGGTTTTTAACGTGCATCCCGCAGTAGTGATTACATGAAGGCGTGCCGGTAAAAAACTCCTCCAGATGGAAACGGGCGGAGGTGGTGGGGATCGAACCCAGGAGGTTCCCAGTCGCGTGACGTCAGTTGGCTTAGGGGAGTGGCGTAGCCGGGTCTTGTGGTGCGCGAAGCCATCGAAGCCCCCCCCACGCCCCCCCCCCCCCCCCCCCCCCCCCCCCCACGAGGAATGACGCATCTCGGAGACATGGCGCGTTAAGCCTCTGCCGGGCCCTCGACGAGGTTCGAATGGCTGGAATCTGGGGCCCGGAGGGAGAGCGCTGAGGGGTGCAGCCAGATATCCACAATATAAGCTCGCTGACTTGTTAAGGTTGCGGGCTTCTAGCTCCGATTCCCTCAGACCCTGTTCCCGGATGAATATGACACTTCAATATTTCGCTCTCGGCAAAAGGGTTTATTCACTCACTCATTGCCTTGGGGGGTTTCGGGATCGGGGAACGGTCATCAGCGAGGCCGGGGGGAGAGTCCGCTGCCACAGCAGCTCCTCCAAGTCCCAGCGGTTCGTCAACACCGCGTCATGGGGACGTCGTCATCCAGGGTCGACGTCCGGTCCGTTTGTCGAGTCCGCCACTCGACGTCTGCCCGCACTTTCCCCGCGCCTGCGTCCGTCTCCCGCGAAATCCCGCGCCAGCGTCCTCGTCTCCCGCCACTGCTGCGCGCTGTCCGCCGTCCAAGAACGCCACCGTCCGAGCTGCCGTGCGAGAGAGCAGATGTCCAAGAGAGCCTTCCTTTGTCCGGCTTCCCCTTTTCAAGCCTTCGCCCCTCTGTCTTGGGAAGCCAGTCCCGTGACGTCAGTTGGCTTAGGGGAGTGGTTCAGTCGGACCTTGAGCTGCGCGAGGTCACCGCCGCTCCCCCGAGGCATGACGTATCTCGGAGGCCGGAAATTGGGGCCCAGAGGGTCGGCGCGGGGGAGGGCAGCCATATCTCCACACCTCCCTCCCCTCAAGGCTCGAACTCTGGGGGGCTTGAGGTTGCGTGGTTCACAGGAACTCCGGCGGCGAACTCGATCAGCTGAGTGTCACCGACGATGACGAGCACCCTCGATGGTGATGGTGTTGGCATCAAACCGGGCAGGCCAGTGGTGGACGTTCAGAGGGTCGGCGTGGGGGAGGGCAGCCAGATCTCCACACCTCCCTCCCCTCAAGGCTCAGACTCGGGGAGGCCCAAGGTTGCGTGGTCCCCAGGACCTCAGGCAGGAAACTCGTTCAGCTGAGTGTCACCGATGATGACGAGCACCCTCGATGGTAGTGGTGGTGGCATCGAACCAGGCAGGCCAGCGGGCGGTGGACGTTCATTCACTGGGCAGCTCGCGATTGACGGAGCACGGACCCGGAACCAGTCCGGAGCACCACAGCTAACAACACGCACGGGCACTCAGGCACACACCACACGCCGGCTCTTAAAATTCGCTTCCGTCCCAAATATCCCAGACAGCGAATCGCGCAAAAACGAATACCGGCACGGTATATCAAACAGCGCGACGAAACCAAAATATTTCGATCGTTGGACATGCCACGAAATACAAACAAAACTTTTCATTTCAATACTAGCAGGCAGGCAATCATCAAGAACATCACGCTACACGTTCTACAGCTACTTAACGGAATAACTACTCCTCAACTAAAAAGCATGAGCACTCGCTGTATACTCAAATCGTGCATACGCCCACTATACAACGTTTGTTCCTATAAAACTCAACTGCATTGTCTTAGAACAGAAAACAATCTACCAGAGCGTCAGAGCCGCACACCTCTGACAACAATATTAATCTCTCCAACACACTCGCGAAGAACGCACGGAATCTCAAAAACCAACAATAACCTCCGGCAAGACTGCGACGGCAACCAATCCTGCCCCGTTCGCGAGGTGCGACTCGAAATAGCTACGGATAAAAAACTCGCTGCCAACAGCTGAAACTATCCAAGACGGGCACTCACGCACTCGGCGTTCGCGACACCCGAGCTACAAACATGCTACAGCCAAGCTACGCAGCACGCCTTCATCAGAAGGGAGATTCACCTTACTGAAAGGCTGGTGTTCTGTGATACCGGCCATAAATACCAGTACAAAGGGAACAGTATCTAGATCATACGGACAGATCTAATCGGACAGCCTATTTACACGGCTATGTTCGTAACGTCTGGGCATGCAACCAGATGTTATCGCTTCACTGCTCGGAGGTGACCTCTCAACACGGGCGACGAGCGCGTAACGGCGGTCCGCACCGAACCCCGCATGGGCTCGACAACCGCGACAAGCGCATCGACGCACGTTAGAGTTCTCCCCCAGCCAAACCCCGACACCGCATAACTAAAAAGTCTTCCAGCTGATGTCAAGGCCGGCCGGGATCGAGCAATAAAAGTACGCCGTCAACGCGTCTCGCGACTGTTCGACGTTCTCGACCCGAGCAACGTGTCCACATACAAACGCAGTAGGGTACGCACAAAGCTCGCCCCCGACCAAGTCAACACGCCGCATGACTGAAAAGTCATCTTGCGACTGTGAGGACAGATGGGGTTCGAACAATGTAAATATCCCACACGCGCACCTTTCATGTTCCGCGCAACAAGCGCGACACTGAAATGTCAAATAATCTAACCGGCCGGTCTTGGAAATGGACGAGCTAATAAACTATATTTGCTCTGCATGAACAGTTTCCGCAGCGTCGAAGTGTCTACCGCATTTACCGCTGGATTCCAACACCCGCTACCCATTCATGCAAAGGCTGCAGTTTGTACAGCGACGGGCTGGCCCAACGCACAACAGTTATAGGCCGCCGACGGCCATGCCGCTGCCATAATTTCTAGGCTTCCCGGGCACGTACCCGCCGACGTGAACCGTACGTTTTCCCGGGCCAACCGCGCATCTGTACAGGATAAAACTATGAACAGCTCGTCACATCCTCGCAAGACCGCCACTCCCCTCGTGCAGCTTTTCACTGCACGAGCACAGCTCTTTCCCCCCCCCTAGCTGTCGCTCCTCACCTAAATCTATAATTTCACTTCAATCCATGTCTCTGCACGACCAATTACGCTCTCTACGCCCTCGCGTCCCAACGCGAACCCAAGCACGGCCGAGACCCGTACCGCCGTACTGTATATCCGGCGGCAGCGCAAAGCACGCGCTAGCCGCCGCTCCTCCGGAGACGGAGAAAACGAAACGAAAGAGTAACTCCCGCCGTGAGGCTCAACCATCGATATGGCGGTGTGAGGATCCGGAACCAACTGTGCGCACAATTAAACGGAATCAACCTCACGACTCTACAACCAGATACGCACGGGTCATGCCCATCGCGTCAGACTGGACTCCACGGAGCATTACACACACACAGCCACTGATAAAGTGAAAACGGAAACTCTGTGGTTTTCAAGATTCCGATGTCTGCGCACCAGACATCGCGTATCCGGCACGATTTAGTGGGCTTAGCCCCTAAATGTAGCCTCTGGCCAGAAGGTACTCGTTAAAAGCGATCTTGGTCGGAAGGGAACCACAAGAGCGCATACCGTACCTTAAAACGCTGTCAACTAACGAAGCTCAAAACCGCGCTGACAGCTCAAGCAAGGCCAACTGGGAGCTGGCATGCAGTCAAACCGAGACGCTAGGCTCCTCCCGGACAAAATGCAATGCGGGGATAATTTCCAAACACACTCCATGCTTGCAACCGCCATCCGCAATGGGAGCGCTCTCCACCCAGAGCGATGCCTCTCTAACGCGTCCGATCGGTAACAAGCGTTCCAAAACATTACATCGATACGCGAGCAAAGGCGGTTAGGCGCGTCGCATCCCCCAAACCATGAGCTGGCATCTTTCCCAGCAGACGTGGACGGCCGGAGGCGTAGGTGGGTGACGCCCGACGCTACGGACCTCGAAAAGTGCGGTAATTTCGACGCACACAGCGCTCTTGCGCAGCAAGATCAACCTGCCAGCATTCATCGGCGCGCTGAACAGCAAAAAAATCAAGGCGCTTCTCGTAACGGGGGATACGCAAATTCCTGACAGGCTGGGAAAAAGGGTTAACCCCTTACGACAACGGTCAAAGTCAGGTTAGGAATCGGAATGCCTGCCTGATCGAAAATCAGGCCCACGTTGGGTGCCAGTTTATGCGGGCTTCTAGCTCCGATTCCCTCAGACCCTGTTCCCGGATGAATATGACACTTCAATATTTCGCTCTCGGCAAAAGGGTTTATTCACTCACTCATTGCCTTGGGGAGTTTCGGGATCGGGGAACGGTCATCAGCGAGGCCGGGGGGAGAGTCCGCTGCCACAGCAGCTCCTCCAAGTCCCAGCGGTTCGTCAACACCGCGTCATGGGGACGTCGTCATCCAGGGTCGACGTCCGGTCCGTTTGTCGAGTCCGCCACTCGACGTCTGCCCACACTTTCCCCGCGCCTGCGTCCGTCTCCCGCGAAATCCCGCGCCAGCGTCCTCGTCTCCCGCCACCGCTGCGCGCTGTCCGCCGTCCAAGAACGCCACCGTCCGAGCTGCCGTGCGAGAGAGCTGCTGTCCAAGAGAGCCTTCCTTTGTCCGGCTTCCCCTTTTGAAGCCTTCGCCCCTCTGTCTTGGGAAGCCAGTCCCGTGACGTCAGTTGGCTTAGGGGAGTGGTTCAGTCGGACCTTGAGCTGCGCGAGGTCACCGCCGCTCCCCCGAGGCATGACGTATCTCGGAGGCCGGAAATTGTGGCCCAGAGGGTCCGCGCGGGGGAGGGCAGCCATATCTCCACAAGGTGGCTCTGCTTGTGGTGTCCTTCTCAGCGGCCTGCTCTTGGTCATCCATTGGTGGGTCGGCCTCCAGCGAAGTCATATCTTGTGGTCTAGGTACCCAGTTTGACCCAGGAAATTATCCTCTGGGTGGCGAGAAGTCCGGTTGTAGAAACAGAACCCCGGAGAATGTGGAAACAAAGGATGTAGTCTTTAAACTTGCCAGAAAATCAAGCAGCCGTTGTCAAAGAACAACCTTGACATTGAGGGCATCTAACTCCGATTCCCTCAGACCCTGTTCCCGGATGAATATGACACAGCAATACTTCGCTCTGGGCAAAAGGGTTTATTCACTCACTTATTGCCGGGGGGTTTCGGGATCGGGGAACGGTCATCAGCGAGGCCGGGGGGAAGTCCGCTGCCCCGCAGCTGCTCCAAGTCCCAGCGGTAGTCGTCACACCGCGTCATGGGGACGTCGTCGTCTAGGGTCGCCGTCCGGTTCACTAGTCGAGTCCCCAGCTCAACGTCTTGCCCGCACTTTTCCCCGCGCCATCGCCCGAGAGCTTGCCCGTCCAAAAGCTGCCGTGCGAGAGAGCTGCTGTCCAAGAGAGTCTTTCTTTGTCCGGCTTCCCCTTTTCAAGCCTTCGCCCCTTTGTTCTGCGAGGCCAGTCCCGTGACGTCAGTTGGCTTAGGGGAGCGGTCCAGCCGGACCTTGTGCTGCGCGAGGTCACCGCCGCTCCCCCGAGGTATGACGTATCTCGGAGGTTTGGCGCGCTAAGCTTCTGCCGGAAATTGGAGCCCGGAGGGTCGGCGCGGGGGAGGGCAGCCAGATCTCCACAACATAGACCAGTTCTTTTTCCTTTCCCGCCACCTTGTGATCTTGAGTTATCTCGGCGCTGAGTGTCGTGGTGGCAGTGAAAGAAGAAGCGAAGAGGGGCTACGGGTGGGAAGAAGAAGCAGAGAAAGGATAGAATAAAGATGTATACGTCATGAACTGTGGCTAGATTAATACACTGTCGCTCCAATTACTTACAATACAACATATTGGCGCAGTCAACGATGAAGCTGGAAACCCCATCGCCTTTTCTGCTGCTTTTGGAGACATTCCAAGTAGCAAGCGGAGCTACTTTCTACTCGGACGACAGAAGAAAGGCCATCCTACTAAACTGCCTTGGAGTTGAAGGACAACGAATATTCCGTTCCCTACCCACAACGCAAGAGGACTCCCAACCATCTTTTTCGGCGAAAGTCTTGCCGCTGCAACACGAGAGGAGTCTCTGTCGTCTACTTCCGCGATCAGAACTCCTACTACTCATGTCTTCGACGTCACCGTACGCATGCGATGACCAAATTCTTCACGCCGGTCGTGAATAAGGCCGTGAAGCGTTATCGCTTCCGGCAAAGGGCTCAGCTGCCAGGCGAAACTGTAGAAGAGTACGTCGCCGCACTGCGAAGTATGGCCAGGCGTGCAAATTTGAAGGACTAATAGAAAATTTAATTTGCGACTAGCTTGTAGAGAAAAACAGCACCAAAGATATAAGAGAGAGGCTTTCGCTCGAGCCAGAACTATCACTGGCCGCTGCATTAGTCATCGCCATGCAAGTGGAGCAGGCACTGAGCGAGTCTAAACAGCTTACACAAGACGAATGTCGCAAATACTTCTCAGGTTGCGGCTATCACAAGATCTAATACAAAACCTTCGAAGCAAGGTCAGTTATGCTACATATCTGGATTCTCCTGCTCACTTAGCTGACGCTACATCATGCCCTGCATACACGAAGATCTGTAAAAAATACGGCACACGTGGTCGTTTTGCACCCGTATGCGGGAAATCTACTACAGCGAAGACCACGGCTTCCATAAACGCCAAAGGATTTATGAACATTCAAGGAGATCCAGACATCGTGCACTGTGAAGTGCTCATCGACGGCGCTGCGGTCAAATTACAGGTGGACAGAGGTTCACCAGTATCCTTCATATCGGCTGCAGTGTATGGTGCACATTTTCGGCACATCAAGCTGGAACATTCCAACCTGGAACTCGGGAATTACTCCAATGGCCTAATCAAGATACATGGGATGTTTACAGCTGAAGCATCCTTTGGGACAAGACTTACCACAAGAACATTTCATGTCACATCAGGCAACCCTCTGGCTGGACTGGATGTCCTTAGAGGCTTGCAAATGATGCTGGACATTGAAAAGCATGCGTGTCACCAGCTGTATGCGAGAGGTCTGAAAAGTCCTCAGTAATATCAAGAGATATTCCCACAACTCTTCGTAGAGGCGCTGGGACACGTGAAAAATTGCATTCACAAAGACAAGAGACGTAACTCGGTTACGCCCGTGCAACAGAGACTTCGTCGTTTTACACTGACAGTACAAGACGAAGTCTCCAAGGAGTTACAGAAGTTAGAGACGGCAGGGGTGATCTAGAAGATCGATGCATCAGAGTGGGTTTCCCCAAATGTTGTTGCTTGGAAGAAGATAGGAGAAATTAGACTCTGCGTCGATTGACGGAAATCAAACCAAGCAATCGTCATAGACGGTCATCCATTTCCACACATTGAAGAAATGTTAATTCCGTCACGTAAGAGGGATTACTGTATTCTCCAAGCTAAACCTCTCATGAGCCTACCATCAGATGGAGCTAGCGGAGGAGAGTAGATATCTTATAGCGTTCATAACGCACGACGGACTTTACCGCTACAAGAGGTTTTGCTTTGGCCTTAAATATAGCTTCGACAGCAGCAGTCTTTCAGAAGATGTTGTCAACAGGGCTGAACGGATGCCAAAACAATCTACTACCTTGACAATACTCTCGTCGCAGAGTATCGCAAGAAGATCATGATAATAACTCGAAGCGAGCCCTATCACGTCAGGAAAAAAGTGGCTTAAGACTCAGCAGGCAGAAATTCACAATTTCGGTCACGGAGTTGGGAAACCTTGGACATCAATTATCCAAGGAAGGTGTCAAACCAGCGAGAGGAACACTGGACGCTATCAGAGGGGGCCATCCCCTACAGATGCCGAGTCCCTACAGTCCTTCCTAGGACTGGCGTCTTACTATTTGAAGTTCGTTCCACACTGCGCAACAGTAGTTGATCCGCTCCGTGCCTTGCTACGCAAAGGTGTGGCTTTTTCGTGGGCCGCTGAGCAAGCACATGCATTCGAAGAGGTCAAGAACCTGATCAAGAACTGTGCTTCTCTAGCCGTTTTTCAAACGATTGTAACAACAGACGCCTCCAGCTACGGACTGGGAGGTCTCCTACAACGACGAATGTGTCAGAACGGTGGCGTTAGCGTCAAAAACATTGTCTGAGACGAAGCGACGGTACTCAGTCGGAGACCGGGAAGCACTGGCTTGCCTTAGGGCATGCGAAAGGTGGACAACGTTCCTACTCGGAAGACGTTTGATACTACGTACGGATCACCAGGTCTTTGTTACTTTACTTTCTACACAAGGATCTATCAGGCAACCCTGCGCACCGTCCGCTGGTCTGCAAGATTACTACAGTTCAACAACAAAGTGCAGTACCGGCGGGGTGAACAAAATGTGATTGCAGACGCGCTTTCGAGGCTTCCTGTTGACACCGAACATGACGAGACCAGCGATGCCGAGTACGTCGAAATAATATGTGCGAGGCATCACCTTGGATGAGCCTCAGAAGGAGACGTCTCAAGATGCAACACTGGCAATGGTGGCTGATAGTATCAGTTCTAGTATCAGCATCAGCTCAACACTGAGATAGACGTGTTAACCGGCCTCTAATTTAAAGTGAACGGTCAGCGGGACTTGGAATGCAGAATGCGCAACTTCCCGGCGGATTAGACGAATATCGCGACTGTGCGATAGACCATTCTGAAAACAGTGTTTACCTCCGTTTTCTAGAGCAGAGTGATTCCAGAAGAAAGTTTTGCATCGCCCAATATAGAGCACGCGCGTCACGAAGCGCCTCAGGTGCAGTTTAGATGAGGTGCGTTTATTTACACCGAACTTAGACCGCCAGACAGAACCTCCAAGTTAATGAGACGACTGGCTATGGGCTCGTGCTTGACACATATCGTGCAGGAACTGTAGTAGCATGCTCAATAGAAAAGGAAGAAAGGTAAGCGCTCGATAACTCTGGAATAGTACCTTCTCCTGCGTTCT
Organism: Ixodes persulcatus; assembly: GCA_013358835.2. NCBI lineage: Eukaryota > Metazoa > Arthropoda > Arachnida > Ixodida > Ixodidae > Ixodes > Ixodes persulcatus. The sequence continues at coordinate 185,247 of JABSTQ010009203.1, read as the reverse complement.
GTGGTGAAATGCGGGCAAGCTGCAGAGCGAGGGGTTCACGCTTTCGCTAGCGCGCTCCTCAAAAGTAACCTTACTGTAATAATCTTTGCATTTGCGTGAGTCGGTACATTGTCAAATGAAAAGCGAAACAGCGCAAAAAACACAGGGATAAGTGGAAGAAGGACACGGACACAGCGCTGACTTACGACTCTCTTTTTTCTTTCTCTTCACTGCACCACACAGTAAAAGAAAAAAAAAAGAAACAAAAACCAGGCCTGTTTTATGTGAAGTCACCCCCAAAGCGCGGAGCCTTTTCCTGGTTTCCTAGTCCTGCTTTTGTCTTTTTTATGTGTTCTTTTTTTTATTGTGCTCTGGTTCAGTGAAGAAAACGAAAAAGACAGTCGTAAGTCAGCGCTGCGTTCGTGTCCTACTTCCACTTGTCCCTGTCTCTTGCGCTGTTTCGTTTTCTATTTCATCGTGTATCAACTCGCCCAAATGCAAACATTACTACAGTTCCTTTCTTTTGCATCCGGCTCTTTTATGTGCTAATCGCTCCAGTGTCATCAAAATGTCTTCTGCAGTGTGTCCCCAAAAGATAGTTACAGTTTGTTGTTGTTGTTGTTGTTGTTTCTCCGCAAATATAAATCGCAGAACGCTCCTTCTAAGCCCGAAGATAGCGCTAAAGGTCCGAACCAGATGTCAAAGTTTCAACACGAACTGATGTTGTAGTCAAAAGTTATAAGCAATTTTCTGAAAATGTCAATGGGAAAATGGTGGCCGACGGAACTCTCGAATTTATAGAGCTCTATGACTCCAGAAACCGAAAACGGGTGAAAATGGGCCCCATTTTACCATTCAAAATTTCAGAAAATCACATCACTTTTGAATAAAATATCAGTTTGTGCTGAAACTTTCGCATCTGGTTCAGACCTCTAGTGCTACCTTTGGCCATTGAATGAGCGCTCGGCGATGCGTAGTTTATTTTTGTCGGGGACATCCTCTATGTGAACACCATCGCTATATCAACATGTAAAGTGAGACAATATGGATATGCTGCCAACAAAGGCTACTACCCTCCCGAACTATTGGGACTCTTTGGTCCCTTGTCTCCCTCCGGTGGTCATGCCAAGCGTATGTGAAAGATTCTTCGCTCCGAGTACTGGAGGCAAGTAAGATTTCTGCATGACTGCTTAAGAGAATGGTGCTACACAAGTGTGAATGAACACCACGCTGAAAGGACACTTCTTGCGTGCAAACTGGAGTCGTCCCGAATGACTGAGTTCTTATGGTAGTCCCTTCGGTGTCCTTTCGCCAAGAGACAGACAGCGAATGATCAAGCAGGTAGCAACATTGCGTTTTTAGGAGGCACAACAACGCCTGGTACCGTTACACTTATTTTGAATAAAAAAAATTTGCAATATAATCTATGATTAAGCCCCCCGAACCACTGGCTTTGGTTCGACGGATATCTGAAAATAGGGGTGCTGAGGACAAGGACAGAACTAGTCTGGACTGCGTAGAAATTATAAGTAAGGTAGCTAGGAAGCATGCATACAAATTTCATCCAAGTTCAATTGTCTCGTTTTTGAAGACCTTCTGGTTAAAGCTACTGCTTGCTGATAATGAAGGGGAGTTTGTCGTTGTTCCAGAGAGCATGTTTAAGAGAAAATCTGACTAAGCAGTTTCAAAAAGTTTTAGACCGGTGAAAAATGTGACACTGAAAAAAGTGAAAGCACGTGCTTTACAACTTTGTCAACAACCCGGCAGAGGCCACGGAAACTTGTCCAAGAGGCTAGAGGACTTAGTTCGGAAGCATTCTTTTCGGTGAAAACCGACCGAAACGGCCATGGAAGTTACATGTTTCGAGATATTTCCAGCATCACTTATCATCCTTATAACTCAAAGATCCTTTTTTTTTATTCGGAATTCGGAGACCTTGGTGGTGTATCCAGAAAATGACAACCCTAGAACTTGTAATCTGGTTTCCATCGATGTGGAGGACTTATTCTATTCCTCATAGAGAGCTCATCCAGGCGGTAAAACAGTGTATTGATTTCAGTGGTTCTGTTTTGCCTTTCAAGCTTCCTGTGGTGTTACACTCGACATGTTCGTGGACCTCCCCCGCTTTTACCTGGATTCGACGTTTGTTGGTATTGAGGGTAACATCTATCTACAAAAACGTGGCATTTCTACTGGGTCAAGTGTTGCTCTGGTATTGAGTGATATCTATCTTGCTCAATGTGACCGTGCTATTCAAGCAAGTCGACTATCGATAGTACTATCAGTGGTACTGGAAAATATTTAGGCATGTCGATAATCACCTGGTTATGGTTAATACGGTTTAGGGCTGTCCTAGTGAAGATTCGATTTCGCAATTACTATACTTCGTTTCACCTTATGCTGTACCGCAGCGAAGGCTAGAAGCGCGAGGTCATAGCGTTGGCAGCCGCTCTAAAGGCCTGTTCACACATGCAGCGGAGCGCTACAAGCATAGCGCTAACCTCGCTCTAAGCGCGTGCTGACCGGAGCGTTCACCAGCTTTGAATCGCACCGCCAAAACTGTTGCTCGTGGCAGGCGATAAGTAGCTGACGGCACGTGAGGAGCGCTACATCAGCGCTTCGCTCCATGTGAGAACCGGCGGCGATGCAACAATTTTTGTACTTTGCGCAAATACCACTTAGAACGGATCCCTGACGTTAATGACCTGTGAAACACGCGTTCGTTTTTCACCCTACGCAATAGAAGTCAAAGAAAAAATTAAAGAAAAACGAGCAGCGTTCACCCCCTCAACTCGCAGCCAGAACAAGCGGCCACGTGATCTGGAGCCGATTATATGCCGCCAATGTTGGTCATAGCCGCGCGCTGGGGTTGGCAAAGCACAGGACACGCGCTGAGTTCCAGACATTGTTATGGCTCGGCTATTGCCGTCGTTGCAGCGATTGGACACGGGCCCCCTACCCGAATGCCTCTCGAGCTAGTAATTATCACGAGCCCAAATCGAGTGCCCACGCAATGCTCGGGTCCAATCTATGAGCCGCATTCAAATATCGTCCCTGGAGGATGCTGCTACCACCAGGGTACGCCATCAGAATTTGCGAAGGAGAGATTGAAAAAAAAAAAACGCTCGCTTTTCTCCTTGAAATTACACCGCAACAAAGAGGTCTCTTGGTCAGTGGCGTTGCGTGCGAGTGTACTTGGGTCCCACTAGTGCCAGTAAGCGCATACAAAAAGAAAAACGCTCAAAACGAATATCGTTGCACAGCCCCTTTAAGTCACGAGAGCTTGTGCCGCCGAGATGGGCCCTAGAGCAAGGAGCTCGCGCTTGTAGCCTTTCCTGCGGTACATCATAATGTGAAACAGAGTATAGATATCTTTAAAGGGGCTATGCAACAATTTTTGTACTTTGCGCAAATACCACATAGAACGGATCCCTGACGTTAATGACATATGAAACAAGCGTTCGTTTTTCACCCTACGCAATACAAGTCCCAGAAAAAAATTAAAGAAAAACGAGCATCGTTCACCCCCTCAACTCGCAGCCAGAACAAGCGGCCATGTGACCTGGAGCCGATTATATGCCGCCAATGTTGATCATAGCCGCGCGCTGGGGTTGGCAAAGCACAGGACACGCGCTGAGTTCCAGACATTGTTATGGAGATCTTGGAAACCCTGAGATGGGGAACGATAAAAAAACGGACGAACACAACGTCCGTTTTTTTATCGTTCCCCATCTCAGGGTTTCCAAGATGTCGATTAATTACCAGCTCGCCTGCACTCTATCACTGCTTACAATTGTTATGGCTCGGCTATTGTCGTCGTTGCAGCGATTGGACACTGGCCACTACCCGAATGCTTCTCGAGCTAGTAATTATCACGAGCCCAAATCGAGTGCCCACGCAATGCTCAGGTCGAATCTATGAACGGCATTCAAATATCGTCATTTGGGTGTACTGCGGTCCCCACGTTACGTCATCAAATTTTGCAAAGGAGAGATTGCATGAAAATGATCGCTTTTGTCCTTGAAATTACACCGCGACAAAGGAGTTTCTTGGCCAGTGGCCTTGCGTGAGAGTATCCTTGTGTCCCACTAGTACCAGTAAGCTCGTGTAAGGTGAAAAACATTCCATTTGAATATCGTTGCACCGCTCCTTTAAGGAGAGCTCTCCAGGTTAAAACTGTACCTTCGAACTTCCGAAACAAGGAGCGTTACACTTTTTGGACCAAAATATTTGGCTAGAGATTAACCACGTCTGCTTGGCCTACGAGCCCAGAACGAAAAATGACCGCATCTCCACGTGGTGAATGATGTTGATTGGGGCGAAGCTCGGGTGGTGCTGTTGATACTGATTTTGGTCATAGGTATTGCTGCTTGCTGTCGGCGTTGACGCTTTGCCGCCGCTTCCCGAGCTCTCAACTCCGGGTCCGCTTGGCGTTTTTGACGCTGTGCAGCAGCTTCTCGCGCCCTGGTCTCCGGAGCAGCTTGCTGTCTACGTAGACGCTGAGGCGCTGCATGCCGAGCTTTTCGGTCCTTTTCATTCATGGCAATAGGAGAATGTGTGGTTTTCTTCTTTTTCTTTTTTTAAGCAGACAGATGGGATGGCATCTCAGAACCCCCTACTTTTTTTGTTTTCTTCTTTTTCTTTTTTCATAATTTTTTTCATCTTTCTTTTGAATTTTTTTTTGCCCTACACGAGCACGTGAGCATGTGCTCACGTGCTCGTGAGCACGTGATCTCACGAGCAGAAGCACGAGCACCCGACGCCGGCCTACGGCGGACGGCGGACGGACATACGGACATGGCTAGCCCCTAAGGAGCTTCGCCCCTAAAACACTTTCAGCCTTTCCACTGTGGTAAAGAAGGAAGAGCAGCGGAGCTGTACTATGTGCCGCCATCTATAAGCGACGGCGGCAACCAGAAAACCGGCAAGCCGGTTGTCTGGTTGCCACCGTCGCTCATAGATGGCAGTAGCTGTCCAGAGGGTTGTGTCGAGATGTATTTGTCCACGGACCCGAGATTGGGGAAGCTAGCCCTTAAGAGCTCCGCTGTAAAAGGTTCTCGTTAGCTTTGAATCCACACATTCACGCTTTTAAGGTTGTTAGGCGTGGCAGTTCGCAGCCTTGCCTAAGAGCATCGTTATAGAAATCCTCCCAGGCAGCACAAAATGAACGGCCGGGCAATGTCTGAAGCACTTTGGCCAGTCACATTTTCTCTGGCCTAAGGTCGGTCAAACTACTATGCCCAAACATGGCTGTGGGCCTTGGCCAAAGACTTGAGGGGACTGGCTGTTGGAGGCTGGCCGATGACCTGTAGAGGGACACAAGCCGAAGGCTAGCAAATAAAGACCGGCCAAAGACTTTGGTATGGACACAGGCCAAAGGTTAGCATCCGGGCACTGGCCAATGCAGTGTGGCCGAAAGCAAGCCGAAGTTGAGCAACAGGACATTGGCCAATGACCTGCGATTGAAAGCTGGCCGGAGCATAGCAAATGGAGGCCGGCCGAAGACTTGTGCCAGGACACATGCCGAAGATTAGCATCTGGGCACTGGCCAATGCCGTGTGGCCGAAAGCAAGCCGAAGTTTAGTAACAGGGCATCGGCCGGTGTCCTGTGATCAGAGGCAGGCCGGAGATTAGCAACTGGACATCAGCCGTACATCAGATGTCAGGTGCTAGCCCAAGGCGGTTGACCGGACACAGGCTGATGTCATGCAGCTAGACACAGGCTGATCCCTTGTAACTAATCATAGACCGTACCTTTGCGATTGGGTGCTGGTCCTACAGCCGAGGTCACACATTGGTGAGTGACTTGCAGTTAGGTATTATAACCTTGCAATGAATTCACGGACGCACTGCAGAACATGAGCCTGTGCCCGACATTTTGCCTGCACACTTTGCGGAAGTTGTATGAGTTACAATCAACCACTTGAGATCAAATGTCGGGATGCACAAACTCATTGGGAACTGGTATGTCTTGTTAAAACAAAAAAAGGCTGAGGATTTTCTGGGACTATGTTTATTTAACCTTTTCCATTTCTTCATTTCGCCTCTTGCTTTGCTCACCATCACGGTTGACAAATGACCACAGCCATCTCTTTGCGACGTCTTGAACTGTCGCTTCGCTCAAGTCCGCATAGTTCGCCTTGCCGGCAGCTGAGAAAAAAAAAAAAAAAGCATTCAGTTTATACACACAATTACAGTCGAACCGTTTTATCGAACTCGCAAGAAACCCTCTACCAGTCAAACATACTGAGTAATTCGATATAAAAGTTATAATAAATTTGACAACAAACAAGAATGCCACATTTAGGAAAGTTAATAACTCTCAAAGGAGTGTCTGTACGTCATGAGGGACGCGCCAAGCAGCTGTTCAGTGGCCGTTTCTTCTATTTTTCAAGGTCTCCCCGGCTCACCCTTTCCCCACTCCCTCCGCAGAAAATAATTTTTTCTTCTCTTCCGGGTGGTCAAGCCGGAAGAGCCGACTTGCTCTGCAAGCTGACAGCTGCAAGCTTTTCTCTTGAAAGAGAAAAGCCAGCTTGCTCCGCAAGCTCGCTTTTTTTCTTTCAAGCGGCCTCAACGCCGGCAAACGCGTTGGGGAATGCCAGCTCTGGAAGCTGGCTTTCCCACAACGGCCTGCCTGCATTGAGTGAAAGCCAGCTTGCAGAGCAAAACGGCGCTCTTGGCAGTTAATGTAACGGGAGACACTGCAATTTTCGCTCGATGTAACCGCATTTTTCGCTCGATGTAACCACATTTTTCGCGATGCATTTTCATTGCAGCTACTAGTCTGTTCAGAAATAGTTCGACACAAGGGACAGTTAGAATTAACTGGGTTCAATATAATTGAGTTTGACCAGTGAGAGACAATGTCATGCACAATCATGTGATACCAAGATGGGCTGAAGTTGCTTCACTTTGCTGGATATACATTGCAAGTAAAAAAAATGAAATGGTGACCATTGTTATGCGCAATGCTCATGTGACCATTTATAGGGGTACATTAGAATTCTAAACTCTTGTATTAAAATTGAATAAGCAACCCCAATTTCGTTAGCCAGAATTGAACAAAAAGCTGCAGTTATTAGAGGTGCAGATATTTTATCAACTGCAAGAAACTCCATCAATGATCATTAATTGCCATTTTGGAGGTTTCATTCATAACCCATTTCACTGAAGACTGCATGAGATCAAGATTTCTAAAATTTAACTTTCTCGTTCAGAAGAGCCCATTTTGACTGAGTTTAATAGAGTATTTACTTTTATACTGTTCAATGACCATGCAATGTGTGAGGTTACTTCTGAAACTCAACCTTCAAAGCCACTTGGGGTGGGGCGATACTTTGAAAGTCATACTGATAGAATGGGACTTGCATAAAATTGTCAGAAATAATAAGGCCTGTGAAGTTTTAAGGAAATGTGGATCTATTTTGGTTATACATGATAAAATAAAACAGCGCAAGAAGATATAAAAGGAAGAGACACACCGGATAGAACAGAGGGCTCTGTTCTATTTGGTGTCTCTCTTCCTTTTATATTTTCTTGCGCTGTTTCAAAACACAAAGAAATGCTAGTTCTGACTTCTCAACTGAGTTGCCAAGATATATATAAAAAAAGAACTAGTTATCAATCAATTGCATTTCTAAAGTGCAGCCCACAGACATGCCACCATTTTTACACATGCACACTTATTTGGCAGAAGGGAATGATGTTGTTCACTTGCATTTGGTAGCTTTAAAAAGGTAAAATTTGGCGGCTCTTCATAAAAGCCAAGGACAAGTGCAAAATATCCCAGAACAATGGTGTGCTAGAAAGCATTTGAAAACAATGTCATTTTCCTCCGCCAAAAAAGCATGTATGCAAGTAAATGGTGGCACGGCGTCCCGGCTGGTGCCCCATGCACGTGCAGAGGGCACCAGCACGAGCAGCATACACAGGAAGGTGGCTTTGGCAGGTTTGCAACTACATGTGCTTGCTGGCAGAAGCGAAGAAATGACGGTGGCGAGTTGCCCTGCTTGCAATCGTCTACAGGTCAGCACAGTAGCACACGAGTAACGCGACTTTCAGGGTACTGCGGCAAAAGAAATGTATGCTCAGGGAAAACATAACAGGGAATGTATCAATCCAGTTCTATTCTACCACACACCAATTAGTGTTAGCTTCTCACTTGTGGGAATAAGATGCAGAAAACTGGTTACACTTGCCAGGTCATTACTCCCTCAGCAATTTTAGTTTTGCAGGCACCTCCTCTCTCATTTCTCCCCACCTAAGGCATATTGACCTGCTTCAAATTTGCCGACACATAGGCCAGCGCAAAGCAGATAGACCACGAGTGCTGCATCAGCATTTGGCTGGGGCTCGTGTTCTCACTGATCAGACCAAGAACTAGAGATGAAGCAATCATTTTCCGAACCTGAGGTTTGAAGAATTCAAAGATGTTGAACCTTTCTAACTTTGACACTAAAGATGTAACACTGAACGTATCATATTGAAAAATTCGATTATTTTAGTCATTATTTTTCTACGGATTTGTCAAACTTCGAACCCGTGAAGTCCAAAAGTTTGACGAAGCTCAAACTTTTGATCTGAGGAACTTCTAACCAAAACAGGATTCAATCAATACCTACATGTTCAGAACACATAGCAACTGCTTTGAATAACAAGTGACCACGTTTGAACTGTGCAGATAATGATAGCTGTCAAAGAAGACTGACTCAAAGCTCAAAGAGGCAAGCTAACTGGCTGAGTGCTGACCTGCCCAGCAAATGCAGCGAGCTATCTGGTGGTAGCAACAGCCGTACCCATCTCTGTTCTTTGCAAGCTTTGTTTAAACTCTGCTAAACCGAGCTCACACATCAGAAAATTAAGAAATTACTTGAAACTGTAAAACTGGGACCTTCGTGCGATTTGAAGACTTCTAAATTTATAAACTTATACTTGGAACAAAATTCTTAATCTTCGAATAATTCTAACTTAAACCAAGAAATTTCATATCTTCAGATATTTTTAAAAACAAAATTGCAAAAAGAAAGAGGAAACTGTTACACTTTACTTTTATAAACATAGAAAGCTTTGAACTTTGTAAATTCAAACTGTGGCAATGTTCAAAACTTGTTCACTTTGCAACCCTTTCTAACTCGAACCTCAAGAGGTTCGCGACACCTCTACCAAGAACCCTGCCGAATGCAGATGCGGCAATCGTGTTCAATTTGTGCACTGCACTGGTCTACCTATGCACTGTCAAATTTGAAGCGTGCAGGCCTTGAGATTTCAGAAGGTGTTTTCTAGACCCCCTGGTGGCAATCAGTTCATCGAAGAATGTTTCACCGACAAATTGCTTCGTCGACGAAGACAGTCTGTTTCAGCAACACATCTTGCAACATTTCATAGTAAGCTTCCTTTTTGATGACAGCCTTGAAATAGATTTTTGGTAACATGAATATTGCCAGACCTCTTTAGGATCGAAGCTCGGCCACCAGCGCACCATTTCTGCCCTTTTGTTTGCTAGCAAAGCTTTCTAAAAAGGCTCGCCGCAAGTTCGAGCCCAAGAATAGATTCATTTTCCCCTTGCAAAGCAAGGGGTGACTGCACAAAGCGCGGCCTGTAAGGAATTGTAGCTTGCTGTCACGGTGCCGATGAAACATCGCAACAGTGAAGGTAGCGTAATGAGTGTTGATAAAATGTGCACTGATAAAAAGTTGTTCATCAAACATGCATCGATAAAACGGTAGCACCCTGGGCATCCTGCTGAAATTGCAAAGCGTTAATGTGAGGTTACTAATGGTGCTTCCTCCAAGAAAAGTTTGAACTAGCAGCTAGCCACGGCTGGCATTCCGCAGCGACCACTTTCTGTGGACGCCGTGAAATAACAAAATTACCTATCTTCGGTGGTGCATGCAGTTGCAGAAATTATTAAAAAGCAAGCGTCGACATCACACTTCAGCCAATCCCGATCTTCTGTTTACGTGCTCTTTAACAAGCCAAGACGTCGTAAATGTTCTCACCCCTTTCAGAGAAGTTTCCTGCATCCAGGTTATGGTACACGCGGCTCTCTTCAGCCCTGTAGGGAGCAGGAAAAAAAGACGACCTCAAGTAAGCAGGAGTGCACAGGAGAAAAAAACCAAGAGCAAAATTGAATGTGTTCTGAAAGTAGGACCAGCTATATTAGCTCGAGATATTTCATAATGAGCCTGAACTAACCCGATACATGATAAGCTGGCAGAACTGGACCTGAAGTAGAAGACTGTTAAGAATGGAACCTTCGGCGACCTTCTTCCGAGTTTCAACGCTGCGGAAACGAGTACGGAAACGAGTCACGATCTCTTCAGGACTGTCGCCCACCTGTCGAAGCCTGCCCAAAACGAGTCTCAACGCGTCCGTGACGTCAACGGGACGTGTGTGTGTGTGCGTGTGGGTTCGTGCGCTCCGGAAGGGGAGAGAGGCCTGGCCTAACTGCGGAGAACCATGGCTACGACGCACTTCTGGCTACGACGCGGCGGACTTTGCTGCAACGCACTTGGCGGTCGCACCTGCTGCCCTGGCGGAGAGTGAGGGAGAAAACGGACCCTATATAAGGCGGGGCGTGAGGCGGCTCCAGTTGTTCTCTTGGATTTGACGACTGTATAGCAATTATGTAATTAAACCGTTCGTTACGTTACCAATTCTCCCACCTCCACTGGACCCCTGGGTTCTTCACTTCGGGGAATGGTCGTCGTCAAGAGCCAGGAAGCCTCCGGACGTGCGGCTTAAACCCCGCCTCGAACAACTGGTTGACAGCGGTTGGGATCGGACCATGCGACATCGTGCTACATCTGTGGGTGAGCGTTTGGACTTTGCTTTGAGATTCGCCAGGCTTCAGATTATGGGTAATTAATTTTGAACTGCTGGGAATCCTTAGTGTTTGACTCGTGCGCTAGGTTTTTGGTACAACCTCGCGACAAGTTTTAGAACAAAGCCAAAGCTAAAGAGCAGCGATCATGGATCTAATGAGGTTACTGAGAACAGATTTATTCTGTTTATGTAAAGAATTGGGTGTGGAGGTGGAGCAAAAGATGAAGAAATCTGAGATCAGGAAAGCGATTTCAGAGAGCGCGGAAGCAGAGGAAATTAAAATTGCGTGGGAACTGCTTCAGAACGCTAAGAGTGAAGCTGCAGCGAGAGAGGAACAAGCGCAGGCTGCGGCGAGAGAGGAACGAGCGCAAGCTGCAGCTAGAGAGGAACGAGCACAGACTGCAGCGAAAGAGGAACGAGAACAGGAGCGGGCTGCAGCGACAGAGGAGCGAGCGCTGAAAAGGCTAGAGCTCGAAATTGAACAACAGCGATTAAACTCGCAGAACAGTAGAGTTGGGGCTCCGGTACGAGCAAGTGAGACCGAGTCGTATCAAATGAAGAAGCTCATGCAGCCGTTTAAAGTTGGGGAAGACGTGGGCCTATTCTTAGTTAACTTTGAGAGGACATGTGAGAAGTTGAGCTTCGCCCCAGAAACGTGGCCGCAACGGCTTTTGACTCTGTTGCCCTGTGAGGCTGCAGAGGTTGTCGCGCGCCTTAGTGCTGGAGACGCGGACGACTACGACAAGGTGAAGTCCAGCCTTTTGAAGCGGTACCGCCTTTCTGCCGAGGCGTTCCGTCAAAGGTTTAGAAACGCATCCAAAAAGAGCAGCGAGGGCTACTCGGAATTCGCGTACGGGCTTAAAACCAACCTGATAGAATGGTTGAAGAGCGAGGAAGTGTACGAAAGCCGAGACAAGGTAGTCGAGTGTGTGTGCCTCGAACAGTTCTTTCGTAGCATTCCGCAGTCAGTCAAGCTCTGGGTGCAGGACAGGGTGGGAGTCGACTCTGTCGAAAGGGCCGCTGAGCTAGCCGAAGAGTACGCAACGCGTAGAAAGCTGAGCGGAGAGGAAAGCGAATCCGGCCGAAGCGATCAGCGCAAGACCTTCCGACAGGGAAATGACTCGCGAGAAAACGGGCCCGAGAAGCCCGAAGCAGGACAAAAGGTCCCAGACAAGAGCGCAGAACACTTGAACGGAGACGAGGCGCGGAAAAGCCCAACAGGGCAGTTCGAGGCAAGGAAGCCGTTCCTGTGCTACAACTGTCAGGAGCCCGGACACACAGCGGCCAGATGTAAGAAACCGCGGGTTGTGTTCTCGTACGTGAACGGTAGTGACGAGGACCTGAAGCTCCTTCGTCCCTATCTTCACGAGCTCCAGGTAAACGGAAAGCCGTGCAGGGTGCTTCGGGACAGTGCAGCGACGATGGACGTTGTTCATCCGTCGTATGTAACGCCATCCGATTTTACTGGAAAGGTAGTTTGGATCAAACAGCTGCTTGAAAAGCACAGTGTCTGTCTGCCTATGGCGACAGTAAGGATAACTGGCCCGTTCGGAGAGCTAGTGACAGAGGCGGCTGTCTCGCAAACAGTCCCGTTGGAGTATCCTTATTTGTTTTCTAACCGGTCAGATTTCCTGCTGCGCGAAAGGGGTCAACAACTGGGAGAAGGGCTAGTTCAGTCGTGTACGAGGTCCAAATCGCGTCAGGTCGCCCCTTTGTTGACGAGTGATCCAGAGCCAGAGGCAGCTGACGGGGAGCAAGCACTCCCAGAGTTGGAGGCAGAAAACCGGGATGAGAGGGACCAGGTTGTAGAACAGCCTGACCTCGTAGCACTAGAAAGCGTACGCCGTACCAACGCGCCGGCGAAAAAGGCGGAGGAAGACGGGATCAGTGAAAGATCTTTCGTAGCTCCGGCGTCACGTAACGTTGGTCCTCTGCTACGAGTAGACAGAGTCGAGCAGAAGAGCGACCCTAGTGTGTCAGGGTTTCGCGGTACAGCTCAGGAGATTGCTAGGACCAATGTGACGGGGCATGAAAAAGGCGGATTGTTTTATCGGCGCTATAAGGACCGCATTTTCACGTCTAGAAATCACGTGAAAATCGATCACTTTGACTTCAGCGTAAGAAAAAGGAAAGGCAAATTTAACGGCAATGCCGATGGGTTGAGCAGATTTTTCTGACATCACGAAAAATAGTAGGGATGATCTCAGAGGTCTTCGTCATCCACGGGAATGAGGATCTAAGTGGGGGCACTTCGTTAAAACCCAAAAAGGACCTCACAAATTGCGAAGAGTTTTTGTCTTTTGTATTTTGTTCTTAGTGACCTCGTTGGAAAAATGAGGTTTTTTTGGCGACAGGGGGTCTCGATACCCGGAATTGTACCAAGTGTTGGTAATCCGTAATCCAGTCTGGCGGGTCTTTGGCGAATTCCGAGCGTTTGACTGCGGTGTGACGTGGTGTTGTGGGGGACGTTTCCGCTGATGCCTCCGTTGTGAGAGGTTTGGAAGTTTGTTTGGTGCTTGCAGCGTCTTCTCAAGGCCTACTCCAAGCCCACCTCTTCAGGCCAGCGATTGTACCACCGGCCATTCGAGGTTTCCCTGGCCCCGGAGGGGCTGTTAAGAATGGAACCTTCGGTGACCTTCCGAGTTTCAACGCCGCGGAAACGAGTACGGAAACGAATCTCGATCTGTTCAGGACTGTCGCCCACCTGTTGAAGCCTGCCCAAAACGAGTCTCAACGCGTCCGTGACGTCAACGGGACGTGTGTGTGTGTGCGTGTGGGTTCGTGCGCTCCGGAAGGGGAGAGAGGCCTGGCCTAACTGCGGAGAACCATGGCTACGACGCACTTCTGGCTACGACGCGGCGGACTTTGCTGCAACGCACTTGGCGGTCGCACCTGCTGCCCTGACGGAGAGTGAGGGAGAAAACGGACCCTATATAAGGCGGGGCGTGAGGCGGCTCCAGTTGTTCTCTCGGATTTGACGACTGTATCGCTACCATGTAATTAAACCGTTCGTTACGTTACCAATTCTCCCACCTCCACTGGACCCCTGGGTTCTTCACTTCGGGGAATGGTCGTCGTCAAAGGCCAGGAAGCCTCCGGACGTGCGGCTTAAACCCCGCCTCGAACAAGACATTCAAACACGAAAAATAGAGAGATGTTTAGACCGAATCATGAAGAGTGAAACTGTTTTGTAGATACAGAAAACAATGCTACAAAAACTATAGGTATGTAAGCAGTGTTCTTTATTGTGTGGCCTTTGCAATGGCTCCCTGAAACAAAGGTAGGACTCATGAACTCCTACCCGCATCTCTGACACTGCTCTGGCAGTCCTTTAAAAGGAATACAGGACTGACGCTCTTATTCATGCTGACTGGTTTTGTAATATCCCACTGTAAGAGTGCATAGCACTGGTGACAAAAATGTTTAGATTGAGGCCACATCTGTGCCCTCAAGACTAGAATAGGCCACATTGCTTAACCCAAAGCTAGAGCATATCTAAGCACCATGTTCCCAAATGTTCTTGCATTAGAGGTATGGTGAACAACTAAGGCACTTTATTTATTCTTATTTCAGAGTGCCATTTCCCGAGCTATTTAGAATAGCGAACAAAAACCTCAATTGTTGGTCGTCGGAAATAAAAGCTTTCATAAATTGTTTTTTCAATTAACAGACCCTTTTCAAAAGTTTGTACCAACACCCGGCCCCCATTGCTTGCTCACCTACTCTGAGCATGTATTACACACGGCAGTTGCGTCAGCGTTCGGCATGAATTCAGGTCGTATTGAAAAAGAGCGCTGTGTCAGAGTTCGGCGAGGACTCGGATCCAATCACGGGCGTCGTGATTGGATCCGAGTCCTCGTCGGGTCTATTGCACAGCGTAAGTGAAAATAGATTATGTATATAATATTTGAAAGTATGAAAGATCGAGCCCAACAAAGTCAGAAATCAAAGACCATCGAATGGCATTATGGACTACTGGCATTTCTTAGGGGACCCCATGGTCAACACCTGTTAATTTTTTGGCTGAGAGAGCTTCCCTGCTCACAGGCTAGCCTGCGCCGAGGACATTCTTGTCTGGAAGCTTGGTTGGACAGCTAGTGCACTAATACCTTAGTTACACGGGCACTCTCAACTGCCATTGAGTCAATGAAAGTTGACTCAATCGCGATCAGCCGGAGTTACACGGCGGCGCCAACCGTCATCGAGCCGCTAATGACAGTTGAGTTCAACTGAACTCCCCTACCTCGGCTCAACCGAACGGACTTCCCCAACGGAGGTAAACTGGCACCTGTCCGCGGGACCGCTGCCGCCAACCATCGTTTGCGAGGCACTCACTGTTTCGGAATGCAGGGGGAGGCGTCTAGAAAAAATCGTAGCAGTAAAATTTCCGGGAAGGAATAGGTTTAGGCGTCCGAGCTGCCAATATTACAATCCCGGCTAGCCGGCAAGATTCCAAACGAGCGAAGATGGCGGAGGGACCAGCTGTATAAATGGACAAATAGTAGTGGGGCACCCATCATAGCGGGCGGTAGCTTGCACCACCTAGCCTAAAATATGCACAACCTAGCCCTGAATCTGCTTTGGTGCTTGTGTAAACGCCCCTAAAAAGCAACAAGGTATCAAACATGTTGTACGATATACTTATAATAAATAAAAGGTGTGTCTCCGAGTAAACTACTATAACTATGCTCGCTCTCCCCAATTTCTGGACTCTCAAGTCATTGTACCATAATAAATTCATCAACACCTCCTCCGAATAAAGAAAAAACACTATGTTCACTACGTAAAAAATGGTCTCAGTTCATGCATCCGTAGGCAGGTAGGAAACGTTGCCCTAATTTATTCACACCGCATGATGAGCGCGACAAACTCACACGAGATTTACAAGAAAATATCGGTGGTGACTTAAGTTTCCCTGAAATTCTGTATGACCGGTCGTTTGCAGGACCGAATCATCTACTCGGGCGGTGTGCGTCGCTGTGCAAACGCCAACAACACGAAGCATAAAAACGGCAGGTCTAGGACAACAATCCGGAGTCCATTATTCAATTAAAACGACGTAATTTTGTTGAAAACGCCCGCAGCTTTTTACTCGCGGTATGCGTCGAGAATCTTCCACATTTTGAAACGGAACGAAGGAAGATTTCCTTTTAAAAGCGCTCGCTGCGTCCTCCCGGACCAGCTGGACCGGATCAGCTGACGACGACGGGACTGAACCCGTTGATTTTCAACCCCACAATAGAGAGTTTTAGTAGATCGTTTCTCACTCCGATAACGATACCCGATACTGCGCCGGAGCCATTACGCATGCGCTAGAGTATCGGGTGTTTCGGGCCCAGGTATCGGGAATATCGGGAAATATCGCGCGCACTCCCGTGCCTCGCGAGAGTTGACGAGATCCGGCAAGAGCTGAGCGATCATGGCCACTCCACTCGAGCCTCTTTCTGCCCAAGCGGGTCGAAAACGGTTCACGATCGTCGAGGATATCCTCCTTTTAAGGGAAGGGCTTGCGATGAATCCCTTTGTAAATTTTACGCGGTGGGACACAGTGGCGGCCAACCTGAATGAAGCATTGGGGAGGAACTTCAGTGTTCGCGGAGTGAGAGACCGCTGCGATCTGCTCCTCGGTCTGTTCAAGCGAGACGACCGCACAAACTTGAGAAAGTAAGTAGTTTTTGAGTCCCGTTTGAAAGTTCAGAAGCGTTTTAGCTAGGGTGCCTTCATGTGCGCTTTGCTTGGCGTGATGACATCTGGACATTTTGTTTCGAACGCTTATTTTTATTTTTTGTTCTGAAGCGCGTGAAAGAGCGTGTCCTGCACGCGCTCGTGGTGCTGACTGTGCTACGGCGACATTTTGTTTCCTGCGATTTCTTTCTATTTTCCCTGTGAGCGCGTGCTGTCGGCATGGGGTACTTCAAACGATGGCATCACCCTAAACAGAAGGACATTGAGGCACTCTATACTTCGTTTCACCTTATGTTGTACCGCAGCGAAGGCTACAAGCGCGAGCTCATAGCGTTCGCAGCTGCTCTTAAGTCACGAGAGCTTGTGCCGCCGAGATGTGCCCCAGAGCAAGGAGCTCGCGCTTATAGCCTTTCCTGCGGTACATCATAAGGTGAAACAGAGTATAGTTTTAGCATACTGCCATACCCTGTCCAACAGCTGGCGCAACTGCGAGCTAGCGCGAGCTTGTTGTTTGGAAACCTTCATTGAATGGCCAGGTCCAATAAAGAGTCAGTCAATTTAAGAAAAATTAAAAAAAAAGTTGTTTATATGATGCTGTGTGCATTGTTTTCTTTGTTGTATTTTTCCAGCAACCAGGCAGACGCGGTACAGGGAGCACCTTGGATCGCTGGAGAAGAGAGCAGAAGAGGACCGCAGAATAAAAAAAAAACAAAAAAAAAAAAACTAGAGATCGCTCTTGAAGAGAGGCGTCTCGCCATGGAGGAGCGCCAGATAGAGAGGCGCCTGGCCATTGAAGAGCGCCAGGTGACCTTAAGCGAGGATCGCTTAGCGTTTGAAAAAGAAAAGTTTTATGTGCTGCAGGAGGATGCAGCAGAGGAGAAGAGACATCGTCTCCAACTGCAAGAACATTACGTTCAGGTATAATGGTCAAATGAAAAAGCAAAGTTAAGTGTGAGCAAGCGGTATGACATGCTAATACGCACTACAATAAATCTTTCATTTTATTAAACAATGTAGTTGGGAGAAAACGGCAGAGGTAGGCCCGTTCGACTTACAATACAAAGAACTATTTTGAGTGTAATATTGAACAGACAGCAAATGCTATGTTGGCAATAACAGGCAAAGCAATAACATGAGACAGTCAGGGTGCCGAGCAAATTAATCTTTTGAAATTCCCTGACCTTTCCAGGTTTTCCCTGACAATTAAAGCTGAAATTCCCTGACCACTGTAGAGGTGGTTAAATATGTAAAACCATTACAACACAAGGCATTGAGCACAGTGAGGATCATTTTACACGGGCTTAATCTAACTTGCATATTCCGAAATATTCGGGTTCGTCCAGTCCGGAATAAACGAGCGCTTTCTTGCCCCCAACATCGTCGGTGAAGAGCTAGGCTACTTCCGGAAACACGATGAAAACATGACGCTCAAACACACACGTCAATAACCGAATGGCAACATGGCGGCCAGAGGCACTTTCGGATACTTTCGGCTTGGATTGGAATGGGGTCTATACAGCTTTCCCATTTGTTACTAAACCTAGTAGCTCTAATTTGATCTAGGGGTGTCGCGAACTTTTGTCGAACCGGATTTTTAGGTCGAACTTTCGGGGTTCGACCCTTCGAACTTTTCACCAGATTCGACCGGTTCGACTTTGTGGACAGTGTGGCCAGACCTTGATACAAGCATGTCTAGGTTTGGAGAATTTTTTTTTTCATGCAAAGGGTTATTTTGTTTTATGAACAGTTGCAATTAAAAGAAACGAATTCTAATCACTGAGGAAGTTAATAACTTAATTTTTTTTGTAGTGTATTAACTGAAATAACCAATAAGCGCTGCCCTTTAATGATCTTTTAGCCATTACCATCCAATCCGAAGCCAACTGGCCAGCCTGTCACGCATGCGCACACGAGTCGAACCTCAATACAAGGTTCGTCGAACATTCCACTAAAAGTTCGAAAAAGTCGAATCTGGTCGAACTCGAACCTCGGCCGGTTCGCGACACCCCTAATTTGATCTAGCCTAGTGTCGCGCTCTCAATCCAATCCAATCTCAGGTGTGGACTGGATTTGTCGGCTCTTCCCTTTGCATCGGGTAACACTCTCTACAGGGTGAAACAAGGAGACGGCAGGCTCTTTAAATCGACCGGAAAATTTGGTTTCTTAACCTATCCCGCTACGACTTTGTGCAGCGTTGCCCACAGATGGTGCTTTTTTTTTGTAAAATTTGCAAAGAGCGAACTTACCTGAGGAAAAAGTAATGAAAGAAAAAGGCTTAGCTCCTATGGAAACGCAGCGACGCCACAGGTCTTCAAACAACACGGCGCCGTTTCGCACGGGAGTCAAGAGATGGCGCAAGCGGTCACGACGCCAACTGCCGCCAACGAACCAGCAGACGACGCCGAGAGCCGGCATATTTAGCAGACAAGTATCCCTTTAAAGCGTCCCCAGAGCTCTTAAGATCTAAAAAAAAAAACATGCCACGAAAAATACAGCCACCTGGATCAAAATACAAACGTGCGATTGTCATTTACGGATATTGTGGATCATATTCAACCTATTTTTGAACACGACGGGAATATTTCAAATTTCGTTGAAGTATCCCTTTAAAGCGTCCCCAGAGCTCTTAAGATCTAAAGAAAAAAACATATGCCACAATATAGTTGAATTATGCAAATAACGCCATCTTTGTTACGAAGACTGATGCAAGCAGTTAGCCATGTTAGACAAATGCAACTACCGTTCGTTCCCTGGACTATTTTAGAGCGCAGCTCTTAGGCGCCCATTTCCGGGTTAAGCGGCGTCGGCGTCGGCGTCGGCGTCATCGTAACCACTCGCGTTGCATTATGGGACGTCACAGTTTCGCCGCTAAATTTAGCGGGGAAACTTGTGTAGTGTTATCGGTCTACTGCGTATAGCGCGATACTGTCACGCGGTACTGTAACACCTCGATATGACTTGCGGAAAGTGTACCGTGCTTGTCTATTATCATGTGACCGGACCTCTGTATATATTGGATTGCTGGAATAAACTAGAAGCTTTTTTGGGCCTGTCCGTCCTGGCCTGCGGCTGGAAGTCTTCCGTTCATCCCGGTAGAAAACACGGCAGTGAATTCCCCTCGTAGATTCGGAGCGCTTTCCAAACTCCGCGACGGAGGCAAATTTCTGCTCCGTGCGACCCGCTCCGAATCGACGAAAGAAAGATAAACTCGCATGTTTAAAGCAACCCCCCCCCCCGTTCTACCCTCGGCCGTTCAAAATGGCCGCTGCTCGAACTTGACAAGCCCACCAACGCCTCAGCCGACTGACCTTTCCGACGACCAGTGACAACTGTCACTGCTTAGCTGCAGAAATAACAGGCGACACAGAGCGGTCGAAAATATACGTACCATGGAGCCCATGTCACAAATAACGAGGAAGACGTCCGCGTTTGGCCGCCTCGAAGCGGCGGGGCACGCAGAGCAATTGCGATCGGTGGAGTTCAGATTGCTGGTACGACTTTAATAAACACAGAGGTAACAAACCATCACTTGCACAGTCGTTGCCTAATCAGGTCTTGCTTTATTGAACTAGAAAACGCCGGTGGCATGCAGTGTAAAAAAATGACCGCATCTCCACGTGGTGAATGATGTTGATTGGGGCGAAGCTCTGGTGGTGCTGATGATACTGATTTTATTGTTCATAGGTAGTGCTGATGGTGCTGATTTTTTTTTATTGCTCATAGGTAGTGCTGAGTTCCGGGTTGCGTTTCGACTTTATTATTACTGCTTTATGGTCGGTGAAATGCAGAGCCATGCATGCAAAGTTTAACGCGATGATATACGCATTTGACTGCAGCGCCCTCTCCTGTATAGACGTTGAGCGGCTACATGCAACGTTTCATCCATGACATCCCCAGCTCTTGCCACATCTCAGAGTCCCCTACTCGTCCCGCAGTCGTGGCCGAGTGGCTAAGGCGATGGACTAGAAATCCATTGGAACTCCCGGCACAGGTTCGAATCCTGTCAACTGCGCAAACATTTTTTTTTTTTTTTTTTGTGAGCACGGACGCCGGACGGACGGACGGACGGACAAGGCTAGACCCTAAGGAGCTCGGCCCTAAAAAGGAAACAATCAGTGGCGGCTAAATGAACAGGCCTAACCTTGCGTCTGCCTCCTTCCGATTTTCCGTCTTTCTTTTTCTCGTTCTTCCTCTCAAAAAAAAAAAAAATGGTTGTATGTTTATACAGCCGGAAGTTAGTCTGCCTCAGTGGGCGTCTGGTGTCTCAGCTGTATATGAGCAATGGACCTTTTCCACACACCGACGGCACCAGGCGGTGGCTGCACGAACTAAAAATCGAGGAAGTGACCTACCTGCGCTACCAATCGATAATGGGAGCTACGCTACCAGTTTCTTTGCTCTGTGAGCAGCGGCGCGTGCCCAACGCGACTTTAAAGAGGGGCATCCGTGGCGTCCATCCAGACGTCGTGTTTTGCTTTCCGTCCACTTTTTTTTTTTTGTGTGTAACGCAATTATATGTATGCTGAAATTACGCGTTCTACTCGTTGATTCACAGCGTCCTTCCGAATTTCCTTGATTTCTGGTACCGACTTCCGCCGCTTGGCATCGGGCGCTCGCGCGTGCGCAGAACTCTTCTCGGAAAAGGTCCATTTAGCCGGTGCGGTACAACCGCTAGTCTGGGGTCCTTAACGTGCACCACGCAGTAGTGATACACGACCGCACGCCGGTACGATGCTCATCCAGATCGAAACGGGCAGGGGTGGGGATTAAACCCAGGATCCCTGGGTTCTGCAGCGCGAGCTTTCGCTCCACGTGCTCCGAGCTGGTGTGGGCTAGCCCACTCGGCTCGTTCTTCCTCTCACGACCACAGATGTCAGCGCTTTCGATTTGTCACGCTCCTGTCCCGGCTTTCATCCATTTTCTACGCGAGGTAGAAGCGTTCAAGCCGTCAAAATCCCGCCTAAACAACCGACGCATCTGAGCAGATCCAGCTCGACCGACTCGACTCCGTCACTCCGTCACTCCGTCGACGGCGCGGCCGGTCGCCGGTCGGCCCGGGTCGGCCCACCGACCTCGTCGCACATGCGCCACCGGAAATGACGTAGCACGTTCTGTCAACTTCCGTGAATATCTATGAAATCCCGCAGATCAAGTTTGGCGGAGTTCGAGGCGCTCCACGGAGCGGGCGCTGCCAGAGATCTACGAGCGGAAGATGACGAAGTCGAGCCTGATCTGCGCCGGAATGCATGCTCAAAATGGAGCGCTTTTGGAGCGCTCAAGATCTGCAGCGGTATTCACCATTAACCCGCTAAATGAGAGAGGAAAAGGAGAGAAGGAGGGGAGGGTAAGGAGGTGGAGGAGAGGCATACCCTCCCCTCCGCGCCCTCCCCTCCTACTCCTCAAGAGCTGTGCTCTAATTTCGCATTGCAGAGAATTGTAAACGTCTTTCATTTTTGACAGCCCACCAGCATGTGATAAAGCAAAAAACCTATCTTGAAACCGAAACTTGAGTTTTTCGGCTATCCACGAGATTGTAGAACATAATTCTCCGCAATAAATTTAATTTCTTGCGGCGCTTGGAAACCATCGATCACCGGTGATCGATGGCCTATGGGTGCGGTCAGAAAAGTAAGGTCTTCGCCTTCGGGACACCTCGCCGTCCACCGCAATAGATGTGGTTGTTCGCCTCAGTTTGAAAACACTGTTATTTTGGCAAAACATCCTCAGCGAACAGCAAGAGAGATCCATGAAGCTTATTACTTTAGGAAGCACGGTCTGGACAAATGTTTCTGTGTAGAGTCGGTGACCATTTCCAGTGGAGAGTGTCAGCTCATCGAGGGTTTCCACCTGTTTGCATGGGGCACATATCGCGCTTTGGGGGTGGCTTCACATGAAATACTGCGTGAAAGCTCGTCTGCCACCTTGCGCATCTTGTGAGCTTGTTTATCCCCCAAACGCGCCCATGTGCTTTTGTGTCCCCCCTTCCTCAACCAAAGACGCGCTTGACTGCCTTGCCGCCGCGCGTTCCCCGCGTCTTCTCTGTGTTGCTCTTCGATTGGCGTGCTACACCTTGTGTGCCGATGCACCAAACAGGCGCTACTGTCGCGCTATCATCATCATCACGGCGGGGATAGAAGTTCGCGCGGGAGAGGGTGTAGATTCTTGCGTTTATTTTGTCGCAGAGTATCGGTGGGAAAACAATTTTAGCGGAAAATGCTGCGGTATACTGTTCGGTGCACCAGTGAAGATCGAATCGGGTTAACCAGGGTACGGCTTAACTTTAAAGGGCAACTCCGCTCAATTCCGAAAAATATAGGTTTACATGTGATTCCATTTCACAAAGCACTACTAAACAGCTCTACGTCTTCGGATTCGCGAAATGTGGAGTATTATTTGTGTAATCTTAATTTAAACATCAGCTGATACCGAAACCGAAACTTCGGTTGCGTCAGGCAACATTGGTCTCGTGTCGACAGAGTCATGGCCACGTCACGTCGAACCACGTGGTCTTGTGACGTTCGTGGGGGCGAGGGACAGGACACGCGACGCGGGCAGGTCGCTTCGCATGGCGTGGACGGTGGTGGCCCGGGGGAGAGGGGGAAGGGGAGAAGACGAAAGAGGAGAAGGGGAGCGGAGAAACAGACCGATAAGCGCGCAGGGCAGCGCAAACTAGCGCATCCGCGTTACGGTGATCACGTGGACGCCGTTGAGCCAACACCGGGAGGAGAAACTCATGACGTCATCGTTCAATTTCGCTCTAAGTAAAAACAAACAAAACGTGAGAATGACGTAGTCATGCCTCTGACGTAGTGGGTCAACGTTGGCCGCTCCAACTCCGTCGCATTGACTGCGCTGACGATTGCGCCTCGCGTCGCACGCTAGAGTTGGCAGATTTCAGCGACTTGGCTCATTTGAAAGTTTGCTGGCCAGTTTATTAAATATATAGACGGAATTAGATCGTAATATTTGACATGGGGTCTTCCTATATGATACTGAAGAGGGCTGCATAGTTTTCTAAATATCAAAAATGAAGCGGAGTTGCCCTTTAAACAATCACTTGTGTGGATGCGTCGTCTGCTCTAGGCAGACGTTGGGAATCATGGATCACCACGACGGATGTTTGTCTCCGGGTGAACTGCACTGTGTTAGATATTTGTTTCTTTTAAAAGAGATGTATCGGTTTACCAGCGTGGGAATTCAACAAAACAATAAATTCCAACCCGAATAACATAATACGGGTACTGTGGGCTATAAAATCGCAAGTTTTTTGCATTTAACTTTTAGCTTTTGCAGTAATTTAAATATTCAGCACAAAGAGAAGTTAGTGCTGTATTGAAAATTACCGTGATATTGAGTTCCGCTGCAGCAAATGTTTTCCTTTACTGTGCCATGGTGTGGACAAGTTTTTCGAAGTCGGAACAATTATATTACGTTGCGACGAGGAGAGAGTGCCTCTTCTAGTTGCGTTCCGGAAACTGTTCGTTGGCGGGACAACTGAAACAAGTGAAACAAACTATTCTAATATATCTGCCGCGAGTGGAACAAGCGAGTGTAACCGAGCAACGCAGTAGCGTGCGTGTTTTTAGATGCTTTTCTCGGTTGAGTGGGTTCACCCGCTTCAATTTTCTCAGTGAGGGTCGCGGGTGTCAAGAGGCTAATAATATACATTTCTGGCTAAATAATCTTCTGATCAAACATAGCAGACTCTGCAACTCCAACAAACGAACCGCACCACAACACAGACAGCATCGGCCGCAGCGACACCCCTTTACTGATGAGGGCCAGCGACTCTCACGAGACTTTCCGATCACCCTCCGCCCCCACCTAACGCATATCGGGACTGTGCATTTAATCGATTAACCTTCAAATTATTCGAGTGATGCTTTAATTGCGATTTTTTTTTTTTTTTTTTTGCCGTTTAACCGGAATCGTGTGCTGGAGAAAGTCAGAAGTAAAAAAAAAAAAATGCCTCCTACATATTACTGACGTATTTATTTATTTTATGACACAGGCAAACCACTTCAGCATGCTTGTGATTGTCATCAGGGGTAATTATAGGATTTAAAGAATAACTTAAAATTGACTTCACTTTAAAAGGCTTCAACTGTTTCACTTTCTGTAGGCGTCACAACGTGAAGTTAAAAATGGGAATGCAATATGCCATTTATGACAGTAAAAATAGTAAAACTAAAATGTGTAGTTTTAACGTCTTTCATGCAATATGACTAGTGAAAAATAAACTAACGGATTTATCAATTGATTAGTCTGCTGTATATGGTAGCGATCAGTCGGGTTAAGTTCTTAATGAAACCACAGCCTCAATCAACATACAATGTTTTATGAAAGCTATGCACTCTAATAAAAGCCCGTGCGTCTGCTTTCCCGCAAAACACTTGGAGAGCCAATCACCGCAACTTACGGAGGCGGAAACATATGTTTAGACCAAAAAACGCAGTCTGAGTTGTGACATTAAGCAATGCAAGCGTGACGTTTTGCATTGCTTAATGTCACAACTCAGACTGCGTTTTTTGGTCTAAACATATGTTTCGGCAGTGTCATTCGCTGAGCTGCCTCCGTAAGTTGCGGTGATTGGCTTTCCGAGTGTTGTGCGTGAAAGTAGACGCACAAACATTTTTTAGAGTGTGGTTTGTGCGAGATTAGAAAAATATGTGGGACCAGCGGTTGTATACAAACAACAGCACTAAGATAATGGAAGCGTCCGACTTAATAATAATCGTTTTGCTGAATTTCCACGCATGTGAAACGACGCATCACAACCTGTAATAAAAAAAAAAATCTTTACAAATATTTGTAATGCGAGACTAGAGCGCAGCTCTTGAAGAGGAGGAGGGGAGGGTATGCCCCATGGGCCCGGCCCCCCCTCCCCCCCCCCCCCCCCGAAATCTTCGATTTTGCTGGGACCTCCTCTCCCCCCTCCCCCTCATACAGAATTTTGTCATGGGCGGGCCCCCCCCCGAAACAAAATCCTGGCTACGTGCCTGGTCCGTGTCGCTTCCATGTTTGTTACCCGTTAATATGTATTCCTTTCTGCGTGCTGTATATTTTCATATTTAATGTTTTTGTGTATTTATATATCGTCGTTCTCGACGCGGGTGTCAACGAATGTAAAGCCGCTGCTTACGTTGCTACCGAGGTGAGTTCTACTTCTATTGGACTCGAATAAAATCTCGAGAGGGCTGTTTTGAATGCCAGTGCACATGTCATCAGTGTAGGCAGAGCAACGACGTACCGATCGCGACGCGAGAGCCGACTGCGCCTCGATCTGGCCTACCGCGCTTACTCTTCTGAAATCTGAGCGTGGGACTCTCGAGCACCGTTATCTTGCTGAAGATGCAAGACACTACTTTGTCGTCGCGAATCCTTAGCCCTTCAAACGGCTGCGAAGACGTTCCAGCGCCCGGTGTACCCTACGCGGCGTCTTTCAACAACCGTTCGTGCCACATCGCGCCGGCGGTTCATCGTCGCAGGGGTTCATGTTCGCAAGGGTTCATAAATGCCGCATTCAATTCACAACGATGAACCGCCGGCGCTCCGAGACTGCTAACAGGCGCCAGAAAGGTTGCGATGCTGCGCGGTCATTTGAAGGGCCAAGGATTCGCGAGGCCGCAGCACGTAGAAAGTTGTTTGCTTAGCAATCTTCTCAGTTGTATAACAGCTTAGTTGTACCTCTTCACATATGACGGACTGCTTGCAAGTTTGTACTTTTCTAAGGAATAGGCTGTGTCTAATAAATTGCTAGATTTGAAAACAATCCCTTGTGTCTGTTTACCTGCCTTTTTGCAATCACCTGGGCGTCTACATTTTTTTAAAGGGATACTTCAACGAAATTTGAAATATACCCGTCGTGTTCATAAATAGACTGAATATGATCCACAAAATTCGTAAATGACAACCGCACGTTTGTATTTTGAGCCTGATGGCTGTATTTCTTGTTATAAACGGCCCACTCTGGCAAGCGCTTGGAGAGCAGCCAGCGGAGACCACGTCACATCCGGCGCAATCGTGACGTAGTTTGTCTCGGGATGAGCAAAGCTGCGGCGAGGCTGACGTCGTCAGGATGTCCTTAGGATGCCCTAACCGTTCCAGCCACCGAAGCGGTCGAAGCACCCCAACGATCAGGCCACCGCAACTAACCGCAAAGCTGCTTTTGTGTGAATTTTGAGTGACGGGTTAATGTTCTATAATCTTGTAGAGGGAGAACAGCGACGTCTGGGACACACAAAAGAAAGTCCCGTTGAGTGGGGAGTTCCTCCCTCCACTTTTCTCTTGTGCTGGCCCTAGAGCCGTCGGGATTAGGGTGCCTACATGTGCGCTTCGCATAGAGTGATGCCAACTGTCTTTTTCCCTTTCCCACACCCTCTTCCATCGCCATTTTGTTCCTCTCATGTTTCCCCGTGTGCCGGAAGGTGGCTTTTGTGTCCATCGGTCCTCCCATCCGAGGGGGAAAATGCTAATCCTCCCTCCGTGGGTTCCACAACGCTGCTCCGAACTTGTGAGATAAGGTGCTTGTTTCCGGGAGGGTTATAAGCCCCACGGATTATCGCCGAGAACCAAAATGGCTGCTGGTTTGTCGGCGAGTGGTATTACAAAGGGTGGCGCATCACCCTAGCAAGGCGCACATGAAGGCTCCCTAGTCGGGATGACGCCAGGTTCAAAGCATGTATAGCTCTAGGCGAGACAGTTGTCGTCACTACTTGTCAAGGTTCCTAGACGGTCATTACAAACGAGGCTATCACGACATCCACCAGGTGCTCTTTGCTAATCGTTTAATTTGTTTTAAAACTCCTTTTCGTGTCTTTTTTAACAAGATATTGGTGTGTCCGACGTGATACTGCTCCTTTGAACAGGTATAGACCAAAAAATAAGCGCCGAAATTTCGTTGTTGTATCCCTTTACGAGCTAAAGAAAAACCTATAGAGCACACCGCACAGAAGGCAACAGACGGCTAAAGAAACCATTAGAAAAGCTATAGGCAGCTATAGCACGATGTGTCAAGAGAACCATGGACGAGCTATAGAAAAATCTATAGCAGACCATACAGAAAGGAACCGTAGAAAAAGATATAGGTAACTATAGAACGACGGGTAAATAGAACCATGGGACGAGCAATAGGGTAAGCTATAGAAGACCATACAGAGAGCAAAAGGCGGATAAGGAATCCATAGGGAAATCTATGCGAAGCGCAAGTTCGTCTGCGTCTTGCATAGGGGTTGCGATGATGTCAGAACGCCAAACTCTTATTGACTGATCGGAAAAAAAATAGTGGGTAGATCTTAAGGCATCTAACATTGAGGTCTACCCACTATCCTTTCAATCAAAGCCAATCAGAGGTCGGCGTCGTTCTGACGTCACTGCAACTCCTGCGCAAAAAGCAGACGTCTTGCACTCCACATCGACCTTTCAAGGGGCAGTCTCAAAAGAAGCGATTTACAGCGCGCGTTCCCGGTGGATGGATGGATGTTAATGGCTATACCCTTTGTAACCTAAGTCTAAAAAGACAAACATATGATTCCTCCCGCCCTTCTAGACCAATGTTCTCCCCCTAACTACGCAGTGAGGATCGCAGGCAGCATATAATGTGTGCTTCCCCCGAAGGTCATCTTGGTGATATCCCAGGCAGTGTGGGATATCACCAAGATGACCTTCGGGGAATCGGGCAAAAAAACTAAAAACATCACCCCCCGGCTCTTCCCCCGGCGAGGGAGTCGCCAATTTTCCTCTGGTCAAACCTTGTCGGCGTTACCCCGGCACCGAACACACTGGAGACAGGGTTGAGACTTTGGGCCGGAGCCACGCGGGAGGGAGTCCCAATTTTCCCCTCTCCCCAGCTGTGCTAGTTAGTAGTGCATTATTAAATTTTCCCTAGACAATTTCCACCCAATCTTCTAATCGCCTCTTTGTGACTGCAATCCTTTTCTCTTCCGTCTTTTCATCGTCGCCAGAAAAACCCAGGACTCCGGCCAAATCCGTTACCCCTTCAGGGAGGGCAGGTCGAAGCCCCGTGCACTTCAAAACCAAGTGCTCTAGTGTCTCGCTCTCATGATGGCAGGCAGCACATAATGTGTCTGTCTCCTGAAATTTGGCTCTATACGTCCTTGTCCTCAGAACTCCCGTTCTCACCTCTAACAGCAAAGAACTTCCCAGTGAATTGTCTAACAAATTTTCCTTTCTTATGTCCTGCTTTCGTGACCTGTACACTGTTAGAGCTGATTTCTCCTGCATTCTTCCCTGCCACATTTTCCTCTCTGCCTCTTTCACCCCCTTTTCCACTGAAGTAGTCTGCTCAGCACCATCACCAGTGTGTAGGTATTTAAATGTAAGCTTTCGGGTTCGGTTTGTCCATTTTGTGTTTAAACTTTTCATGTATAAATACTTGAATATCTTCCGTGCCCACTGCGTATCATCCATTTCGGTCAACCTTTGTTCATATTTCAACTTACTAATTGCCTCCCTACTCTCAAAAGACGACCATCCCATGTCCCCCTGTACTCCCTCATTTCGTGTTTTTCCATGTGCTCCCAGTGCCAATCTGCCTACGCTTCTTTGTCGAATTTCTAATCCTGATTGCACCTCTGATTTTATGCACAGTACTGCATTGCCAAAAGACAGTCCTGGTACCATCACGCCTTTCCATATACCTCTGACCACTAAATTCACATCTATTATAGTTCCATAGTGCCTTGAGCTTCATAATAGATGAATTTCTTTTCCCTTTTCTAAATATATTCTTCTCATGTCCCTCTAGATATTTCCTTCCCTCATTGAGCCAGACTCCCAGATATTTGTATTTTCCTACATGGTCTATTACAATGTATGGTATCCTCAGGGGTTCCTTCCTTTCGTCGTTAAACACCATTACTCCAGACTTGTCACTACTAAAACACATGCCCAAGGTGTCCCCTTCCTCTCCACATATTCCAGCTACTTCGTAATGTATCCTGGTTATCTGCCATGAGTACTATGTCACCCGCATACATCAGTCCTGGTATTACCTGCATTACATTTCTCCCTCCTTCCATATAACTCACATCACAACCTAACTTGCTCTGTTCTAATTTTTTTTCCATTTCACTCAGGTATATTATGAAGAGCAGAGGTGACAGTAGGACAGCCCTGTCCGAGTCCTCTTTTTTCTTTTTTTTTTTTTGCTGCGGGTTGTGTAGGTTCTGCTTCGCATGTTATAACTACCTTATTGTCTGTGTGCACCTGCTGAAGAAACCTAACCAAATTTGCATCTAAAAATATACTCCTTCAGCTGACCCCAGAGTTTTTCCTAGCTCACATTATCGTACGGTCTCTTGATGTCCAAGTGAGCTAACCATAAAGGAGTTTGGTTCTTCATTGCTATTTCTATTGAGTGGTGACGAATAAGTTATCTTCCAGTCTTCTATCTCTTCGGAATCCATTTTGGAGCTCACCCAGTATTTGCATAGCTAATCTGTATAGAACTGAAGTTACCGTTATCGGGCGATATGACTTTGTTTCCTTTGCCTTTATATATTAGTCTCATTTTACTTGGTTTCTCATCATTGGGTACCTCTCCTCCCATAATTACTTGGTTAATCACATGCCGTAACTTCAATTTGCTTGTTTTTCCTAGTGTCTTTACGAGTTCCATGGGGATGTCGTCTGGGCCTGTCGCAGTACCTGCTGGGACCTTCCTTTCTGCCTTGTCCCATTCTTTTGTAGTCGTCTTTATCGGTACACAATTCTGTTCCTCCTCTGCACTGCTGCTGACCGTGCTATGCACTGTCCCGCTCTGCTCAAGCTGGGAGAAAGCCTCTTCGATTGTCTGCCTAATGTATTCCCGTGCCTCTTTCCCCTCCACACTTCTCCACTCCCGAGTCATCAGTAAGTGTTGGAAACCCTCTGTCTTTCTCCCCTGCATTTCGTCGCATTCCTATCTTTTTTTATATATTTCTATCATCCACTACACTCCTCCCTTTTCCGCTCTTGGAAGTTCTCCCATTTTGATGCTACTTCAGCAGGCAAAACTCCCCTTTTCTTTGCCCACCTATGCTCCGTAGTTGCATCTTGGCGTCGTGATATGGCTGCTTTGACCTCCTTATCTCACCAGCTTTTTGGTTTGTGCCTTCGTTTTTGCTTTCCTCTGTTTATTTCGATGCTTCTCTAATTCTCTTTTAAAGGTTCCTATTAGATCCTCATACATCCATTCTCTTTCTGGTTGTTCCGATACTATGTTCTCAATGCGTTTCGCTACTTTTTGTATTTGAGCTTCACTTAGTTTCGGCTTACCCGCTCGTTCCTGAGCTGGCTGTTCTGGTCCGGATGCGTCAAATTTAATCTGAATTCTTTTGTGGTGACTCCCTAAGCTTTTTGTACCTCCCTCATCTATTTCCACACCTCCTAACCTGTCATACAGTTTGTGGGACATGAGGCAGTAGTCTATTGTTGAGTGCGAGTTGTTTCGTTCCCATGTTATTTTCCCGTCGGATTTTATTGTGCATTAACACTAGGTTCATGGCATCCCAGAAATATTCTAGTAGCTTTCCGGTTGTATCTGTGAATCCGTCAAACTATTGTAAGTTGGCATTCATGTCTCCTATAATTATTTCCTGATTAAGGCCGATTTCTCTGATGTCCCTCGATATACAAGTAAAATGTTCTCTATTTTCCTCCCTTGAGTAATCTCCTGTTTTCAGGCAAGCAAACCCCAGAAGGGTGCTCAGACCTGTTACTTTACCTTTCAGCCATAAAGCGCGAAACACATGTACGACGAAACCGTCCGATCCGACGTCCGATCAGGCAATACGACGGTCGGAGGCGTGGGTTTTCGTAGCACCGGAGAGCGTTGAAAACCCTCGCCTCCGACCGTCGTATTGCCTGATCAGACGTCGGATCGGACGGTTTCGTCGTACATGTGTTTCGCGCTTAAGTGTTCTCTGCAGCTTTCCTTTTCTCTTTTCCAGTCTTGTCCTTTAACTAGCATGCCTAGAGCTCCGCCTTTGCGTTCACCTCCCCTCCGGTTGCATCCCATCCATGAGTGGCCTCCCATTCATAAGTGGCCTGGTATGTATGGTCGTTCCTCCTCATCTCTAAAGGCCCGTTCACACTCTTGCGGCCTCTTAGAACTGGGTGCCTTGAAACCTCTTACGAGAGGACACACTGGCGCCATCTATTGGGCAGGTGTGTAAACTTGGCGGTCCGGCATATTTTCTATTTTTCTCGCGCATTATCCTTTCTTTCTTGGCTCGAAAAACTTTTGTCAACGTTATAAACGAGCCTTTCTTATAGGTATTACACACATTCGACCTCGAAAATCCCGCAAAACCTTCGCTCTTGTCAAATGCAGTTCCAGGGTCACCGCATAGATGGCGCCAGCGTGCCAGTGTGTTCCGTCTCTTCCCGTTGTTCTTGCGGTACTCGCACCCAGGAGCTTCCCCAGACTCTGCTACCGGGACACCGGTAGGGGTGTCGCGAACCGGCCGAGGTTCGAGTTCGACCAGGTTCGACTTTTAGTGGAATATTCGCCGAACCTTGTATTGAGGTTCGACTCGTGTGCGCATGCGCGACAGGCTGGCCAGTTGGCTTCGGATTGGATGGTGATGGCTAAGGGGTGAATTCAGGGCAGCGCTGATTGGTTACTTTCAGTTAATACAGTGCAAAACAAAAATAAGTTATTAACTTCTTCAGTGATTAGAATTAGTTTCTTTTAATTGCAACTGTTTATAAAATAAAATAACTCTTTTCATAAAAAAAAATTCGCCAAACCTAGACATGCTTGTATCAAGGTCCGGCCACACTGTCCACAAAGTCGAACCGGTCGAATCTGGTGAAAAGTTCGAAGGTTCGTCGACCGGTTCGACACAGTCGAACCCCGAAAGTTCGACCTGAAAATCTGGTTCGACAAAAGTTCGCGACACCCCTAGACACCGGTGCCCTCCGGGCTCTGTGGTTTTGAGTAGGGGTGTCGCGAACTTTTGTCGAACCGGATTTTTAGGTCGAACTTTCGGGGTTCGACTGGGTCGAACCGGTTCGACGAACTTTCAAACTTTTCGCCAGATTCAACCGGTTCGACCACTGATCTGTGGGTTCGACTTTGTGGACACTGTGGCCAGACCTTGATGCAAGCATGTCTAGGTTTGGAGAATGTTTTTTTTATGCAATGGGTTATTTTATTTTATGAACAGTTGCAATTAGAAGAAATCAATTCTTATCACTGAAGAAGTTAATAACTTAATTCTTTGTACTGTATTAACTGAAAGAACCAATCAGCGCTGCCCTTGATTCATCCCTTAGCCATCACCATCCAATCCGAAGCCAACCTGTCGCGCATGCGCACACGAGTCGGACCTCAATACAAGGTTCGCCGAACTTTTCACTAAAAGTTCGAAAAAGTCGAACCTGGTCGAACTCGAACCGCGGCCGGTTCGCGACACCCCTAGTTTTGAGAGTGTACGTCAGTGTTGTCCGACTGCGCTGGGCTATGGGTTTTCTCCTCAGTGGGCTGTGGCAGCCTGCGGACGCTGATGGCAATTCTTGTACTATTTTTAGGAATAATAAAAAAACAAATGAAAGCTATTTTTGGTGAGTCTGTGCGCAACAGAACAAATACAACTATTTTTTCGTACGGCATTATACATTTAGCCGTGACAATCCACATAGATCTTAACTGTCGAAAATATTTGACCACACAGCATAGCCGGACTGCTGCGTACCCGACGGTGCCGCGTTATCCAAACAGGACTTGAGAAATGTCTCAAATAAGTTTTTTTTCTTTAAATTTAATTGGTTGTTTTGGGGCACTTTTTGGAGAGAGCTGCTTTTGCACGGTACCAAAGCAAACGAACGAACGTTACCCCGGACAACGACCGGTCGTGCCCCGGACCCGACGGGAGCACTCACTTGATCGAATGACGTTTGAGCGAATGCCCACGTTTCACCGAATGACACTTTAGTAATCCTCGATGAACGTCAAACGGCCCACGTCGAGGACTGATTTGCATCAAATATGCGGATGAATGAGCCGTACTTGTCTTTGCAAGCTTAGACGGTAGACCATGTACCAATCAATGAAAAGAGCATGTAGCAGCTTACGTCAAAACAAGAGACACAGTTGCACCAGCCGAGAATTATATATCCTTCGAACATGTTACCGTGTGCGTGCATTAATTTTCTGCGATTCCTCTCGTGGCAACGGCTCCTCCGGATCCATATTATCCCGAGCGAAGTGAGCAGTACACTACACTGGCGTACTGATATCGGTTGCACTAGTTCATCCAGCTGCTGTCTGCAATCTGCAGGTAAACACCGGCACATTCGGTAAAAGTGTCATTTGCTGCTTTACATTACAACCTCTACTGCTAAACTGGCAGCCGTGAAACAGAGTTCATAAAACTTCGTCACTATGACCAGGCATGTTCGTCCCCAAGCCCCAACTCAGGTGCGTCGGTAAGCTGGTAAAGTCAAGTACCTTTGTTTTGCACACGTTTCAAATGTCACGATGTCTGAAATGAGCATTACCAGGTTTGTAGTTCAACAGTAGCCTTTTAATGTCCTGCTATTGTCTTGAGAACTGCAACGACATGCAGCCTCACTGAATTAGCAGTCCTGAGTGTCCACCCTACTTGCACAGATGAAAGAAAAGTAATCAGTGATGCATGAGATTAGGAAGACAGCAATATCAAATCAGAACCTTGTTTTTTGCAGCACTATCCCCTCCCTTCAAACAGGTACTGTATCTGAAAAGACGTCCAGTACTGTCTGCCACAATTCCCGCTTGAAAAAAAAAAAATGTTACTGATTATGAAAAAGCATCTAAAGAGACACTGCCAATGAAAGAAATGGAAGTGGCAAAATCCAATAATGCAAACGCCAGTAGAAACAAGAGCTCCACCCATTGTTCCAAGCACTAAATAAAAGGAAAAATATATCTGAATCAATGCATAAACACTGACCCAAAATAAATAATTTCATTTACAGTGCAAGAACATCTCAAATAAAGTGCCACACATAAGCTCTAGCATTTTCCAACCTCGCAAATGGCAAAGACACTTACATGTATGTAGCTAAATAATCTCGCTATAAATCTGTAGGCTGTAGGCTATTTATCTCAAATAAACAATCCCTTTCCTAAGAAAAAAAAACGAAAAATCTTTTAGCATACGAATGTCATCTTTCAAACTGCAACAATACAGTTTGTACAACAAACACAAAAACTAAGACATTTTATCTGATGCCTTTTTTCCTAAGAGTAGAGAAAATGGTGCACTGCTTTTTTAGCATAATAGGTAACAAATAACTTTGTTCTGCCAAGCACATGCAGATTATGGATGGGTGGTTTGTCTATTGCACTTTGCACATCCTTTGAATTCCTAAGAAACTTCAGGTTCCTTTCAAATAATACAGCCAACGACACAGCCCGTGAGGCTTTAATGCATGCAGCCCTTCCTGCCAGTCTTACCAGTTGTGCACATTGTCTGTACGCCCCACTCTGTCAAAATATCTGCTCTACTTATTTTACAAAGGTGCAGCCATTATATTTCATGATGTATCACATTATGTTAAACCAACAAAGTCTGAACCCAGTCAGTGAGATTTCCTTTTTGGACAAAGGGCCACAGGAAGCACTAGAGTTTCACAATCGAGTCTCATCAATGTAAAACTTTGTGTGTGGGAAGACCAATTTAATAATCATATCAGATACTACTTGCGATAATGAATCAACTCTATGGCCCTTTCACAAGTTCCCACAAAATAGTGGTGTTTCAATGTGTCCATATACACAAAAGTTCATATTAACGAGACACGACTCACCACGTGGTGCCTTTGAAACTAAACCTAGCAATGCATGTGGTGCCCACAAATAATATTTAAAGAAAACTGCAATATTTGCCCCGACCACCTCTGGATCTGTAGAAGGCAGGATATATCGCATTAATTAAGTACAAACTGCCATATAACAATTGAAAAAAGGATTACTTGAGGTACCCAAGAGGAACCGTGCAACCAAAAATAAAAAGTGTCTCATAAGTAAAAAAAAGACAATGCAGCGTTTTTCTAGAGCAAGCAGTGTTTCAAGGGGAGGGCACCAACAAGCCAACATTAAAATGTAACCACACAAGACAAGGCAATTAGATAGACACTTGCAGCAAAGGAAACTGTCTCAATAGCAACTGTGGTCCACTGCACCATGAGTGTGACTGAAAACAACTTCCAGAGAAACCTAGTGTATGATCTTCGAAAACTCGAAATAAAATACTAAGAAGTAATCCCCAGAGAAGTCACGTCACCAGAAATATACAACTTCTTCTAAACAAATAAACACTTAATAACAAAAGGATAGGGTGTGCAATCCTTCAAATTGCTGGTCGCAGCACCACCGGCTAGTCAATGCTTTTCCCTCACATAAGCAGTGCCGACCGTACCACACAACAAAATGAAAATAGATAAAATGGTTATAATCTCTCTAGTAGGTAAGGCAACATCAAAATTGCAGTCACTTTGTCTTTGCAAGCACACATGCAGATGCAATTTTGTCGAAAGTTCACTTTGCACAGTAACTTCTGCATCCTGCAGGTAGTCTCTTTTCCTCAGCACCACTACTCCTCAAAGAAAGCACCTCTTCCTTCTCATCTTGGTACTCGATGGTTCCTTGGATTTGGTGTGGCTCCATGCCATGCTGGTTACAGTGCAGGCTATTTAGCATATTGCTGAGTATTTGGAAAACCCTGTTTTAAATTGACCCCTAGAGGGCTGCAAACAGATAATAGGTAACACAATGCTGCTTCTGGACCTGAAGTAAGTTTACAAAAATGCTGCATATATGCTACAGGTAGTGCAACAATGGGTCTTGCTCTGTACTAACGTTTGTGACAAATGTTTTTTGTGGTCTCACTCTATACCAATGGCAAGCCTGCCTACTATTGGTCCTATCTCATGTCCTGCTGAGCACAATAAATTAAACGTAAGCTCACTCTAGGTTTCATCTCTGGCTACATCATCAGGCACTTTGTCCCTATATAAAGCCCCAATACAACAGTGTGAATGCACCACCATCACATTATACAATTGTCGTCCTCTATCAAGGGTGTGATGCATTTATACGACAGAGAATTTAAAAATGAAAGAAGTATACTGATACAAGTAGTAATTGGAATGCCACGAAAAAAATGCAAAGGAATACAATGTTTGGAAGATGATAAAAACAGATGAGATACAAAAACAAGCATATTATTTAGTGAAACCCAACAAACATGGGGTGGACATTAGGAGAGAAAAAAAAAGCACTCCATTTGACGTGTTCCCAATCAGTGAAGAATGCCTCTTTGAAAAAGAGTTACGTAAATGACAACAAAATCCAAATCCCTTTTCAAGTTGGGTTCCTTGCAGCAAACTGATTTGTACCATGTGTTGTGTTCAGCAGAATGTAGCTTTCATGCTGTTACCCGCTTACTGTGCATATTTTGAGTTGACAAGACTTTTCATCCTGCATGTACAAGAAGAGACCCATAAAAACTTTGCAGCCCCTCTCCCTCCCCTTCCAAAGAAAAGAAATGCGAGGTAGGGTGTGAAACTGAAAGGTAATAACTGTACTTTTTCACCTATGCCAGCATAATTCATGAGGAATTTATTTTCGCGGCAACCCCGATAAGACGAAGCAATGTTTGCCTGAAGGACCGATCTCCTGAGTCCAGTTAGTAGTACCAACACGATCTACTCGCCCTCCCTTGCCAAAGGGGCATCGACACCTAAACAGCCTGCACTGCACCCAGCCATCGGAGCAAGTCTCAACACCTCGCATCTTGGGGTTTCGCTGGGAGATCTCTGAGAAGAGGCTGCGAGTGGCGTTCCCTCTCCTCGTGGTCTGGAGAGGCCATGCTTCCGCCGGCAGCACCCTCGAGATCTTCGGCACAGTGGTGTCCGAGCGGAAGGATGTCCTCCTTCTGCTCGGTGTCGCCCCAGCCGAGGGCAGAGAGGCGGTCCAGCGAGACGATGGACGACACAATCTCGCCCACGGTCAAGGGCGGCGCTTCCTTGAGTTCTCGCTTGTGCCGCCAGGTGATGAGCAGCCAGTCGAGGAAGAAGAGCAGCCCCGCTGCCACTTTCAGCCCGGAGCACACGGCTATGTACCTGGCAGCAAGGAATATTGCGGCAGGTCAGAGCCTCATACCTTCGCTATGTGCACACTGCTTCGTGTCTAAAAAAAATATATATATATATTTCCGTGAAATTGGAGTATGAAGGACCATTTGCAAGGGCGAGTGCCGTGAGGTAGCTCTCGAACGAGTCTAACACTTGCATGGTCGTTAAAAGTGACAACCTGAAAACTGCATCGCCAGAATTGGACATCCTTAGCTGCAGCTTATTCTCGAGTAGTACACACTGTCCGAGAAGCATCTATATTAGGCACGCTATGTACAGAATAGAAAGTGCGTAAAATATGTATAAAGTGCATGTTTGTTGATCACATTTTACACGGTTCGAGCACACAAATATATGAAGTGCCAACATACAACAGACTGTAGCCAAGGTCCCTCATGTATATCCTTCTAGTTCCATAGTAAAATGTGTATTAGAAAGTGCAAAAAAAGTTTCTAAGAGCTGTGGCATTGCTAAAAAAAATGCTTGCCGACATCCTCTTGATTTATCTGCATACTGTGGCAATCAGATGTGAAGACCTACCCTCCCCCGGCTTCTAAATCGTTTTTGTGAACTCAATATAGAAATATCGAGCGAGTCCCCCAAAATTACAGGAGGACACTTAAGACTGCTTAGGTGTAAGAATGCAAAAACATTCGTATACGTAGCGTATTCCTACAAGCTGCGCGCCCCGCTATCCTCTGCGGACGCCGTCAGGCCGGGCTCTGGGGAGCGGCGGGTGTGCGCTGCTGCGGCGGTGCGCGGGAGCAGCGCCAGGAGTGTGGGGTGGCGTTCCTTGAAACTATACAGCGCGCGGGCCGCGTTGCAGCCAGTTTAACAGTCGTTCCACGGAGGGAATTTTTGTGCCTTTTTTTGCGGTTACGGCACGGAAGGGATTTCTCTGCCGCTTTTTGCAGTTGCGGACAACGCCGGCTCTGCTCCATGGGACAGTTAATGTTTCGCATCAAAAAGACATCTTCGTTTTTTCTAGTGGTTTCTCCCACAGATGCCCTAAATGGCTGCTTTATGGATAGGTTGATTGTGTCATTTCTTTTTCCTACATTGTAATATATATAGCTTTCCTGTGGTGCATATGTTTGTTTTCTTATTTTATAATGCGTTTCCCTGTTCTGCCAGAAGAGGCTGGAGGCTCGTCGAGCAAGAAACAAGTTGCACTTTCCTTTTTCTCCACCTCCCTTTTCCCTTTTTCCAAAAACTGGGACAAATGAAGAATTTCAATTTCAATTTCAATTTTAAATCGGCCCATCCTAACTTGAGCAGGGATACGGTCTATTCGTCACATGGCGATTCGTCATAAGATGACTGGTAAAAGGCCCGTTAGTCACAACAAAACATTGGTCATAGGATGATTCGTCACGGGGGCAACCCGTCGCAGAATGGTATGTCCCCTAAAGTATGTTTTTGTTTTATTCAGGTCAGCCTGGCAAGGCCCCTACAATGCCAACATGGTTGATAGAAGGTTGAAGAAACTGAAGCAAGTGTTGTGTCATTCTCAAAAAGAGAGGTGATCGCAACGGAGAAAGGTAGAGTGATGCTGATTCACGACGGGTTTCTGTGCAAGTACATAAAACAGGAGGAACAAC
Organism: Ixodes persulcatus; assembly: GCA_013358835.2. Taxonomy (NCBI): domain Eukaryota; kingdom Metazoa; phylum Arthropoda; class Arachnida; order Ixodida; family Ixodidae; genus Ixodes; species Ixodes persulcatus. The sequence continues at coordinate 146,032 of JABSTQ010009203.1, read as the reverse complement.
GCACTGTTGTATTGGACTTGCTGCAAAAGACCTTAATAGAAAGCAGAACTTACAACTGATTCGTCTGCCAGTTGTATTATTACACTTCCAAGCAGCCGTACCCCAGCGGTGTCCCAACCGAGATCTGCATAGACTCGTCTGACCACCAGGTGTGTGCCATAACCTTTTGTACATTTAGCATTTTAATATTTGCTCTTTTAATTACTTGTTTATGTTACAATAAAAAAATCTTAGAACTCCACGTAACATATTATCAGGCACTCCTTTGGCCATTCGTGATGTCACCGAGTTTGACACTCGGTGACATCACTAACGGTGACATCGCTTTGTCGCCACTTTGACATCGATGAAATGAAGGTATCACAGGCTAAAGGTGGCAAAAATGTTCAAGGCCAGTTTACACACTTGCAAATGAGTAGGACTGACTGAGACAAGACCGGCTTTAAAGCCATTTGCAATGTCAAAGAACAGGACGTGCTGCTGCAGAGCAGGTCTCGCACAGTCGCAAGAGGCTTAAAAATAAAAACCTATCTTGTCTTGGTCGGTCCTACTCGATTGCAAGTGTGTGAACGGGCCTTTACAGGCATGTTAAAAAATAAAATAGACACGCCGACTGCGACAGTCAGATACACTTCACTGCTGGACAGTACGACGGCACCTGCCACATTGACAGCCTAGTGCAGTAGCTCGAAACACTGTGTACTCTGTTTTGAAGTCTTGAACTTCTTATATCGGAATGGTAAAGTTTCTCTCCCACGTATTTCCTATTCCGAGTATATTTGTTTGTATACTATATTTCTAGCAACCTGAAACAAATATTACGTGGTATTTATGCATGCTCGAACGATTATGCATATCCTCCGGCATTGCCATGAATTTACAAGCATTTTAGTTTTTTTATTAAAGCATCCCGTTCTATTGTTCTAACTGCACAGTCATCAGGGGACATAATTAATTACTGAAAATCGGGATTTGTAGATTATTATATCCTTTCCTGCGCAGTCAATATGACCAACTGTCCAATGGACGAGTCGCCCTATGACAAATATTTTTATCTGACAAATCATCCTGTTACCAGTCGGCCTGCGACGAGTGCGCATGTGACGAATCGTCCTCATCCCACTCGAGAAAAATATTTCTTAAAAAGAAAGGCCTACTTATATGTGAAAATCTACCACAGCATTTATACCTGTAAGCCCCAAGAAAAGTACAGGCAGCTTTTCACACTTCTCGTTATAACATGAATAACGTAATCATTGGAAGCCATTTTTGTTTTAAATTTTGTCGTTAATCTAGGAATGTTTATAAGTGTGCATTCTACTAGGGAGTAATTGCTATAAAAAAAGCACAGCAATACTAATAGAGACTAACTGCCAAAAAAAATTCCGAGGACACCTAAGCACTTCTTACGAGTTGTGAATGCAAAAGCATTAATGTCGTTTTTCCGCTCCCTTAGTTCGTCTGCGGTGTACTGACGTGGGCAACCGCGTTTCGCTACTGCCAAGGTTGCGGCCGCCGATGATATAGACGCTTCAGGTACCGCCCTGTTCCTCGGCGCCGAGAGCAGCAGAAGCGGCCACAGTGCCGGCAGAAAGTGCGGCGGTGCACTGTGCCGACCGCCCTGGCTCGCTGTATCTGGGAAAAGCCCCTGTATCTGGGAAAAGTGGCGTATTCTCTTTCTTCCTCCTCCAAAAACCCCTTTTTACCCCACCTCTAATTTCCGGTTTGCGACGGAGGCGCCCTCTGGATGTTCCCAAGTGTCTTGACGTCTTGGTCAGCTGGAGCAGAGCGATGCCGGTCGTGTGGATTTTTCTAGTCATATAGGTGAGGCAATGACCTCATTTAGAGCCAGCATTTGCATTCGACCGCCCTGTAGCCGTTCTAGATCTGTTCGTCCAACCGTGGATCCCAAAATTGCTTTGGATAATCGTCCCAGTCGAGTTGAATTATCGGCCAGTGTCTCGTGGGTACCTGTCCGCCGCTTTGGCTTCACAGGAATGGCAAATCGTTTTTATTCATCATATCAAACTGCCAAATTGAAATTATATTCTCCACAATTTCAGACGATTCACTACTTATTTTTAATGTATGGAGGGAAAGCATACTCGTGCTTGTCGCACTTCGCTCGCACTTATGTTGAAATGGTTCCGCAGCCGCGAGAGCGTTGGAAGTGCTTATGAACTTTGTGCGAAACAAAGCACGGTACGCGAGCACATACGCCACACTTGACAAGCGAGCCTACTCCGCACCTCCGCATGCACCCGTAAGTGGGAGCAACGCCGATGCTTCAAGCACGAGCAGGAGTAGGCCGTTTTAATGGACGCTTGTTCCACGGTGCGGGCGTCTGTGCATGCCAAGTCGGCAGTGTAGTGATCGCGATTTCATCACTCACGCTTACGGTGGAATGGAGTGCATAACTTGCTCTAAACAGCTGTCTTTTAGGGGCGAAGCTCCTTAGGGGCTAGCCATGTCCGTATGTCCAGTCCGCTGTCCGAGGCCGGCGTCGGGTGCTCGTGCTTCTGCTCGTGAGATCACGTGAGCACATGCTCACGTGCTCGTGTAGGGCGAAAAAAAAAAATTGGAAAAAAAAGGATGAAAAAAAATTATGAAAAAAGAAAAAGAAGAAAAAAAAAGAGTAGGGGGTTCTGAGATGCCATCCCACCTGTCTGCCTAAAAAAAAAAAAAAAAGAGAAGAAAACCACACATTCTCCTACTGCCATGAATGAAAAGGACCGAAAAGCTCGGCATGCAGCGCCTCAGCGTCTACGTAGACAGCAAGCTGCTCCGGAGACCAGGGCGCGAGAAGCTGCTGCACAGCGTCAAAAATGCCAAGCGGATCCGGAGTTGAGAGCTCGGGAAGCGGCGGCAAAGCGTCAACGCCGACAGCAAGCAGCAATACCTATGACCAAAATCAGTATCATCAGCACCACCAGAGCTTCGCCCCAATCAACATCATTCACCACGTGGAGATGCGGTCATTTTTTTGCATTCCGGTGAGCTTTATACAGAGCACCTACACCGCATAATTTTTCGGCTCCCGTCAGGTTGAAATCTTTTCAACCGATTCGGTGAATCAAGATCTTCCTCCGAGGTTCCTTTTCCGTTCCAGAGGGAACACTGAAAGGCTCTTGGGCCGACTCTTTCACAGGCGCGGCAGCCCATTAGCTGCGGCGTAGCAACAGCTTGGGAAAGTGATGGCGACCGGAAGTCCAAAACTGAAAGTAGGATGTCACGTGACAACTGACCAATAGGATGCGCAGTAGCTTGTTCGAAGAATGGCGCCACTTTTCCCAGGATAGAGGGGCTTTAGTGCCACTGGGTGAGGCAGCGGCAGGAGTGCGAAGCTCGGCGCAGCGCATGCTGAAATAACATGTGCTCTCATCATCATCGCCCTAGCTGCATGTACCGGTTGACGACGTTGGACATCAAAGCGTAACGTTAGGCCTAACGTCAGGCAGGTGCATACCCGCGTCCCCCCTCACGTCAAACAGCTGCGCGTACCGGTAAATGAAGTTAGACCTCAAAGCGTAACAATAGGCCTAACGTCATGCCTAACGTCAGGCCAGCGCATACCCGCATTCTTCCCTCCCAATGCGCCACCAGCAGTTCGGCTAGCTCCTTAGCAACGACGACACCGTTGCTATGGAGCCACATGACGCATCGCAGCCAATGGGAATTTAGGTGCCATTTTGCTCAGCCAACAGGAATTTGGGTGCCGTTTTTCGCTGCTACAAACAATGCCAGCTTCGCTCTACGGCACAGTTAATGCTTTCGCATTAAAAAGCATTAGGCACTTTAGGGGCTAACTGCCAAGAAAGGCACAGAAGAACTCATTACTTTTTCAAGAATGGGTGCACCAAAGCTGGAAGAAGTAAACATACTTTAGCCTAAACTGTTCAATGTTGTAAACTAAGCAGAACCCTCCAGGCTTGCCACAGTGAGCCTTCCGAAGAATGCAGGATGAGTCAATCACATTTCCAAACATGATGGGAGCTGGGATGTAACCTGCAATTAAAGGCAAACAACATGACACATTTGCTCAGGCAAGAGTGTTTAGAAACAAACAAACCCACTTGGGGATAAAGCCATCAAACATTGTTAGGAGCAAGCATTAATCTACAGACAAATTAAATGAAGATGAAAAGCTTACCGAACAGCCGGAAAATCACAAACTGCATTCCCAGAGCAAACGACCTCTCTTCTTCACTGACAGACCTAGGAGAAAGTGGAACTGAGTTAACTTTGGAATATGTCCCAAAACAAACGGACTAACAACAAACAGTTCCTGACTGGGTGACAGTCAAGTTAATATTTACATTATGGGGAAGGAAAACTTTCAACCACATTAATTTGAGAGAGGGGACAGTGGACACAAATGCACCCTCCTTCACTGGTGTCTCTGAAGGTTCTATCTTTCAAGCTCTCCAAGTTATGTGCCTCTTTAATTTTGTTTTTTGAAAAATCTGTAGGGACGTCGTCTCCCACGACATCTTCGAAGCTGTGGCAGGCATAACGTCTTTAAAAGCAGTGTTCGTTACCAAGTTAAAATAATCTACTGAAAATTATGAGTGAGACTTTTCCACAGAAGGTATTTAAAAGCTAAAAGTAGCCTGCAACAAAACTGAAAGAACTACCACTAATATTTTGCCCACAACCCACAAAAAGCATGCAAATGTGTGAAGGCCTTACACACAGTTGCGTTCAAGTACATTTTACTGCACTGTGTCGAGAAAAGGCCGCGAGTCACTGGGACATCCGTGCTTTGTATAAAGCAAGAAACCAATTTAAGAAGTTGTAGCTTGGGACGTGACATACGAAGCACGGATGTTCCTGTTACTCGCAGTCGAAGGGCAATCAAATGAAATTGTGTGTAGGGACCTTAAGAGATTTGCCAAGAAAAAACATTGCCTACCGTAGTATTATCATCAGCAATGGCATCTGAGTGATGGAGACGACCAAAGTCATGGCAAACAGAAGAACCATGAAAGGTATGAAGGCAAGGCAAGGCTGGGGACAAGGTCCACTCGTTGCCAACGGAACTGCCGTCACTTCTGGGCTCACCGTCACGTTGGGCACAATACAGGCACATGAAGTGTAGTTGAGCTGCACAAAATAAATAAACAAACAAAGAATGCACCATGCAACTGACGTGTGCAAATGTACCGTTCAAGTCTGACTGACATTGCACTAATTATAGATTTGTTTCCGGTATGAAGGAGGCATGATGCGCAGCTGCGAGAAGTGTCTTGGTCAATTTGCAAGTGCATTATAATCGTTCTGAACAGTGTTCAAAACATTTCTCATACATATGTACCTTGCCCAACACAGAATGGTAGTCATAGTCATGAACATTCTAGATTTTCTCACTGTCATGCTGCTGCTGAAGAAAGCACTGGATGAGGTCACGTGGCTCTATCACTTCATTTATGCTCTAGAGATAAGAAAACTGGTGGAATTATAGTTATTCTGAGACATATTGAGTAGCCCTAGCTCAAGTCAAACAGATATTATTAGATCTAAGAATAATAGAAGTTGTAAGGGGCATGCCACTATGTAGACCAACATATAATCTTTACACATTTCATTTCCCCATTTACATCACCTCTCAGGAGCACCAAACCTGTCAAACAGATAATTGACATTTAAATGGTACTTTGCAGATGGCTTTTACGCCCATTTCAGATGACCTATCTCATTCCCCTGGTTCATCCCTCTGTTCACAATCAAAGCAAGGAAAGCATCAAGAATTTCCTACTAAAACATATTTCACAGGTCAGCCCCTAAGGAAGAAAACTTTCAAGACACTGCTGAAGAATGTAGCGTTGATGTTGCGCGATGATATACTCGCAAAGCCGGTAAGTCGGTACAAAAAAAAACATCCCAATAGCAGTCTCATAATGCTCATGAAATTTATCTGTTTCTTGGGCCACAAATATTAAACAGGTACTGCGCGTGCCACCACGGTGTCCACTGTCCAGAGCAGGAGTTTGCTGCAGCATTTCAAGCCAAACCAAAAGTGAACAAGAAAAGATGCCACAGACGCTTTGCTTCCTTTGCTTTGCCCATTCGACCGAATCAAGGACTGGAAACTCACGTGCAAGCCGTGGCCTGCTCCAGAGCGGCAGCCGGCATGGCATGGGGAGAAGTAGGTAATTCCGTTGCGGCCACACACTGGCTCAATGTCATTGGGGGAACACCGGCAGCCCATGTTGCAGTCGGCCGTCAGATTCACTTGAAACGTCTCCAACTCGCTGCTGCTGCAAGGTCCAGGACAGTCTCGGTTGAGTACAAACCTTTTATGCACAGTCAAGGCATTGATCATCGAGCAACAGAAATTGTTACGAAGCAGCAAGCCTTCGCTTTTTTTGTGCGTTGTTATTTATGAACTTTTTCTTTTTTTAAATCATGTAGCTTTAGGAATTACAAAAAAGTACTAGTTGGCTAATTAATTAACCAGCATTTACTAACTTTTTAGTTAGTGAAGATAAACATACGGTTCAAATTAGAAACTTGCTGAGCATCATAGAAAACCCTTAAATCAGTCAATTTTAGGAAGACATATCACGCATGAGGGGCAGGAGTGCGCTAAAATTACCACTCGTGCAGCAGGCACAAGGCTGGCGATGTGCAAGTGCAGATGACATCCTTACCATCTGTGTTTTTGCATCGCCAGCCTTGCACCCACTGCTTGACGAGTTGTAACTTTAGTGCACACCCGCGCTTCACACGCATTTTAAGTCTTCCTAAAATTCACTGATTTAGGGCTTCTCAACAACACTCAGCAGGTTTAAGTGGAACCATGTTTATTTTCACTAATTAAAAAGCGAATTACTAAATTTGAGTAAACTATATTTAACTAACTAGTTTGTCTTTTTGCAACCTCCGACGTCCGCCGTGGCTGGCAGTTTGTTCCCGAAAAGAGTTTTTGTTTCTTCAACCACCCTATTTGTAAGAATTTTTTAAAGCCTTCGCAGAAACACTTGGTATATTATTATGTTATGCATCATTTCAGCCTGCAACAAACTACACTGAATGCCACAGGTTGCCAGGTCCAATCATGGGCCAGTTAGAAACCATGTGATACACTGTTCAGACTTGTTTATCGGGGAGGCACACTGATGCACACATTGGAGTGATGCATCACGTGGCTCTAATCGATTCGTGATTGGACCTGGCAGCCTGCGGCTTTGGCTGTAATTCGTAATAGGACGAGGTGAAACATAGAACTGAAACTAAAGAACCTCTTTGGTGAACTATCAAAAGAGGTCCAAGCATGAAAAAGGCGGCCTATGCAATGCACAGAATTTTGCAGGTTATAGGAAATGTTTTTAGACATTTATGTTTTGCAACACAAGGTAGAGGGATCAGTGATTATCAATACCTTATCGTGACATAAGGCAATGTATTTCGGTATAAAGAAAGATCAAGAAAACATCTACAATGTTTCCTGGATCATGGAAACACCAACGATCGGGAAAAGTGACCAATTCCTTTATTTCAGGTTTACATTTTTCTACTACCTAACTGTCAAAAACAGTTGATACTTCTGGTTCTACCGACAGCCTGAGCTCAATGAAAGTGTCAGGACAACTCTTTCCCGGAAAGCCCGGCAGCCTAATCTTCATTCAAACATACAAGCATCGCCCTTTAAAGCATAGATGCAGCATAATATCCTCACTTGTTGAAGTAGGGAAGTGTGGCTCCAGCCATCCGAATGTTATCACAGCCGAGGAAGTACAGCAGCGTGTACAGTCCCATGCATAGCAGATTGAAGAACAGCACAAACTGGATGGCTCCTGGACAGAAGCAACAGAGAGGTACTATAATCAGAACAAGTCCTTAGTCACGTCCATGGTGAAGGAAAAGAGGGTTGTCTGAATGTCACGGCCTCGCCATGGAGCAAGTGCAGTGAAAATTTGCTCGCATTTCTGGCAAACATTGTGAAATGGCGCAACGTGTCTAGGGGCATCTTAACGAGCATCAGGGGCCGACTAGAGCCACCGGAGGAACCGTCCTTATTCACGCACGTGTTTACAAGGCCGCGTGACGACCTGCAAAAAGGCCCCTAAACCGACAGTGCCCCAGCTGGGAGACGCATGAGCATTCGTTGAGCATTTGTTTCGTGCTGCTGTGCGTGGGTGCTGGAGGGAGCTTCTAAAGCATTCATTTGACACTATGAAACTGCTTGTAATCAGTTGGGAACAAAGAGTGAACCCATACATTCCCCTGACGTCACTTTTTCATTGTTGCCAGTAGAGACTTTCACTTTAAAAACACGGTCAGGACCAAAATTGTAAATACAGTAACTTTGCAAAAAAAAATTCTTCTGTCCCAATATTTGGGTTATTACTTCAACGATGTCTGTTGTTCTGTTTAGCAAATTTTCAGGCGAATCGGGAGCGGAAGAAATGCTGGAGTACCCCTTTAATTAAAGAGCTTCAGGACATGCAAAAAATAAAATATGAAATAACTAAATCACTAGAACCCATTAAGATGAGACTATTTTTGCAAAGTATGTTTTGTAAACAACATCTTAGATAAATTCAGTCTAATCGCAGGACCCTGGGGAAGGCCGCCATACAGGAAGGCTGCAATAACGGTGACATAGTCTGCCTCGTCTGTCCATATATCACGCATATATATATCTTGTACATATCTTGCATATCAGGGTTGGGCAGAAATACTCAAAAATGTATTTGGAAATACAAATACTGGGATACATGAAAATAGTAGCTAAAATACTGATACACAAATATATCTGTAAAAATGTATCGCGATACGTATCATAAATATATTTTAAGAAGAGGCAAAAAGTCTTTGGAAATACAAATACAGGAATACATTTTAGTGAGAGCAGAAATACAAATACTGAAATACTGATACTGCAATACATTTTTCAAATTTGTGTGATACGCCAACTGAGAATAAGCTTGAAGTTTGAAGTGGAAGTTTTTGATCCCGAAATAACTTTCCCGCAGGCTTGGCACTTGGCCTCGAAGGTAGTGGTTCTGGACGAAGAGGAGTTTTCAGTGGGGTCAAAAAACGTTCCATCAAGGATTGACCGCGGTCCCTTCCCTGACATCCTGTCTGTCTGACAAGTGATGCGAAAAGACTTCGACCTCTAAATAAATTCCATGTCACCCTAAATCCCATCAAAGCGTTACCACGCTCCTGTCCAATAGGGCGCCCCTGTCAACAGTGATCACACGTCACGGTGGAATTAACTGGCATCCTTGTATATCTGTAGGTGTGGCCCTGAACATGAAACTTTACCCACGCTGCTGTATGAAAGGACAATACGTAATTTCGTCGTAGGTGACCTCATTGAAGGTCGCGCAAGCAATTTCATTTGGAATTTTCGAGAATAGTGGACCATCTAAGCACCCTGGAACATATGTCTTCTGCTACGGTTCAAAACACGATACGGTGGCATTGCTGTTGTGACGGTCCTTCCTGCCTACCTGCCGATGCATGGATGCCAGTCCTCAAGTTTCGCCTAGCGTCATCAAAACAGAAACCCTCGTGGATTGCGACCAGAGATTTCTGGCGCAAGTGCGAGCTCTCTGAGAAAGAGCATGCTAGAGACGAGTCGCAGGTGAAGTCTGGGTCGGCACAACGAGGCCACGTCTGGCCTCCCTCCTGGGTATTGGATCACCAGAGCAGCGGGTCACGTTCACGTCGACTGATAACGTACCCTTGAGCCGTGCATTAATAGTATGGGCGCAGACGCATTCGGATATGTGTTGAACTTCACTGCGTGAGTGGCTCGTGCTGCAACGGACTGTGAATTAGCTTTGCCGGCTGGGTGTACTGTGTACGATAAGGCAAGAGAGACGGTTAGCAGTGGGCATTAGATGCCAGCAAACAATGACTCATGAAATATCTACCTAGGGACAGCAGCAGAAAATGCTCCGACTCAACTCTTGGAACGCTACCTGGTTTGCGTCCCCGACAAGGCAACACTTCTCAGAAGAGAAGAATAGTTTGGAGAATCGGAAGGAACCTTGGTCAGCATAGTAAGAATGCCCCAGCATCTCCTTGACCCTGGTGCCCTCAGAAGTTAAAAAGGCGTTCAGACTTCCATTTCGGTTTTGCGTGGAAGGGGGGGGGGGGGGAGTATTTCTTAAGAATTGTAACGAAATACATTTCATCCTGATTGTATCGCAATACAATCAAACATTCCAAATGTATTGTGATACATGAATACAGATACTGGTGAAAACAAATGTAAATTGCGACACAGAAATACAGATACGAAATGTATTTCTGAAATACTATCGCGATACATTTGTATCGCGGTACTGCCCAACCCTGTTGCATATCTTGCATATATCTCCCGCTAATACCACGCATACATCTCTGCCATGCACTCACAGACTCAACACTCTCGGAGTTTAAGCCGCTTCAACTCCTTCGTTTCCCCTCTGCGTTTCAAGCCGATGAAGTCTACAGCCATGAAGCGGAAACCAGAATCAAGTGGTCACGCTTCAGCATCAATCGCAAGGATTTCGACGGCTGCTATATGTCTGACACCGATCTCCGCAGCACTAATGAGAGCAACTACCGAGAAACCTTTGAAGTTGGCCATTTTGACTTAGGTGTGCCGACGACCAGCTCAAGTGACGACAGCGAGACCGCTGTGGAGGATGACGATGATATCATCACGGATGCTGCTCAGAGTGCTGAGAACACTCAGTGGCTTGGTTTGCACTGGCTCGACGTAAAAGGCTAAACACGTGAGCATGGGTCGGAAAGATTTCTGAATCGTGACTTCCAAGATTCTCGGCGTGCAACGCACCGAAAATTATGACCTCCAAGATTCCCAGCGTGCACAGTACGTGTTTAATCTTTCCTTTCACGCGAGTTCAAGCACCAGCAATCTTGAAGGTTGCGATTCTCGCTGCTTTTTGCACTGGTGATCTTGGAGGTAATTATTCGGTTATTTTTACAGTCCATCATGCAACTCATTGGAAGTTTTGTCATACGTGTCTCTGCCACTTTACTTTTCTACATGCCTCAAAGGATCCTTTGGGAACCGGAAAAACAATAGCACTGGCTGCTCTATCTGTGCGTTCTGACATTCTGCCTCACAACGGAATTAGTGTAACACTATTGGAACTGCAATTTCACTGGTGGCTATTCTTGCATTTCTCATGGTTCTCCTTTACAGCCAAAGCATTCAATCAGGAAGTGAACCAGCAGACAAAGAGATAGGGAGGGAGGTGGCGGTGGCGTGTGAGTGTGATGAGCACAGGTAAGCTTAGAATAAGAGACAGTTCAATCATATGATTACAATCATGTGTTTCATGGACGTCATGATGTGACCACTCTGGGCGGGTGATGTCGGAATTCCATCAGGGTTCCCAGTTGCCACACGCAAATTATCGAGATCAGAAAATTAATTCTTGTAATTACTAGAGTTAATTCTAAAAATCGCAAAACTTGGTGTGGACACTAAGCAACGTATAAGGATTTCATATCAAGAGTAATCCACCCGTTTAATTTTTGTGGAACATACAGTGTTTAAATCCTTAAAACAAATCAAGAGATAAAAATAAAAAGACACAGGTGTACAGTTCCACAGATCTCAAGCATGGCTCCATCCCACAGGTTATGTGATCAATATTTTTAAATAAATATACACATATTACAAAAAAAAAACGGATCTTTTTTTTATTATTAAATACCTAGCTACATCTCTCTGTGCAAAGGAAGCAAACAAAGAACAAGTAGTGTATTTAATGGGTCACCTTTTGGTCGCATCTGGAACTTCTTCAACACATAACCACCAAGAAATATCCCAACACAAGCTCCAGGGATAGCGATGCCACCTGCGCAGATAAGCAGAAAAAGGATAGAAAGCTATACAAAACAAACTTGTAATAATGCCGAGATGCCTGGCTCAAATACTAATTTCAACAAATATACAACCAAATAAAATTTTACACTGCCCTCGAATATGGTCTGAAACTACCTAAAAGTCATGCCACCAAGAAACATATTTGAAGGAAAATAATCTGGACTTAATTTACCAGTTGTTGCAACTACCATATAATAGGGGGGGAGTGCCCACCCTACTTTCACCAAAAATTGTATTAATATAGACATGGGCGCTTGTCCAATCAAGTCGAGCGCTTAACAAATAATTTAAGAATTCCCAAGTTTGAAACATGTTAATAGTGGGCACCTGAACTAAGTGAGTGCTTCCACGGTATTTTACAGTGTAGTAACTGGACCATACTTTCACACTGTACAGATCAAACACACATCATGTTCCCCAGTGCAAGCTACCCCTGTTAGATGGTTGCCAATTTCCAGTCCTTTAGAGCACTGTCTACTTGTGCACATCACAGTTTTGATGCTATTCCGAAAACCCACATAATCTGTTTGATCTGAGTAGAGGATTGGTAGTCGCTGGCCTCACTTATAAAGAATAGAGTCGACCAAACCGTTTTACTGTCCTAGTTTTTATTGCATATCTAAGCACATCTTACCCACCTAACAGGTTTCATGGCTGCCTTTTGGCAAAGACGTTAAAATGGAAGCCTGCTTTTGAATATCTGGATCAAGGCTCTCCCACATGTGATCCCAAAGACTCGCCGCCAGCATTTGTGAGTGTGACAGCGTAACCCACCTGTGAAGACGTTTGCCTGCGACTTGCCAATGTTGAATTGCGTCTCCAGGTACTTGGGCAGGAAGACAACAAAGCCACTGACAATGGCCAGCTCCATGCATGAGCCCAGGCACGTCACCATGTAGATGGGGTTGCATAGCAGGCGCCACATAGAGGCTGGGATGTCTGGCAGAAATCAAGTAAACAACCTGCATTATACCTTTTGCTACGTAACTTGACTGTAGACTGTGAAAAAATCCAGAGAAACTGCTTTCTAGGCACCCTCGCACAATCTGACAAAGACGTGCTTGCATCTAACTGCCTTTGGTCAAATACCTTGTTTGCCCAGTCGAGTTCCAGAGAATCAGAGATGTCACAAGGCAAGAGTTTATGAAACCTTGAAAGAGATTATGTTGCGAGGGTGGATGTGATGAGTTGGTAATCTTTCCTTCCTGCGCGACAATAGAAGAGAAAAGCTCCTCCAAATCCAGTGTGCACAGTATTGTATTAACCTCACTGTGTGCCAGGGCACTCGTATGTTTGCGAACAAAGGACCCTCGCTTCTCTTGTGCTCTGTTGGGGAGACCATGCTTTTGAACAACATTCAGTAAGGATTATATTTCAGAAATTGCTCCTTGGTCCCTTGATCTGTAGTGTACACAGAAGCAAAGCTATGCCATTTTAGAAGGTTTTAAAGCAATTCTCATCTGGTAAGCCAAATTTAGTATGTATTTTTAAACAAAGTGCTTCAAGTAGCACAACATCTTTGCTCTTGACCCAAGGATTTTCAGTCCCTTTTTAGAAACTTTATGTGAAGGGTGCAATATTCTCAAGAAATGTGCAAACATGCTTCCAAATTGCCAGTTGTCAGCAAATATTTCTAAAACTACCTATACAATCCATATTAGAAACACCTATATATTTTGAACAAGCTCACTGGCCACAATGATTCTGGAAGCTTTGATGGCCAGATGAGAAATAAAACAAATGATTCAGAAGCAGCATTACTCAATTACATGCCAAAATGTGAAATCATTTTCTGCAAGGCACAAAATCCTCCCTTAGTGTCCTTCTCTCCATTACATTTTTACTTTCTTTCCTCCACCAGAAAGGAAAGGAGAAATCAAGGGATGGCTTCTGGCTGCACAGCATGCCTTAAAGCTTCCCTAATAAACTTTGGGCATCACGGTTGTGCCATTTAGAACCACCTTGATGAAAATGTGTTTTTTCTGGAGTCTATTCCTTCCTGCAATCTATTCGAGCATTTATGCAATTCGTTCTATACAGAGAAAGTGCTTAAAGACATGTGAGAGTCACTCTCGTGTGTTTCTATACACTGCCAAGCACTGGTATCGCCATTTGAAAGCAAGTCGTAGAGGAGTACCTTTGATATCCCTGCCATACTTCTGCTTGTCCGGTATTTCGTTTGTGGAAGAGTGCTGTTGTGCCCCCGACGGCTTCCACACGTCCACCTTCTGGCCCAGCCCAACCAGCTTGGTCCCACTCAAATACTCCTCCTCTCTCTTCAAGCGCTGCTTTTCTCTTTGCAGAGACTTTGGAAATGCAAAGAAGGGAACGGCAACCTGCAGGGCAAAAGGAACCAATCACGGCAGCTCCCATGGCTCGTCTCCAACAGATCACAAACCATCACACACCACCTAGAATGCAGTGATAAGTTTTATTCGTGTAACAATTTTGTTTCCATGGAATTACATAATTCTTTAAAATGATACGTAATCTGCAGGAGCAATGCAGATTTTTCAGGTTGCAAAGCACCCTAATAAGAAAAGGACTGACAAAAGAGTTAGAAGGCAGGTGAGCTTGTTGAAGGTATGAACACCCAAATATGGGAGAAAGGATGACATAAAAAAGGGGAGGCATGCAACACATTTCAACCTGTGAGGTCAGAATTATTACATTTTATCAGACATGTATGTAATGCATTACTAGTAACGAGTTACTTCTACCTACCGTAAAATATCGGACAAGCGCCCACTCAAAATTTAGAGATAATCGCGAAAAAATGGGGGATGGGCGCTTGTCCAGTCATCATTTTTACATATCAATCTACTGTGCATATTTTCTCAGATCTTAGAAATTTCGGAATGGGCGCTTAATGTGGAGTGGGCGGATGCGCGGTATTCTACAGTAGTTACTTTTTTCGGTAACGAGTAATGTATTTAGTTACCTTTCTAGAAAAGGAACAAGTAACATACTTAGTTACTTTTAAGGGCAAGTAACGAGGAACAGTATTCCGTTACTTTTAAGGAGTAACATGTACAGCAACGTTTAAACAGCCTCATTTTATTTCTAACCTGAGTGTGCATCTATTGCGATGAAGGCAGATGGGCAACCCAAAAAACAACTAAACAGTATGACAAGATGGCGGCGTTTATCGCTGAACACGTCAGTCACACCCTACAGCTGGGAATGTCCTTCACCAACAGAACACAACAAGGTTCGTTGGTTGAGCCTTCTGGGGGCCTATGTTCGACAACTGTTTCATTTCTCCTAAAAAGAAACGGAAGTGATGATATCGCATCTGATTGGTTAGAGGTTGAAATGACGAAAGTCTGTCTTTCGTCATTTCAGCCTCTATCCAATCAGACGCAATATCGGCACTTCCATCACTTTCGTTTCTTTATAGAAGAAATGAAACATTTGTCGAACATAGCCCCCCTAGAATCGTGAACAGACCAAATGTAAACTCGGCCAACACAGGAAGACACAGAACCCATTGTCAACTTAGAACTTTAGAAGCAGAGAGAACAAAAGAGAGAGGAATCCCAGATTCACTGGCCCTTCCTGAAGTACAACACTGCCGTTCCTTCGAGCGTGTCAGTTGAACGATTCTTTAGCATCGCCAGAGATGTATTCTCGAGGAAGCGGGGAAACACAACTGGTGAAAACTTTGAGACGCAGCTACTGCTAAAATGCAACAACTACTGAAAAGAAAGCATAAAAGCATGAAACAAAAGCAGTTGCATATTTGGTTGTCAAGGTAATGAGAAAAGCAACTCGCTACTTTTGAGGCAAAGTAACGCATTCTTTTGAGAATCACTAACAAGTAACGTGTTCAGTTACTTTTTGAGCGAGTAATAAGTAACGGCATTAAGTTACATTTTTGGGGTCTACTACGTATAGAGAGCTCTATATGGGGCACCTAAGGTACATTCTCAAAGGAAATACTGTTATTTCTTTGTCACATCTAATGTTACCATCTGGAACACTGCTTTTGGAGGCACTATGCAACCTGTTACCAGTCATACTCTAGTCCTGTTTTTAACTAAAAAGAAATTAAATGACAGTCTTTTGAACAGAGCACCGCACCCTGGCGGATGCCAGAGCACCGCCAGGAGCTGATGCTCTGGCATCTCAACAACAAAGCAGGTACGCGTAGCAGACCTTTGTGCGCTGGAACAAAATATTGGTCTTATTGCCACAGAAGCCTATGCAACTTTTTAACAGAATGTGCGGCCTGGATCTATGCCCACTGTCAGCTAGTTGCACTGCATGTAGAACATGCAAGCACTGCCCCCAGCCAGATATTTGCCAGGCTTTAGAGCAGTGGCATTAAAACACTGAAGTGACATGGGTGACTATCAA
Organism: Ixodes persulcatus; assembly: GCA_013358835.2. NCBI lineage: Eukaryota > Metazoa > Arthropoda > Arachnida > Ixodida > Ixodidae > Ixodes > Ixodes persulcatus. The sequence continues at coordinate 129,813 of JABSTQ010009203.1, read as the reverse complement.
AAGGACATCAAGAAGTCCACTGAGGAATTGGTGGCCGATTCTGTGTGCACCACACCTCAAGCACCTTGAGCAATAACTCGTGCTGCAGAACCCAAATCCAAGGGTCAATCTCGACCTTTCCTTATTTTAACTAGGATGAGCATTCCACTGGCATGGTGTGGCATGCATCACTACTGCGTGATGCAAGTTCAAGATCCCAGGCCAGCAATCGTATTGCACTGGCTAAACTTCTCACTACAGCACAGCCACCAGACTCCCATTGGTGCTATTTGCTTTCTAACTACCTAAGTACTGCAAAAGAAACCTCATAGATGCCTCAGAATGGCAGCCAATATGTCGCTCAGACTAAGGTCATCTGTCATCCCGAAGTATCCAGAAGGTTTAATTTCTGAGTCCTTCTAAGTACCAGAAGCTATTCTTGTGTTGTTCTTGTGTAAACAAGCTATTCTAGCATGTTTAGCAACAAACTTTATTTGAAGAGAATGTTTGCTGCATGTCAACTGGCCTTCATAGTAGCAGAGCATGATGGCATTCAGAGCATGGGTATAACTCAAGGCAAACAGAATTACAACGCCCAGCATGTACACTACATCACTAGTGACTCGAGATGGTTGCAAGACACTCACCAGCACGAGGAAGATACCACAGAGCACGAAGCCCACCCACCAGGCTCCGATCCAGCGTGCGCTGCCTGGGAAGATGCCCCTTGGGGCCGAGCCCCCGATGAAGGCGTTCTCGTGACGGGAGAGGAGGAAGCCTCCCAGCAGGTAACCCACCACAAGGCCAAATGCCACTGTGCTGTACATGCAACCTGGGGTTCGCAGAAAGTGCACCAATGTAAGAATATGCTACGCGCAAACGTCAAACACAGCAATCAGTCTCAAATCCTTCCGCAAACAAGGTGACTAGACAAATGCATCAATTGCGAGCATTGTTACAAATCTAGAATATTCAAAGATGTGCAGGAGGTTTATCTTGAAGTTATAAAATTAAAAAAAAAAACAAGCGTTGGTTAAAACTTCATACGTAGAGAATGCCCCAAAAACGACAAAAACAAGATAGAAACGAAGTGCCGTGTTCCATTCAACTCATCTTGTTTATCTTTTTCGACATATCAAGATGAACCAGCTGGTCCAATTATCCACTCGGCTGTGACTAAATCAAAGAAGGGAAGTGACGAGTAAGAACACAGTTTACAGAAATAAACTGATGTTTTTGATTTCTGCCTCAGACTTCTGGCGTAGAATGGGAATAGGTTAAGATTTTCGGATACCATGAAAACATATGAAGAGGTTGTGCTGGCTATTTTACGACTTGAGCCAGTTGGAATGTCAGGAACGAACGGAGGCAGAGGGTGGCAGCAAAAAGAGAAGGAAGGAAGGAAAATGGCAGGGGCTTCTGTCTGTGGTCACTGGCAGAATGAAAAGGGGTAGAGCGTGTCTTTTGAACTCCCAGCCTCCGGCATATGCTCCACGCCTTCCGCTGTGCTTTGGCCCCACATCCAAGAAGCCAGCAGCACCAACGAGCATCATATAATGACCAGCACTGCGTGGTGCAGAACGAATCTGGGCACCCATCACATTGATTGAAAATAAAAGAGCATAAAGGAAAAAAATACACCATCTTCCCGAGGGGAACCATGGGGTGATGCGGAGCATCGCGGATTGTTATTAACGGTGTCATTAACGGTGTTAGTAACGTTGTTAGTAACATTGTTAACTTGCGTGTTATTACGTTGTTAACTTGCGTTGGTTACCACACATCGCGTGAACGTTGTTGGAAACTCCGCGATGCTCCGCATCACCCCATGGTTCCCCTCGGGAAGAAGTGGACGTAGCGTTGCTGTTAGTTTGTGGGGTGGTGCTGACGCTTGCTTGCGCCAACCCACTAACTGACGGGACTGTTGCTTCCATCACACTTCATCGGAAGAACGGAGTGAAGTGGAGTCAACAGCGCTGAACTGAACGCGCGCAGCGCGCTACCGCTGCTTATATTCACACTTGAAGGAGAGGAGACTAGAGGAGGAGAGTTGCGCATGCGCGCGCGGTGTGAGTAGAAGCGAACGCACGCGAAGTGCACGCAGCTGGTAGAGAGAGAGAGCGGAGAGAGTAACGCGCAGCTGTTGGAGAGAGGGAAGAAGGAGAGTTGCGCATGCGTAGTGTGAGTGCGGACTACGACGCCGCGGGACATAGACCCGAGCAAGAGATGCTCCGCATCTAAAACAGACATAGGTTTGAAGATTTTGACATGTTCAACGAAAGCGGAGATAAGCACCTTGTTTGCAAGTGGGGCCAGATAAAGCACCACTTGCAGGCAGCAGGGTACTATAGAATTCCCTGAAGAGTACAATCACAATGGTCATCCTCTGGTACCAAGGAAAAGCTTTCTTATTATTGTCACAATGGTTGCTCGATAGCATCAAGAACAACTTGGCTTTGTGCCATCTTATTCTTCTAAGACGCATCATTTCATGAAACAAATCTTAAAGGCAATAAAAAGTGTCTCGATGATTTATCAAGCACCCACAACTTAAAATTTAAGTAGGGGAAATAAAGCTTTTCATGATTAGAGAACTTTGTCGAGTCATTTATGAAAAACCTAATTTAAGAAATTGCTTAAAAATCTAATAATCTTTTATTTTCTCGAAAGCAACAAACAAATGTAATTCAGGCAAACAACAAGACATGGTCCTAGTTATAACATTTATAAACATACAATTCAAAAGTTATAAGCCCTTTTAGATATTTTTCAATTAAAAAAAATGGGGCCTGTGCCCAGTGTCAGACGTCGTTCATCTCCATTCATTCACGAGCAAGATTGGCTGCCATTTTTTCACCGGGGGAAAATTTTTGAAAATTGCGGATAACTTTTACAACTTTCAAATCAGGTAATGGTAAGTTCCGAAACTTTGGCATCTGGTCCTAACTGCTAGGGCAACATTACTTGAGATTCTTTCTTACCCTGGAAAAATTCCATCATAGGATGTGTCAGTATGGAACGAGTGTTTGTACTCTGCTTTCTCATATGACCAAGTTTATCCCACATAGATATTACGCAGAAAATATACATTGAATAGCATTGCCTGCAAGAGTTGGAGGCTTACCTATATACATGGAAGAGCTCTCCTTCCTGACATGGTCGTCAATGTAGGTCGTTCCCAGGGTGAAGATTGGAGTGCCCCCACATCCAATCAGAATTTGGGCAGTCATAAATATAAAAATATACAGGGCATTGGAAGAGCTCCCATCTATGCAAGTCTGCTCCGCTTCAGGCAACAGGGGCGGGTTGATAAAGTGGCTGCTGAAAAATGACAAAATGTAGCGAGACAAAAGTCATTTCACATGATTTCCAACTGTTCTGGTTTGTTAATGGAAAAAGTTGATTGAATAAACTTTCATCGGAATTCTTCTTCCACTGAGAACAAGGAGCCTTACCTATAAATATCAAAACACAAGTTTTGGGTTTGTAATGTACCCAATCACCCAATCACCTAATCACCGCCATTAGTTCGGGTGTGCAAAGGCTGAGCATGAAGGCAGACTGGTGAAAGAAAGTTGAGTTCACCCAAATAAAAGTTAATTTAGTCACCATCACCTTGGTTGTCTGCCATTGCTTGACTGTCATTCGTTTTAGGAAATGAGGTGGAAGCAGTAGTTGCATGGAAAGTAACTTGAAAATAAACTTAGGTAAAGTTTCACTGTGAAGTGAGCCTTTAGAAAGCTAATTTTTTATAAAAGCAAAATGTTTGGTAGCACTCATAAAGTACAACCTTAGTGAAAGACATATTTTGAAATACAATCAGGATTAGTGAAAGGAGAAATATTTTGCAGTTGTGCTTTTTTCCCCCATGGAAGTATTGTAGTGATAGCACATAAGAGCCCTTCACATGAGTCCTAAACTCCTTCTAAGCCTCGCTTGGAAGGTGTGACCAGTGGAGCACGAGGTAGTTATTTTAACACTTTAATCTCCCATTATGTAAAAATATGGATTCAGCTACAGTTTCAAAAGGCAAACCATAACAATGCTTTTGGGAGTAAGTGCAGGAACTAAGACTTCAGCTTATAGATAAAAGTCCTATAATTTGCATTTTCTGAAGAAAAGAATACAGAAAAGTAAAAAAAAAGTAAAAGATGACACACTAGCTGGTCTGCCGTTTCTATGCAGTAACAGAAAGAAGCTAGGCTCACCTGGCATGTTCTGGCACCATGGCAGCTGTAGGCATTTGGCATGTGTTCTCATCCTCAATGCGAGTGACATTCACTTTATAAATACTTGGCGAGCTTACTTGGTCCATGAAGTAAGGAAGTGAGAACACAAATGACCCAATGGCCATCACTATGGTACCTGGAAGGAAGCACAAGCATAATTATATCGAAGCTGCAGTCCTGATGCACCCTAGTTTTGCTGAATTACTACAATATCAGTTGCCAACTGACACAATTCTAAAACATTGCAGGACTGAAACTTTTATGGCCTAAATTCGTAATTGAAGGATTGCAAGGGATAGTATATTTGCAGGCTCAGCATTTCATATATTTTCCACAGTACCCTCTTTTGGGATATTTTGTGGGAAAGGTATGTATCTTGCAATCCAGGTTAAACTGGCCAATGTACCCCACATTACTTATCATGGGCCATTTATTTCCCTGGTTAATTCCTAGCTATCATCCTCTATTAACACAACTAATGAAAACTGAATCACCACAATATATATGCTGTTTAGAAGCCCTTCATCTGTAACCAGCGCCAAAATATTAGGCACTTTACTCTGTGACCTGGAAGTATATGTGTGTGTTTTGATACCTGGCACATACCTAGCATTCTTGGAGCTGAAGGGATTAGTAGATGCAAAACTGAGTTGATCAAACCTATACAGAGACTGTGCTAATGTTAATTTATCCTCCCCTTCTCTTCACTGCCTTCTTTCTTGTGACCTGAAGTGACCTTTAGCTGGTGTACTACATTTACCATGCTCTTAACAACATAGAGAAACTAGACTTAACAACAGTGATTAAACGAATAGTGGGCCACTTACCCTTGCCAATCCAGACAGGAATGTGACGATGGCTCCCCAGGTAGCTCACAAAAATAATGGTAAACAGATTCCCAATCTCAAATGAACTTGATATTGCCCCTGAAACTCGACTAGGGATGTCAAACCTCTTCTCAATTGTAGTAATTACACTGTAATAAAAAAAGGAGTGAGGAGATATAATTAGTTTAAAAGGCACTTACAAAAAGTAGTAAGTCTAAATCTGGCATTTTAAACATTTCTAGGCTGCACTTAATTATTTATGCATCCAGAGTACTACTCCCAGTGGCTAGAAGCACGAAGTTGGGGAGTGTGGCATTTCCAACTGAAAGTGGATAATCAAAAGAATTTACCGATAAAAAAAAAAGCAGTTTATGATAACAAGAAATTAGCATGCAATAAAGGCATCAGACAAAAAAGATTAAAGACGTTTACAATCCCCTGTAATGCCGAATTAGAGCACAGCTCTTGAGGAGGAGGAGGGGAAGGTACGGAGAGGAGGCTATGCCCCTCCTCCTCTCCTGCTCGCCTCCCATTTGGGGGAAATTTTTCCGCTAAATTTGACGGAGGGTTCATACCGCTAAATTTAGCGGGGAAAATTTCCGCTATACTTAGCGGGGAAATTTACCCGTAATGCATCGCGCAATTACGCTGACGGCGACGGCGACGCCGCTTAAGCCGGAAATGGGCGCCTAAGAGCTGCACTCTAAAATGAAAGCCGCTTACAACTCCCTGTAACACCGAATTAGAGCGCAGCTCTTCAGGAGGAGGAGGGAAGGATACTGAGGGGAGGGTGTACCACTCCTCACCTCCTCATCCTGCCTGCTAATCCTCCCTCTGAGCGGCGTCGCCGTCGGCGTAATTGTGACATCACGTGACCCTCGTGACCTCACGGGGGGTCACGTGACATCGCGGGGGTTACGTGAGGCCACCGGGGTCACGCGACGTCACCGGGGTCACGTGACCTCACGGGGGTAACGCGACATCACAGGGTCACGTGACCTCACGGGAGTCACGTGACCTCATGGTTATGTCGACGGCGACGCCGCTCAAGCCGGAAACGGGCGCCTAAGAGCTGCGCTCTAAAATGACAGACATTTACAACACCCTGTAACGCCGAATTAGAGCGCAGTTCTTGAGGAGGAGGAGAGAAGGGTACTGAGGGGAGGGTATACCCTCCTCCCTCCTCCTCCCCCCAGCCTCTCCCCTCCTATCCCTCCTCCTCCTCCTCCTCCCCCTCCATCCTCTCCTCATTCCTCATCCCTCCTCCTCCCCTCTTCCCTTCTCTTCCCCCCTCCCTCCCCCTCGTCCTCTCCCTCTCCTCTCCTATCCTCTCCTCTCCTCTCCTCTCCTCTCCTCATCCTCGCGCGTTGCATCATGGGAAATGTCCCATCATGCACTGCGCGGGACCCTCCCAACGTCACACGTGACGTCACGAGTGATGTCACGAGTGATGTCACGAGTGATGTCACGAGTGATGTCACGAGTGATGTCACGAGGGTCCCGCGCGGTGCATTATGGTAAATTTCCCATAAGGCCCTGCGCGGTTACGCCGACGGCGATGGCGACGTCGCTCAAGCCGGAAACGGGCGCCTAAGAGCTGCACTCTAAAAACCTGGCTAAAAAGAAACTGAACCTTCACAAATAACTCTGTAGCCATATACGTATAATATGGTCTGAATAATATTACTCTAATGAACCATCTAATGACAGCAAGTGCACTGCACTAAAAATTCTACTCTGTAATAGGGTAAGAGAAAAATTGGCATTTCATTGTGTCCGTTCTGCATCACCAGTTCCGGTGTTCCATCAACAGTTACAGAGCAGAGCATTATTTAAATATTCTTAAAAAAAACAAGGCATACTCTGTTCATTGTAAAACAGAGCAAATCAAATGAGGATGAAGGACAGCACTTGATTCTGTTCGGTCTTTGACTTCGTCCTTGTTTAATTAGTATGGCTTCTACAATGAACAAATACCAACGCAGTTAGGCATCTATTAAAGACTTTTAAACCTATACATGCCTTGTAAGTGACGTCACGCTAGGGAAGGACAGGACCCCACACCATACTGATGGTTGATTTCACACTGCGCGGTTACGCTTACCAAGGCGTAGGATGCCGCTAACTGCCCGGACATGCACTGACATGCACCATATTTTCAACGAACATGCGAACTTGGACAAACGTGCCAAGATTACGATGATGACGTTTAGCCAGTACGTGCGGAAAATTTCGGCATTGGTGCGATTGCGCTACAAGCAGAAAATTTCTATATGCCGCCGGCAAAATTTTAAAACAAAAAGCTGTCGTGTCGAAAAAAAAAATTAATTGCGCGCTTTAAAATTGGACGAGCGTGTAGAAAAATTTTAAGATTTTGCGAAATACTGGTAAATAACGCAATGTTACAGACAATCTAAGCCCTGAGACGAGGATAAATCAAATAACAGACAAGACCACTCTCATTGTCCCCGGGTTTATATTATAATGTTTTTCTCACTAGCTCTCCTGCATACTTTTGCCCCTTGCAAAAACGTTACCGTCTCGCGGACGTCACAAACCGATGCCTCAGCGGCGGCGTCTCGGCGAGCTTGCACACGGGGCGCACCGTCGACCGATCGCCGTCTGGCGGGGTTCGCGGCGCGACATTCGCCCGTACTCGGCCGGGAGCCCCGAAGGTGCACTTGAAGCGTGGAAACAGAGTGATGTACCGAATGGCAAAGGCCATCTACACCAAGAACGGGCAAATGCCAATGCAAAGGCGTGCGCGAACGTAAACGAAGGTAGAAAAATGCCGTCTCTCGGTACTATGAAATTCGTCCCGCAAACTCGGTAATCCGCGGCCGCATCCCTTTCCTGCCGCTCGTACTTCCTCGAACTTGACTCTGTCTCGCGGGGCATGCCGTCGAAAGGATCGAACGATCGTCGGGATACGTAGTAATTGCTAGAGCCGGCGCAGTTTACCATTGCTCTCACTGCGAAGGGCCGTAGAGTCAACCACCAGCATGGTGGATATCGTGTGACGTAGGTGCAAGGCATGTATTAATTGCTACCATTTAGTGTCTTAATATTTCAATTAATGGGTTCCATTGGCCTTCAGGTATGGTATCTAAAGAAATTTCTGAAGCTACATACTACATATTTTATATTTACTATTTCCTGTCATGTCCTCAATGGTACAATGAAGTCTTATTTAAAACTTCATGCTGAACTGCCACAAAAACAAAAAAAAAGAAAAAAAGAAAAGAACAAAACAAAAAACAGGCAAGCAATTTTAAAAATGAAATATTTTTGCATCCATATAACTTTATAATCACTTTGGATGACAATCGTACGGAATGCTGAAGTGGTTTACCGTGGAATATAACAATGTTGTCTCATAAAATAAAAAAAAGCATGTGCACAAGTAGTAAAGCGGGCATTTTTACTTTCTCCTCAAAATTTCTAACTTGGAACCCAACTGATCAACTAGCAGATAAAAAATTAATCATGATTAACGCATGAATTAATTAATTGGACGGTTAATCGATCGATTGCCATGCCCTAGATACTAACTAACCTAACTTTACATTCTCTTGAAGACACTCAATGTCTCCTCTGGCTCCCCCAATTCTGAAAAGGCAATGAGGTATGAAACGGGAGAATGTGTTATGCCCACCTATTTACATATCCCGTGGACAGTGCCTGCTGTAGGGTGACCAGCATACAGGCCAGGAACACAAAAACCCGGATGCTGGCAAAGTACTGGAGCGAGCGTGGACGGAACCTCAAGATACCACACTCCCTCAGGTTTGGGTCCACCTCATCTGGAAGGAAAGAGAAAGAGATATTGGTGAGGCGTCTTGCTGGACAAGTTGATGCAGTTCACTAAAAGTAGTATACATGCCTGCCCTTTCACAAATAGCAGTAGTAGTTGAAAGCTAGTGCCTGTCCTGTCTCGCTAGTTCTTGTCTCAAATGTGCCATTTTATATGTAGTAGAAATAGATGCCTATCGTGGGTCCACAGCCAGAAATCATAGAGTAGAAAGCACTACTTGATGCTTCCATATGCATTATATCGTACATTTAAAATAAAAATTACTATTATTCATTTTTAATCTTTTTGAACATACCACATGCCATGTGGCCAAAGCAGGTTGGTAGCTATATTACAAGCAAAAGCACCCTCAATCATTAAATATTAAGAATTTAGATTAAAGGCTAGCAGCATAATTATTAGGGCTTACGCTAGGGGGCATAGAGTAGATAAATAATTGACAACAACAATATATAGCGCACTAAACAAAAGCTCAACTTTGCAAGTTTGTTTTATGAAAGCCTGATCTGAAGTCGGGGAACAAAGCAATGTGTAAGTGTTTTTCAGAGATACATGGACCAAAATTTTCCTGGATAAACAACAAATAGCTCACAAAATGGAAAGTTTGGCTGTTGGTACATCAAATTTAAAATCGAGCCCGCTATTGAAAAATGGATATCCGAATATTTTACTAACCGCACTCGGTACACCACCATTAACAATTCTAAATCCTCCTTGAGCGCGGTAACCTCAGGTGTCCCTCAGGGCAGTGTACTCGGGCCCTTACTCCTTTTAATCTACATTTATGACATTCACGAGCACACCTCGTCATCAATTCGTTCGTGTGCAGGTAACCACGTAATTTACAGGCCTGTACTCTCGCCCGACGATCACCATACCTCGAGAACAGATATTGAACAAATTATTCAATGGTGCAGTAAATGGCAGATGACCTTAAATTTTGACAAACGCAAATTTCTTTCATTTTCTCATTGTACTCTTTTTCGACCTTTGTCTTACCATTTTGACGCCTCCCCTACTGCCGTTTGCAGTTCATATAAATATCTCGGTATTCGTTCAAACCACGGCTCAAACATCCGACCTTTCATGGACATCTCATATCAATAATATAGTAGCTAACACAAACCGTTCCCTCGGTTTTTTTGCGCCGAAACCCGAAGCTCGCAGCGCCATAGATAACAACTAGCATAATTACCCTTAGTTTTGTCTAAGCTTGAATTCACTTCGTCTGTATGGCGCCGTTGGCAATCTTATCTAGTAGTTATAAAACTTGAATCCATCCAAAACAGAGCTCTGCGCTTTATTTTTTCTGATTACTCACCATTCCCAAGCATATGTGGATTGCACGAAATTGATAACCTTCACACACCTTCATTAAGGCGCTGAGTGTCCCGTCTCTCTCTCCTTCACCGTAGCTCTTACCAGAACATGCGTCTTCGTGAATTGCTGTTTTCACCCCCCATGGCAGATTTTCCCCCGCTTTGACCACTCCTGTAAGTTGCAGCCTATTTTTTCCTCAACTAGTTTATACAGCAATTTTTCTTTACCCTTGGCCATCAACGACTGGAACATACTACCAAACGACATTGTTACCATAACTGACACACATGAATTTGCTGTTTCTGTAACCACTTTGATTGCTTTATCCGACTGATTCCTGAGCTAAAATTGCGCGCAAAATTGTTCAATAAAAAAAATGTACAGTTTTTTTGTGTAATGCTTGTAAGGGACTTCGAGCATAATCAATTATGATGATGATGACGATGAAAAGAAGAATAAGCGCCTCAAGGACAGAAAGACAACAAGATGACACTGAGTGCTACTTGCAACTGTATTGTTTAAATAATCCAGTTGTAAGTAGCGCTTGGTGTCGTCTTAAATTAGTTAACAAATTATACTTTGTCGATATAATAGTAATAATAATAATAATAACAATAACAATAATAATAATAATAATAAATTAGTGTTTATTACAGTGTCCAGGAACACCCCCTAACTAGAACATAGTATTCAAAAAATTTTGTTTTTACTTTTTTAAATTTTGTTACATGTTTAATTACATCGAGTAGGTGTAATTTTATTTATATAACGAAAAATGTTTTCATTTTCATAAAATAAATAATTCAAACTTGTGCGCTTTATTATTTTTCATAACTAAAATAAAGACAGTATTAAAAAAAGAAAAGAAAAACTTTATTTATTCAGTTTATTAAAGGAATAATAAAACAATTTTTTTGGTTTTGTTTTAGTATGTAGTGCTCGAAATTCAAGTGCCCTAGGTCATGCTCAGAATAAACACTTCACATTCATAAAGCATAACATAAAATTACAGTGATGTGATTGGTCCAAGTCATTTCAGAGCATAAGCACACACTTATGTGTCGGACAATATTGGTGACGAGATGTTTCGGTGGCGCCCTTTTACGGTTCCTATTCCTGACGTCACAACCAAGATTATAGGTAGCGAGCGACAAGTTCAATGGTGCGTAGAAAGCAGCATGGTGGAAGCCTAGTCACCACATCCCTAAATCCACACCGACAGAGGTGAGAGTCCGATTTTGCTCTTATTTCCGTCAATGAGAGCAGAAATAATCCTACTCAAAACGTCATAGTGAGCGTTTGACCAACCGTGGAAGGCCAGTCACAGCAACGCTTTTGGTCGCGCGCGTCGCCAATACCTGATGCTTGTGTGTGCACCACACCCCTGTGGAGGAGTGGTTTCACACGGGTGCGATGCGGCGTAGCGAGGAATCGTGTTGCCTGCCTTCTTCGCGGTTGTCACTTTGCTGCAGTACACCCGTGCGCAAAGGGAAGAGCGCTCAACGAAACTAACTAATCTGTCAGTATTGCGTATTAGGGGGAAGTATTGCGACACTTCGGAACGCACTCAGTGTTTGATAGAGATATCAAATAGAATAGTATGTATTTCAAGGCAATAGTCGGAAGTTCTGAAAATTCGCACATGCGTATACAGCAATGATTCGGCCGTGTTGCGGGGCCAGTATTAATAAAGTGAAACTAAGTTTTGACACAATGATGGCGGCAATTCCTCACATTTTGGCGAAATGTAGCAGGATGTAGCAGGGTAAGCACTTCGGCGCAGTTTGCCGCAATTGGCGCAACAATCGCATCACTGAAATTGGCATCTGTTTATACCCGGTTTACGTAGCTATTTCTCCTCAACCCCCCTCCCCTCTGGCCTGACACAATGACCCGGTGGTCTCTATGACAATTTGCTGAATTGCGCACCCCTTTTGGATGCTGCAGCACAAGTGCGGCCACCGGACGGCCATCTTGGCACACGGAAAATCGACTTTTTGAAGCGTTGCGGAGGCTGCAGCGTGCTGAAGACACGTTTTCTGCTCGATCGTCGTCATTCGCCGGATAAGTTTGTTAAAACCCCCGTATAAAAGGTGTGAGTTGCCTTTGAGAACACGTATGTACAAACTACGAGGAAACAAACCTTTCCTTCAGTTTGTAAGCTTGTAAAAAGAGGCATAGTAAAGCCTCACCAATGCCCTCAGTAAGTCACGCCATCACGCTTTCGAAGTAAGCTTTGATGCACAAATTTCCAGGTTACAATCGGTGGGGTACCCTATATACTTATTAACAGCTATAGCAGAAGATCTTCAGAAAATAACAAATGGTGAACCTAAAATAGGCGAGTTAAGAGACAAAAAGAGAAAGACAGTAGTTATTCCTTATATACATAAGGTTTTACATGATCTTAAGAGATAGGAAATTGCATTAGCATTAACGTCGCCTCCTCAGCACCAAACAAGCTGTCTAGCCTGTGTACTAAAGTAAATCACTCAGCACACCGTCCATTCGGCTGCACACAAAAAAAAAAAAAAAAAAAAAAAAAAAAAAAAAAAACACCGAACATGCTTTGTGCCTTGCTCTGAAGGAGTGGTTTATTCCATTCCACTCTCGTGTGGTAAGAAATATATCCGACAAACAGGTCGATGTTTGAACGATCGATTAAGAGAGCACCATTATAACACCCACAAAGTCATTTCTGGACATCTCGGCATCCACTGAGAGGATTGCGGGTGCTCAACAGATTTCAAGAATGTACCGTCATAGCTCTAGTCTATTTCACCTTATGATGTACCGCAGGAAAGGCTACAAGCGCGAACTCCTTGCTCTAGGGCACACCTCGGCGGCACAAGCTCTCGTGCAATAAGGGAAGCTGCCAACGCTATGAGCTCGCGCTTGTAGCCTTCACTGCGGTAGAACATAAGGTGAAACGGAGTAATAGGGACCAGCTCACCAGAGAAATAATAGAGGCAGAGATGAACATGAACCTAGAAGATAATTGTGTCAGTATACTCCATCCCTAACGCTATCTGAAAAAAGAAGTAGAATATTTAGCGTGATGATCGCAGTGGCTTGTCAGATGAATTTAAGGTTTTCCTTCTTTTCATTTATAACCGATGTGGTATTTAAACTAGTTTCGTGAAGAGGAAGTAGAAGTATAAGGAGAATACAAAGAAGTTGTCCTCGTCTAGAGCGTTGTAACCTCAACACGTAGAAATTTTTACGAAAGCGCAGCCCCGCAGAAAAAAGGCGCAACTCGTCAAATGCAAGTCTCGCTGGTCTCGCGGCGTGATCAAATTTGCTTCATTGGCACGCCAAAGTTCCACCTCTCTGCCTTCGCACGCTTGAATACCGCAGTTGATTCACGCGCAGTTGATGATGAAAACAACCAGATTCACTTCGCGGTTCCGATTCGAACGCCAGTGTGGATGCAGCCTTACAGAATCTCTTTAATAATCTCAGCCTATTACGGGGCCTATTCCAGGAGCGCCATTTGATCACGAACATCCTCCAGCAATATGCTGAATTCTGTACAAATTAAAAAAATAATCTTAGTGAAGGTATGTGGGTCTGGCATGAATTTAAAAATATTCCATAACGGGTATCACTGCGGTATTGTATAGGTTATCACAGTAGCCATTAAACAAACCTCCGTCAGAAAGCTCGAGAATGCGTTTCATTTCATTATAACCCTTCCAACAACAACAAAAAAAAAAACGCAACTTGGGTTTGGCATACGCGGCAGTTTTAGTGGACAATCGATAGATTGGAGCGAGCGTGTCACGTGCACTTCTGGATGGGAGAAGCAACGCGCGGAGCAAGTCATGTAGCACGCGTGGAGCGCTAGATTGTCTAACATGACTCGCAGCGTCCTTAAAAGAGCTGTGCAACGATTTTAACGTTGAAAGAATTGGCATCTTCTACTTTTGACATTGTTCATCTTGTCACAAAGGAAAAACACACCTCCTTCCGTCGAAATGTTGCGATTCCGCCGCGTAATCGCGAGGCAAAAATTAGAATATTCCCCGACCTGCAGCCGCGAGCGGAGGCCATGAGAACCACGCCGCATGACGCCAATGGGGGTCTTGCAGAAAGATAGCAAGTTGTGCGAATACCTGCTCGATAAAAGGCAACTTTTCTATAAATCTTGTCGTTCCAACATACATATAAATGCGTCAAAAACCTGGTATCATCGACAAAACTTTTTATTATACGGAGTTTTAGTGGCGCCATCAAGACTAGGTCCACAAAACCGTCGGCTCTATCCGCTACCGCGAACAGCCGCCAGAAGCCGGAGGGGGAAAGAGCCGAACGGGTATGGCCGGACCCGGATGAGACTTTCCTCCTTTCACCATATTGTTCGAGCTGCGCCTGCCAGCACGTGGTCACGCGGTCGCGAGCGGATGAGTTCGCGCTGCTCACTGATGGCTCTAGAGAGAGAGCTTCACCGGAACCCCGCGCGACCCCCATTGACGTCACAGCACACATGACTCGGAAGATGGTGAAGGAGTTGAGAGGTGCCGAAAACCTCAATCGTTGTCCATTTTTAAAATAAAAACTAGGACATGCAGACAAAAGCGGTATTTTGTACTTTACTTTAGAAAGGTCGAGACACCAACTCCCAAATTATTTAAGCAAAGCACTGAAACTGTTGCACAGCTCCTTTAACGTGCCTCACGCTGTATTACATGACCCCTAAACTGCACTACAGCCCAAGACACATGCAGTCAAGGACAAAAAACAAAAAAAAAAAAAGTGCTTTCGTTGCGCCAGTTTTTGCGAGAACGACGCCCGTCGCCGTTCGAAGGCCAACAGCAACGAGGGCTACGCGACGGGTTCTCTCGCAAAAGCTCGCATCCGCGAAGACGAACATTTGGAGCAAGCTCGCGTTGCCACTCGGCGCGGATTACGACGGGATTTGTCGTCGCCAGCTAATTAAGCCTCCGACTTCCACGCCGCGGTTTCGCGTCGGGCCGACCGCGACCTCGAGCTGTCAAAGATGTAAAGCACCCAAAAGAAACAGAAAGAAAAAAAGAAATGAACTAAACGGCCGAGTGGCGACGTTCACGACACGGGAAATAGGCGACCCTCCGAAGGACGAAACATTTCCCCGCCACGAGGCTGCTAATGAAGTTCTCTCATCCTAGCTGCGCGTTGGGTTGGCGCCAACGTCCAATTTAGAGCCACCCTGCGAGATTACGCTTCGGCTAGTCCATACCCACGTGACACCAGTCGTCTGTGCAAACAAAACCGAAACCAAAGCGCGACTGTTTCTATTCGCCTTTTGGCTCCCCGTTTAATCTCGGCTAACGCCACTTAATCAAATGACAATACAGCGAACAGAATCATTCGGCCAAACGATTATTTTAACGAGTCCAACGACTGTTTCATCGAATGACGCCTCAGTGAACCGAATACCCGTTTCATCGAATATAGTTTTGTCGATTACTGTATGCCGGTTTTGCCCGCGCTTTGCGAAAACGAACTGGCGTGCTCTAAACTTCTCCCGCTGGCACCGGTGATGCTCACTGTTTCCCGATATCCGCAGCGCCAAGTCTGCAAAGAGGTCCTCCATCTCCGAAGTTTCGCCGATGCTTCGTGTAAAGAAAAACTTAAAGTCCTCGCTGCGCTCGCACATAACAAATGCTCAGAATACCGCCTTCCCTTTTTCAAGTCTTATAGGTTATCGTTCCGCATAAACAGCGTTCTCCGAAGCACTCGCTCCGGGCGTGCGCTCCAAAGAATGCTTCGAAATGGCAGCGTGCGCTCAAGATAGCAACCATTTCGTTCGACGAAAAGACGATCTGCTAAAGCTCTCGTTTTAAACAGTGCGCGCCAAAAGCGTAACCTGTAAATAAAGGAGCCCACAGAAAGTATATAGGTGATGCTGTACCATCGTGTATAAGTATGTGTAAAACCAAGCTGTCTGGCTTGGCTGTTGTGAATTCTCGGCTTTTTAAGCAATTCCTGCTAAAACAACAATCACGAGGATTATAATATTGTAAGAGATTTCTGCTGCTCAGCCAGGTTGAAAGGTGGATTACATTATGACAGGTCCTTGGACTCTACACGACGCTAGTTCAGGGTGACTCCGGATTACGAACGAAACTGCGTAACCATCGAATTGGACGAAATTATCGATCACTCGGGAGATCGTTCCCATGATTCCTCGAGTGCGGGCCGGGGCGCTTGGGGACTTAGCAATCCGAAACCGGTGTCTCTCCTAACTTATTCTAACCATCATCCGATGCCGAGGCTCTTTTCCGTGTCAGAGGTCTCGAAGCAGAATCCGCGCGATACGAACACGGTCTCAAAAACGCAGTAACGCCACTATAAGGAAGGAACAACGCGTCGTAGGCCAGTATGCTAATTCTTGGATTTTCCTTTAAACAAATAAAACAAATATCGTCAAAATGCACGCTCGTATAAAATTGCGAGGTTTTCATGCGAAAGTTGGTGCGTGCTTTTGAACGTTGTTGACCGTGCCAAATTAGCGATTTTTTGAGCCTTTACTTGGACTCGAAAAACAAAGAAAGCAAATCTGAGATCATCGAGCATTATGATTTCGTTAGTACTGCAAATATCTTCGAGCGAATCATTGTACCACGCGCGTTATCATAGAGGACCTAGAAAGAGCTACCGAGAAGAAAGAAGGATGGAACCTGTTTGTAATCAAATCTTTAAACTATTCTTTGTCTTCTATCTACCTCACTGATACATGATATGGCTGGAAACTTTATTTAGAGGTTTCATGGATATTACCTGAAATGTAATTGAATTGAACTAATGCCTAAGGCCACCAAAAGAGGTGATGTTGCATAAAACCTTCAAGCAAAAACGGTGCTCCAGTATTTTCCACTGTACGTTGCAGTGACGGCATCGCGGCCAGTAATCGCATTCTGCACGCTGCCATGTATCTCTACTGGGCTGTAGGATGCGTTCTGAACATGCGCAGTAGCTCTCTTCTGCGGAATAGCAGGCGACGCGTCCATGGCCCCTAACCCAGCATTTTTCCCCTGGGTGATAAGGTGCACACCTTTGGACAATATATGAGCTGAAACCTTCGATATGGACTCATATTGCTGCGCCTATAGAGTTCCCGCAAGCTTTAATCTCTCTCAAATTGTCCAAGGTGTTTAAACCTGGGGGGCTATGCAAGACGGCAGGACGAAGCGGGACATCGCCGCGCGGCTGCGATTGGTCAGCGGCGTGGCGCTGACCAATTGCAGCAGGTTCACGCTCAGACTGCTAATACATCGTACGAAAGTCTGCAGACAGTGCCCGATGCCTTCCCTGCATTGTTGGCCATACTGTCTGCAGACGCGTTCTAAGCACACATATGTCCGAAGGATCCAGAGATGCGTGAGGCGCGTGGGCAGATAACGTTGTCACCATGTGTACAGCGAACACCTTGCCCTTTTGTACGGCGTATACGAGCAGTCCGGCTGCGGCGTTAATGAAAGTCCCTCGGACTCACCCAGCAGCTCGGCTCGTAGCCTCTCGCCGCGCAACTCGCCAGCCCTCGCGAAGTCCGCCGTGCTGCTGTACGTCACTTCGGCCAGGTGGTGGTGGTGGTGGGGCAGCGCCATGGCCGTCGTCAGCGCCAAGTGACGAAAGTCGGCCGCCCCGCCGCCGCCGCCGGCCGTCGTCAGCGCCAGCGTGGACTCGGACTGGGCGAGCGGCGGCAGCGTGCAGTGGTGCGCGTACAGGCCCATGGTCGTGTAGATGCTCAGGTCCCTCTGGCAGTAGTTGCCTGCACTCTTGGTCCTCCGGTGTCCGCGGGCCCAGTAGCGGGGCGCTGGGCGCCGGGAAGTGCGAGTCGTCCCGGGACATGAAGCAGGGCGCCATCTTGGCGCTCAGGTCCAGGCAGCTGGACGCCATCGTGCTTGATCGTCTCGTGCGGCGCTAGGGTTCGCGGGAGTCTCGGCCCTAGGGCGCTAGGCGGACCTCCGCCTCAGGAGTCCGCGGAACCGGAGGTCTGGCGCCGGTCCGGTTGTCATCACGGCTGCGGACCGCGCCTGTGCAGAAGAGGACAAGGTCGTTTTGTATACACTCGCGCCGTAGCTCGAGCCCCGCTGTGTGACACATCGCTTCCGCCAACTCGCACACTGTCGCTAGCTCGTATCTGCGACATTTCAGGCGCACGCGCGGCTACGATACACGTAGAACCCGTACGGTCACTGGATAAGAACAGTGAAAAACGAACCACAAAGTATAGATGCGTGAACGCTATAAGCCGTATTGTAAGATATAGTAATTTTACAATAAAAGGAGTGTAGGAGAGTTTTCCCCCGATAAACAACGTCCTCCTCAATGCCCAATGCGTAGAGGTGCGCTATAATCGGTTAAATTTTTATGCTCATAACTCAATCAACGGGTGCTAAACACACACACAAAAAAAAAACATTACATTTACGATTTATGCGTGACCGATTTTAATCGAAAAATCAGCCACGCATAAATGTAATCTTTGGTTTGTCTAGTGTCTTAGGGTGCTTATAGAGCCCGTAGGTTGAATTACGACCATGGTTTAGTGCCCCTTTAATAGTTCAGAAGAAGCTTCTCCCACCCCTTTCCACTTTAGAAGGACGAACGTTGGGGAGGAGACAACCTCCCTTGCATCGTTCACTCTGCTAAAATGGAAAGAGGCGGGAGGTCACTAACCGTAAGTATCAGGCAGAGCATTGATTTGCTTACGCCAACCTTTGAAAAATAAGAGCTGACAAATGCTTCTCACTTTCCGTGACGTCATCAATGTGGTGCGTCCTTACGAAGTGGTGTAGTCAAGAATTGGTATTTCAATGTATAATGGTTATTATACGGGAAATTTTCAAACGCAAAGCGACAGTTAATACGCACTTTCGGGCAGGAATGTAATGAAAGAAAACTAATTCGGCGAAATCAGAACACGTCCGTGTTGCATTTTGAACAATTCAATGGCGACGGTATATCCCGCGGCTATACGTAGTGTAAGTATGCGAGACATCGCGAGAAGCTTTGAGCTACGGCCATTGTTCCAGAAACCCGGTAGGGACAAACCAAATCATAAGCAGTTACGTACTGGCGATTCCTAAGTGCAGTAACCTGAGCAAAAGTACACACACGTACCAAAAAAAAAAAAAAAAGAAAAAGCTAGCTTTAGCAGCGGCGCTTTTACACAGAACTCGCCCCAATCTTCCGCTATAGAATGCGGAGAAGTTGGCTTCTCGAACCGTGGCCGACGACATGCGTGTCCGGAATGCCCCAGATACGGAACTCGGGCGGAAATCTAAATCCAAGATCCGCGCGAATTAGCGTCATGGTGGCATCACGGCGCGTGAAACGCGAACTCGTGGGCTATGCTCGAAGAAAAAAAAAGACTCACTCGGAGCACACAAAAGAAGGTCCGGCGCGCTAAGGTCAAAAACATCATCAAATACGAATCCAGTGAAAGAGAGAGAGAGAGGAAAAAAAACACGGTCTGCCGCGTGCGTCACAAAAACAAACCTCGCGGATTCAAGGGCGACGGTTGACACGAGGCTGGAGATGAAATAGGTTAGCGGGGCCGCTGGGGCCGACGTAGAATGAGACGAGAAACAGCAGGACGAGACTGCAGATCAACGATCACAGGAACGCACACATCCATGTTGTATATGACACAATCGGTAAATCTGCTCGCCTTTTTTCGTCTATTAGCCCCGTGCGCGACCGAAAGCGTCGCTGTGGTCGGCCTTCCACGATTGGCCGAACGCTGACTATGACGTCGGAAAGGGGATTTATCATCGACGGAAATAAGAGGAATGAAAGAACTTTAATTTTGACGGTGTTGGCAGTGTTCCTTTGAGAGCGCAATGATTTCAAGCTTCCACCATGCTAATAACAAACACCATCGCACTTGTTGTTTGCAAGGTAATGACGTCACAAGGGGGAACCATAGGAGGGCGCCACCCAAACATCTCGCCGCTAATACAGTCAGTGACAGAATTAGAACGATAGGGCGTGTCTTTGGAACGCCCGGCCCCCAGCACGCGCTCTATGCCTTCCGCTGCGCTTTGGCTGTGCGCGAGGTGCGCGAGAGGCTCAAGGGGTGTCGAAGGTAGGAAGCTCGCGCTGGAGGCGATGCAACTGAAGCTCCGCCCTCTCACCTTGTCAATGACCATAGCTTAAAACTAGTAATCGCTCGCAATAGGAGCCACGAAAACCGCCTCAAGAAATACACGGGCCATATGCGCACGAAACATTATAAAGACTGGAAAGTTGCAGGTGCGGTCTATGACACAGAGCAGCGCACGCAAACAAAGACACTCACACACGGGTAAACAGACACACACCTACACACAAACAAACAACGCACACACATAGGTGCGCGCGAACAAACTAGCGCGAGGAGACCACATGTGCACACGAAAACAGATATCCAGCGCTTATCACCCGGGCGAAAAATGCCGAGTCACTGAGCTGGGGACGCACGCGCAGCGGCACAGCAGAGCAACAGCGCATAATCAGAAGGCGTTCCACAGCTTAGCAAACAAAGATGGCAGCGCGCAGAAGGCGATTTTCGGAAAGGTCTATGACACCAGCACGTTCACACGCAAACATACAGATAACACTCGTTCTATAATCATTTGTCTTTTCTGTACTCGCTTCAAGGTGCTCATTATGGGTCTCTGAGCCGCCGTTAGGGCGACAGCAACAGCTGCCACGATCCAATCGTATACGGGCCTTGTTCGAGAGAAGAAAGCAAACGAAGAGGGCAGTATACGCCAGACCGCTATCGTGAACGGCGTTTGATGAGGATCGTATCAAGAAACGGCGCCCATTGTAGCGCTTTACGCGCGACCCGCAAATAGGGCCTCCGTTACAGCAATCGGTATCCTTTACGAGGGCGTAGAGTACCGATTGCGACGGCCCGCGCCACTCGTTCGAGAAAAAGAAACGCGAGCGGAACGAAGCTATACAAAGGCGGCGAGAAAAACACGACACTTGTGAAGGCAAGGAAACAAGTCAGTTGTAGAGGCCCCTGTCTTCAAACCCCTTGCCTGTCCGTTTCGTTCTGGATAATCAGCGTGCCGGCGTGCGGTCGTGTGACTACGGCGTGATGAACGTGAAAGATCCCCGGCTATCCTATATTCACCCTTACGGGTCCACCAGACCAATCAGCCGCCTCCACTTCATCGCCTGACCCGACTCTAATGGCGCCTGGATATAGGCGAGAGCGTGATCACGTGACGCAAGAGAGGTGTATGACTCGTCCAACGAGGACGTAGCTTTTACCGCAGTCTCAGCTTAGGGGTGAACCGAGAGCAGCCATAGTTGGTGACAGGTTAAGGGTATAAGGTGGAAGCTCCTCCCACTTCTTCCCACTTTAGCAGAGCAAACGCTGGAGAGGAGACGACCTCCTCCCCAGCGTTCGCTCTGCGAAAGTGGAAAGAGGGGGGAGGAGCTTCCACTTAACCTGTCACCGACTATAGTGTTATTGCAGTGACCAAATTTCTCACCTACAGCGGAGATACCAGACGCCCATGGGGGGCTGACTATAACTTCCAGCTGTCGAAACAATAACACAACACAGTTACAATTTTAAGACACCTTAAAGGGGCACTGAAGTCATTTTTACCAAGTCCAAGTCCTATATTACAAAACCGCCTATTCATCTCAGGGCAATAGAAACACAAGTGGACTCTTTTTTCTCGCGGGCTACATTGTGCGGACCAATGAAAGCACTACAATACGCGCAGATTCCAAATGATTTTATTATAGCCCGTTTCGAAGAGAGTCTGATACGTACGTACACATTCAGATAAGACTCCCCTTTTTCTACGCGAGCGAAGCCATCGCTTGCAACCAGCAGACAAGCGCCCTTCGTCGACTACTTCACTCGGAAGAAAATTCTTGAAAAAAGTGGGCATGTCGCGATCTTTGAACACGCTTTTAAAGAGGAAATAAGCGACGCACGGTTGTCACCTCAAAAGGACGATCTCAGAATCTACTTCAGTGCCCCTTTAAGCCTATTGAGAAAAGGCTTTGAAGGGAAAGGCATGCGTCAGTCATTTATAGCACACACACGCGCGCACACGACAATCCTGGATAAATCCCTCGCATAACTCAATAATACTTGGAGAGGAGGAACAGCGGGTACTAATCAGAAGAGGAAACTGTCAAAACAAATTAAGTGAGCGAGGTTCGTGAAAGCACAACAGACGCCGTGGCCTTGCGCTACCTGAACCTTCCCTCCGTTACGTGCTCGGAGAATGAGATGGCAGTAACCTAGAACAGGACCCAATATCTACTGGCCTTACCGCAGTAGTTGAGCTTCACCTTACACGTAAACCAAGCTATCACAGTGCGTGAACTGAAATCATCTGAGAAGTGGTCCCCTCGGGCAAGGAATGCTGCGGTGCAAGAGAACAAAGGGCCGCTTTCGTATACTTCGAGGTAAACGCGTACACGCGAGTGCGAGCTCACGTTTCCTCACTCAGTAATTGGTCCGATTAAAGCTCCTGCACGAGCGAAAGGTCAGCGTTACGTCGCTCAGCGACGTAACGTTTTGTCGGAGAGCGTGACTTGCAACGGCCCTGTGTGACTCGCCTCGCCTCGAAGACATTGTGCTGTGGCTAAGAATAAATATAGCACGTTTGTAAGGAGAGTCATTTGTCTCCCGGGGGCTCGGATGACCCTTTTTAGAAAATGGGTTATCTGACTCTTGTTGGCAGCACAGACAATTTGCAGCTTTTCTTTTTTTTTTCTCCTCTTGCTTTGTTTTTGGAAGTTATCTAAAAGAAGGTTAATTTATTACGCACTCCTCCTTCAGAAGGAAATTTTTTTCGGAGTGGAGAAGGTTCGTCGGTCACGACGTGGAGAATATGAGCAACGGGGGTAATCAATCCAATTTTTTTTCTACCCACAACCTGCAGCGTCATGCGTTTGCGTGATCCCTAGAGATCTGCCATGCCAAAAAACAACAGTCTCAGAAAAAAAAAAAATATATCAGATAAAAAATGGCGGATAAAAGAAGCGCGCACAACTTATTATAATTAGATCTGAAGGGTTCTGAAATAATGCTTACGTTGCCTGAATACGTAAACAATAGTAGGAAAACAGGAGTTAAAGCACGAGAGAGCGTCCCGATATGCACGCTGAAGCATCAGTATTATGTAAAAAATCCACCCGGGGGCACATGCCTCACAGAAATAACAAGAATTAGATCCCCGATTAATTCTAAAAAGAAAGGAATATTTTTTTAAAGACAAATAAAACAAAAAGTTGGTCGCCTGCAACGAAAACAAAACAAAAGAAGTAGGAATTGTCGACGCTGGCAAAAAAAAAACAAAAAAAAAACACGATCCAACCTACTTTCTGGCACGGTCCCGAAATGACATCTTATTTTTGTCTTTTTTACACACGCGCAGGCACGCGCGCACGCACACACATGCAAAACAAAATAACAATTTGTGCGATAGAGTAAATAGAAACACTTAACAAGTAAAACAGCTATTGAAACGCGGTAAAAATAACGTGGAAGCACACACGGTACCGCCGCGTGAAGCCAGCAACAGCTGACGCCATTTTACGAACGCCGTCTGCTATAGCCAACGTTACTAAACCACTCAGTTGGGAAACTGCCATAGAGACTGCCTTCAAAAAGTGTCTCCGATCTGTCCACCAGCACCGAGCTAATGACGGACACAACGCCACCATTTTTCCCGCAGCGGCCATTCGAGGAACCGCACGTTACTCCTATTTTGGCTTTAATCGGCCATTCGGCGCCGAAACAGATACAGTGGAAGAGGTTACAGGAATGCCACCCCCGTCTCCCCAGCGGACGCGCCGCGTCTTGCTACTGAAGTTAAAATGCACCTAGGTCGGGACGCGCCACCTGCAAGCACCGCTGAGGCATATGGTTGTATAAAAACAATATTAATTGTGCCACAAAACCTTGCTAACTAAAGATTCTAAAAACATCACGCGCCCTTCATTTTGTACTAAACTCCAATAAATTTCATACAAAAAGAGTCTTTTCCGTTTGTTTTTTTCGCAAAAAAAGGCTTTTTAAAAGCTCAAGGTGACCACAGTACAGACAAATGACAAAGAGTGGCGCTGTTGTCGCATTTAGCTCGGTCTCGGTGGACGCCAGCGGACCAGGTTTCGACGGCGAGTTTCCCAACTGAGTGTTTTAGTAACGTTGGCTATAGCCAAAGCCGAACGCGGTATGTCAGATCAACCACCTCCGCCGGGCTCGATCGCCGTCGGCGATCGAGCTCCGGCGGAGGCGGTTGATCTGACATACCGCGTTCGGCTTTGGCTATAGCAGACGGCGTTCGTAAAATGGCGTCAGCTGTTGTCGGCGATCGAGCACCGGCGGAGGCGGTTGATCTGACATACCGCGTTCGGCTTTGGCTATTAGCGGCGAGAAGTTTTGGTGGCGCCCTCCTGTGGTTCCCCTTTGTGACGTCATTACCTTGCAAACAACAAGTTAGATGGTGTTTGTTATTAGCATGGTGGAAGCGTGAAATCATTGCGCTCTTAAAGGAACACTGCCAACACCGTCAAAATTAAAGTTCTTTCATTCCTCTTATTTCCGTCGATGAAAATCCCCTTTCCGACGTCATAGTCAGCGTTCGGCCAATCGTGGAAGGCCGACCACAGCGACGCTTTCGGTCGCGCACGGGGCTAATAGCAGACGGCGTTCGTAAAATGGCGTCAGCTGTTGCTGGCTTCACGCGGCGGTACCGTGCGTGCTTCCATTCATTCGGCGTTCGTTGCCATGGTGACGGCGAGGAAAGCAGACGTGCGGAAGAACGCTGCGGCGCAGCGATACCAGGTGCGTTCGAAGGCCCTTCCCGCATGCTTTTCAATGGGCGGAAGGCGAACAAAAAGAGTTCGAAATAAGGACTTAACGCAGAAGGCTGAATTTCTCCAGCGCCTCATAATTTGACGAGCCTTACACGAAAAGCACGTTTTTTTGGCCATCCCGCGTCCTGTTTTTTTTATCCGCACCATGGGTCTAAAGTATCAAACTGCCCTTTTCTTATTCTTCTATACTTGCGAGCACTCTTATTCCGCGCTTTCAAACAAGGTAGGTCAACTTTCCCCCCAAGTTACGAGTCACAGGTTTAACTTTTTTTTTCTTCTACATTTCTATCACGAATATCAAAAGGTAATATAGGAAGGGTTCCAGGCAAACTAACGACAGCGTTACTAGACATAAAACAACCTAGGTCTAAACGTAATACAACCCCGAGACTGCAGGACACAAACACACACAGACACGCACGCACACACACACACAGCTCGGAGCTGTGTCAAAGACTTCGTGTACGTGTGTCGTTTTTGCTGCCTGCAGTCTCGGGGTTGTGTTATGCCTAGTAATCTCCACCAGCTCGCTTGTGCTCAGACTTGCTGTCAGCGTCGCCGCCTGTGGGCAGGAAGCCAGCGAAACCAGGGTCGGTCAAGTAAAGTTTGCTCGCCTCAGCTGGACCCAAAAAATCCACGGTCCTCTTCTGTTTTCCTTTCTAGATTTTTTTTTTTTTTAAGGTGAAGAAGACAGTCCTATTTTAGTTTGGATCTTGGCACTCAACTTTCCCCAACGCCTTTTTGGAAGAAGCATCACGACCCAAAAGGAATGTCGGTCAGGTTTCACGAATCGCAAGCGCCGGGGCCGAAACAACACCGACAATGACAACAACAACAACAACAAACGAAAAATGGCATAACGACCGCTCGAGTCTCGACGCCAGAAGGTCTTCTTCTCTGCAGCTCGCATACAAAAAGAGCCGAAAAAACAACAAAAGTAATACCGAAATTGACACTGCGCTTCATCCACAAATAGTACGTCTCGCCAGTCTGCCGCGATGTCCTCCTCCCCCCCCCCCCCCCCCCTTTTTTTTTTTTCGGGGTTTTCAGGAACGCGATTGCGAATCCTCGCCAAAAAGACGTAGCTTTCTCGAGAAAATCTGCGAGGCGAGCTGAGTTTCCTCCGTCAGCACGTCCCCCGAAATGACAGACGTGGCGTCGACTACAACGGCAGCAAACAGAGCGGATGCGCCCTTCTTCCTCTAACACCCTGTGTCACCTTACAACGTGGACCGCAGTGGACGCTACGCGCCATCCCAGCCAATCCAGCGATCTGGACGTAACACGTGACTATGCGCCCCGCATGCCGCTGCGCCTCCCTTCCGGAGGTCACGTGACGCGGCACTGGATCAGCTCAATAAGTGGTCCCATATCGTGTCTGCTGACACATGTCCGAGGCCAGGATAAGAGCATGGCTTTTGTCCTGGCCTTACGTGGCTCGTGGCGTCTTCCGCGGTCCATCGCAAGGCGAACCGGAGGCCTCCCCGGCCGTCGCCGTGCATTCGGCGGTCCTGTGGCCGCGCAGAAACCGGCCTCCCACGCTATAAATACGGCCAGGACAAGAGACTGGCGACGAGCGGAACGGGCCGCAAACGACACCCGGGACGCCATCAAAGGACGGGCCGCCATCAAAAGGCGCATCTCCAGCTCGGCCGGAGGAGATAGCACGACGGTGTTATATGGCGTCCCTCGACAAGACCCGCAGCGCCTTCCAAAGTGTACTGTCGCAGTCAAAAGCTCACGCTCCACAAGGAGGTCCGGTTCGCCGAGAAATGAGACCGACCAACATTTAATTCCAATCTTAACAAACGTCCAACGAAAAGAAATGATTGGTGGAAACAAGGGCGTGGTTAGAATTCAATTTTTTACAATGTTATTGTTAGCAGACTTATAGACAAGCTAAGGACCAAAAGGAGTGAACAATTGACCTTGGGCTCAGTTCATTGTCCCTAGGTATTCTTGGCTAGGGCCCAGTGAGTGATTAACATAAAACCACGAGGGAAGCACTCCAGTAACTTCTAGCGGGGAGTCACCGGCACGTCTCTGCTCGTGAGCACATGCGCCTGCAGGCTCACCAAGGGTGTCGTCGAGTGCAAGCTGCGCTGCATACGTGCCTTCACGTCAACAACCAGGACGCCATGCCTGTGACCGCGTTGTTGTTGAGCGGGTGCGGACAGCGAACTTCCACCATGTTCTTTGGATACAAACAAAGTTGATCTTGACGAATAAATAAAGTCGCTTTACCCAAAGCTCGCGAGATTGATCACGTACGAATACTTCATGTTCCAGGGAACATTAAGATAAGTCATCGCTTTCGCAACGAACACGGGGTACCATAAACAGCCAATTTTTTTCGACCGCACATTTAAATAATGAAGGAAATGCGGCCCTAAACCTTGCTGCATGTGTTCTGGAATGTGAAAGTCAGCTCCCCTCACTTACTATCTAGAAAAATTAATAACCACAGAACGATGCGTCTCAACGACACAGCACTCACAGAAACTTCACCCCACTAAACAGCACGCGAGCAGTGCCTTTCTGACCTTGCACTTTCAGCCCAAAACAACGACGACCTTGACAGTGCATTGAAAGGGGAGGGGGGGGGGGGTGCATGGATGCATCCCATGCACCCGTCGCTCAAGGACGTCAGAACTGCGATCGATGCGGACATCCCGCTCGCCGAAATGTGCGTCCCCCCTTTTTGATGATCGGGTTGGAACCAATTCGATGACCTAGACGCATGAGAGGTTTGGTAAAACCGCTCCACCAAGCAAAAAAAAAAAAAAAAATACAGTATTTGCTTTTAAACACTTTTATTTGGGGAACCGAGTACGCAGGCTCAGCGAGAGAATAAAAACAGAGCTCGCGAGCGAATATCACTGTTGTCGGCAAAGCGTTGCAAGTAACGGTGTTACCGGAAACGTGCTACATTTTTCGGTAACGTAGTGATGTACTCGAACAGTAACGCGTAACGTACTTGCGTTACTTCTTTCGGGTAAGGGCAACGTAGTTACGTTGCTCGTTACTTCTTCCCAAATTAAGAAAGAAAAAACTACACTTCAATTATTTTCGCGGTTTTCGGCGCCAAGCCACGTAAATTTCTAGGTTTTTTTTTTTTTGGTTTTCGTCTTGGGAGTATTTAGGGGAAACCGTGCAAAAATATAAAATAGATATGTTCAGTTTCGGCATGAACAGTCTCCGGCAATATGAAAGACCCACTGGGAGCGCGTGGCCGAGGCGGTGGCTGGCGGGGGCGCTGCGAGCGCTCCGGGCAATTCCATTCTGCTTCGAGGGGAGGACGCTCACTCGGGGCTGAGCACAATCTGATAAGCTTTGCTTATCAGCTCACTCGTGCTCAGCTTTGGCTGAGCACGAGTGAGCGTTCTTCCCTCGAAGCAGAATGGAATTGCCCGGAGCGCTCGCAGCGCCCCCGCCAGCCACCGCCTCGGCCACGCGCTCCCAGTGGGTCTTTCATACTTGCCGGAGACGAACATAATGTTTCTTGAAATATGGCGCTTATGCATGCCTGTACCGTCAAAACAGTAAACCGTATTCATTCATAATTGAAAAAAAAAAAAAAAATAACGCATAAGTAACGTGCCTTACTTTTTATCGGTAACGCTAACGCGTTCCTTTTATTTTGAGGAAACGTAGGTCGGTAACGCGTTCCTTTTATTTGCAAGTAACGAGTAACGTATTTCGTTGCTTTTTTTCGGTAACGCCTACGACACTGGCGAATATTATGACGCAGATACATTCCCCAGATGGAGTAGCCGGCGCCGTTTTTAAAGCTTTCAACTGGTTCGACTCGAACAGTACTGCGTCATTTTAAATTTCTAATTTCGCAGTGCAAGAGAAAGCCACGAAAACTAGTTTTCTTAGCAGTGTTAATGTCAGAAATGACACAGCATAATTCGATTCGAATGACGCAGTGTCAGCCTCTCCCGTGCGGGGGTATTCGCATATTTTTTCTCTCTCTCTTGCAAGTTCCCCTTTCTCTCTATATCTCTCTTATTCCCCGTTCATAGATACGGTCTCAAACGAGTTTTTTTTTCTTCTTCGTTTAGCGTTGAACATTGCGATAGAAAGAATTTCTGTCCGGTTCCACCAATCCGCTTTTTTAACTTGATACGACGGAATTATTCGATGAAAACGAAGCGAAGAGTCATACTATAGACTCTAGAGCGAAGATGACATTTTGTTTACGCTATAGACGCTTTACAGCAGCTGTGCATGGGCGCCGCCATAACTGACCTTCAGTTTGTGTTGCCTCTTATTCCGTTCGCTTGACTTCATCATTTCCACTGCAGGGCAGGTTATTGCCATTTTAAGTGTTACTGTGTCCTTCCCCTCAGCATAGGCCGTTGTGGAGACTCGTCAACGCCCGCTTCAGTGGCTCGGCATCTCGGTAAGACAAGAGAAGGGCGGCTATGGCGGCTCAATCTGGCGCGTGTGTAAAGCGTCTATAGGTATTCGTCCGGAGGGAATCCTCAACCCTGAACGCTGAGACGTGTTTTCGATTCGCGGTGAGCAGTTCGCTAGGGGCGCTTCTATTTTTCTCACTATGGGCGGCGCACGTGCTATACACGCGGTCATGTTTTAATTTTCATGGTGCATAGAGCATAGCTTCCTCTATACTCACAAAGCCTGGCAGTTCGACGACGGAATCATAGAGCGCCCGGTCGCAGATATGGAGCGCGAAGATTTGAGAGCATTTCTCGAGGAAGCTGGTATTCAGCGCACAGCTTTTGCAGCGGCGAGGACCCGCAACATGGTTTTCGAACCCGACGAGAGAAGCAGTAGCGCGAAGAACGCGAGGAGCACGAGGGGACATTCCATCGCTCGGGAGAAGTGTGTTTCGGCGTCTCGCCGCAGCGGGGCGCCCGTCACCTGACCCTCCTATCATCCGTTGTCTGCCGCTCTACCTTTTCAATTTTGGCGGCCGCGTCTCGTGGCGATTTGCCAGGCTTTGTCAGTATAGAGGAGGCTATGATAGAAGCAAATACTTTATTAGGGGCAATACATTCCGCTCCGCTCATTTGCACTAGACAGAACGCCTACAGCGCCGAATCCAGCCCTAACGGAGAGGAGGTCCGCGTCAGTCCACGCGCATGTGCACGTGGATGGCCGCGGCGGTGTCGTCTCCGATTCCACCTAAAGCCCCTCCATGTTTCAAAAGTAGCGCGAGGTGCGTCGATGTACGAGGCACGTGCAACGTGCAGCCCTTGGGAAGATCATGGCGGCACAGCGCAGCAAAGTATTTAGCGCGGCACTGCGCTAGATTTTGGACGCCTTGTTCTTCCTAGAAGTGGCGCGCGGCACGTGTCTCGAGCATTTCCACAACAAAGAATTTGATATGTAGAACAAGCATCATCATCATCATCATTTACCGCCCGATAGCAGAGACCTCCCCGACGATAGATGGCTCTCGCCAAGCCCAGAAAATCTGTCCGCGCCGAGGCTATTGTATTTGAGAGGAGTGGAATGTATTCCTTCTAGTAAAGTATTTGATAGAATCTTGTCATTGCACGTGCTTGCATCATGAGAGGAAGTTGAAGTATCCTCATTCTGGGTTGTAAAAAAAATTCCACCAGGCGGCGATACCCAAACTTCTCGCCGTGAATCCGTTTTCTAACACCGTTCAACGCGACCATCTGGCGAGAGAGAAACAAGCGTGATTAAGGAGAATCTCGTGACGCTACCCTTTCGCAGCTGTGGACTGCAGCGACCGTGACGTAATGACTTGAGGCCGCAATCAGGCGCCGGCATTAGACTCACGAGCTCCAACTGATCATAAATGCATACGCTCGAAACGCGTGCTCACATTCTGAGAGTAAAGAAGGAAGCCAGACGCTTGGGGAGGAGATCGAACAGTCACGCCTCTAGCGGTGCGCTTCAGCTGTGGGGACAACAAACCGTATTTTCTTGTTTGTTTTTGATCCGAGAAATCGAAGATGACGATTCGAAGGCCACTCCTCGTGCGACAAAAGCACTGGTCAGAGCGAAGGGATCGTGCCCAGACCGTGCTCGGCCAGGTTCAATTTCTTTGTTATGCTGTGTTGGTAAACACCGGGCTGTGAGGACAACAAGCTCGATAAAGTGCCCCCTATAGACGTTTCCACTGTTTACAAAAATCACAGTCCACACGTGTTAAATCACAGTCCAGAACGCGCACGTTCGTCGCTTCGGAAAGCGAGCAAATCACGCGCCATACGCACGAACACTGAAAATGGAACCTGCCAAGTGACCTTTTTTGGAAAGGTCCGCCATATTTGAGGTCACTGTTTAGAGCGCATGCTCAGAACGAGCCCGCATTAATAGGCTGCCAAGACCGGCAATCTTGATGGTGCGGAATGCACGTGGCGAAAGAACTGTGGAAGCTCGCGTTCAGCACGCGCTCCACAGCCGAGCACACAGCTATGGCCGCCAGTGAATACTTCCTATAGTTAGATCTCCTGCCCAATACATCATTCCAATATTTCCGAGTCTTCAGCCCAGCGTGCGATCTCCTCAGCCCAGCTCGCGCTTGTTCGTCGCTTCGCAAAGCGAGCAAATCATGCGCCATGTATACGCACGAACATTGGAAGTAGAACCGGCCAGGAGGCCTTTTTGGGAGAGGTCTATAGGCGATTGCAATCGAGGCATCTGGCCGCCGCCATGTTTTTGCTCGTGTGAACAAGCACGTGCAAGTGCAAGCCTGCCAAAGCTACATTCACGCGCATGCTGCACGTGCTTGCACGCAGGGGGCACCAGTCATAAACGCATGTTTGCAAACGTCTATAGACGCTTTACACACGCGCCAGATTACAGCCGCCATTGCTGACCTCTTGTCTTACCGAGATACCGAGTCACTGAAACGGGCGTTGACGAGCCATGCGCAAAGGCCAATGTGAGGAGAACCCTTACAAAAATTGACCGCATCTCCACGTGGTGAATGATGTTGATTGGGGCGAAGCTCTGGTGGTGCTTGTCTGCGAAGACGCTGAGCCGCAGCATGCCGAGCCTTTCGTTCGTTTTCATCCATGTCAGAAAGAGAATGTGTGGTATGGAACGTGGTTATATACGCATTTGAGCATTTGACCGCAGCGCCCTCTCCTGTATAGACGTTGAGCGGCTACATGCAACGTTTCATCCATGACATCCCCAGCTCTTGAGTTACTACCACATCTCAGAGCCCCCTACTCGTCCCGCAGTCGTGGCCAAGTGGTTAAGGCGATCGACTAGAAATCCATTGGGGTCTCCCCGCACAGGTTCGAATCCTGTCGACTACGCAAACACATTTTTTCATATTTTTTTTATCATTTTTCATCATTTTTTTTTCTCGTTTTTTTTACCTTTTTTTTCCTACACCAGCACGTGAGCACGTGCTCGTGAGCACGTGAGCTCACGAGCAGGAGCACGAGCACCGGACGCCGGACGCCAGACGGACATACAGACATGGCTAGCCCCTAAGGCGCTTCGCCACTAAAACAGGTCTCAACATCCTTTTTAATTGTTTTAGACTTCTTACTGACTTTCTGTGACCCTACTGAATTCCTTTATAATCGTACTTGTTTTGATTATTGTCAAAAAAACTTTCAAAAGAAAAAATAAGAATTTTTTGGAGACTTATCTATAAAAAAAATAAAAAGAAGCTGTAATGACGTTTTTGTAGGTTATTTTCCAAAAACAAAACCAAAAGGAAAACATAATGATTTTTTGTAGACTTGTTTATAAAATTTTTTTTAAGAAGCGTTGTAATGACGTTTTTTAGGTTATTTTTTAAATAAAAACAAAGAAAACTTATTGACGTTTTTTACAGTATTTTATAAAATTGAAATTTTGTAATTATATTAAAAAAGATTGAGGACATTTTTTTAATATAGAAGCAAGTTTTGAAGAATAAAGGCTCATATTTTTTGAAAATATTGAAAGGGAAAAGACATTTTCAACTGTTTTTTTCCCTGTTGACATATTTGTAGAGTTCTAAAAATGATAGTAAGAATTACTTTGCACTTCTTTTTCTTTTAATTTAGGATACTTTTTTTAATCAGAGGACAAAGGCAAATGACCTTTTGCATTCCTTTTCCTGTTTGTATTGAATAAAACATTCTAATAACACGTCCGATGTAAACAAAATAAAATTAAACTTACGTCCCACGTAACATAAAAGTTTGCTGAGCATACCGTTACGTCCGGACGGACCGCTGAAACGAGTTAACCTAACCCACTCTCCCTCTTTTTCACGCCCGTAAACACTGAAAAGCGATAGCATTTCTTCTAGGAGCTGTTTTTGTGAATGTTGTTTTAGCGACTGCGCCAAATTATTATTAGTTGTACCAATGCCTTTTAGTAAGAGATAGTGTCCACGAACTTCGAAACACTGTTTTCCCCTCGACAGACTCCCGAGAAGGAGATGGGACACTTGGAACCTTAATAAGTGCTGAGGCGGTCAACGGCCAAATGATTATCTTCAATATGTAGGCTATATAAGGCTCAAGAGTAGTTAACGGGACTGTGATTCTGGTGTTGAGTCCTTCATGGTGTTCGTGTTTGTGTTCGTTTCTAATGTGTATTTGCGGGATGTGCATGGACCACAGGGACGCTATTTCCTAACAAAATCCAAAATATATATTTACAAAATTCCAGTGTCTTTTTTTCTTTTAACGTTAATCTGCGGTTCCGTCAAAAAGAATTCAACAATATTTATGTTGGAAGGAATTCTAAAAAATTTAAGTGGCCAAAAAATAAACTCTAAAAAACTAAAAAGATTAAAAAATTTAATACGATTCCAGAAAATTTTTAACAGAAATTCAAAAGAATTTAATTACAGATTTTTGTAAGGGAAGGACACAATAAAATCTAAAATGGCAATGATCTGGCCGGCTCTGGTAATGACGAAGTGAAGCGAACGGAATAAGAGGAAACAGAAACTGGAGGTCGGTTATGGCGGCGTCCCATTCACAGCCTGCTGCAAAGGGTTTTCACTTTAAAGGCCGACGTACACTTCGCGCTTTCCACTTTTGCCCGCCTCCTCCTTTCCTATATCTTCTCCCCCTTTTTACCCTGATCCAACTTGGCTCCCCTAGCAGTTTAGAAGAGGGGGGGGGGGGCGATAAGAGGATTATCTTCTCTGAAGAAAACCGAGGTTGTACGTCAGCGAGGCCGACGCTACATGCGCGAGCATATGTGTGGCTCTGAACAGCGCTTGGACTGCACGAGCGCGCGTGCTCGGCAGGGACGCTGAAAGCCCGGAGCTCGCTCTTGTAGCTTCTGCCATGCTCACACCTAAATGTGAAACGTGTATTCGCGACTTTCTCGCGTGAGTTGAACTGTGGTGGCGATCAAATCTACGCGCTATCTTCGGGAAATGGCCCCCCTATAGTACTGCCAGACGTTAATTCACTCTAAAGGTAAAAAGAACGATGAGTAAAAAATTAGGAATTATACGTGAACCGGAAGTGTGCCGGGGCTACCCAACAGATAGCGCCACTGAGTTTGTTGCCAAACAAAAAAGGGGCGAATGGAAAGGGAGCCTTCCCAGAAGACCGGCACAGCATGGACTAATGGAGGCTTTACAACACGACTGCCATGCTTGTCGTTCATATTTGGAATGCGATCTTATTGCAACTTGTATCAACCTTTTCGTGGTAAAGGCCCGTTCATACTCTTGCGACCGAGTAAGACCGAGAGAGACCAGACCGGTTTTTAAGCCTCTTGCGACGTCTTAGGACCGGAT
This sequence comes from Ixodes persulcatus, assembly GCA_013358835.2. Lineage (NCBI taxonomy): Eukaryota > Metazoa > Arthropoda > Arachnida > Ixodida > Ixodidae > Ixodes > Ixodes persulcatus. The sequence goes on along the minus strand of JABSTQ010009203.1, from coordinate 95,094 downwards.
ACGCTGCAGCGGAGCTGGTCCTAAGACGTCGCAAGAGGCTTCAAAACCGGTCTGGTCTCTCTCGGTCTTACTCGGTCGCAAGAGTGTGAACGGGCCTTAATAGCTAAAACCACTCCGGCGTATCATAAAAATACTTTTATCGTATCCCTCGCGATATATAAAGAAAGGAAAACAACAGACGAACTAGAGAAATGAAACAGAAAGCAAAGGTATAGCAGTATGAGAGCCGGATGATGGCAATCAAACATTGAACTCCCAAGTTTCGGGCCCAACCACTTACGTAGGCGTCTCTCCGAGACGCACGGCCAGCTTCCCCCCCCCCCCTCTCCTCCTCCCCCCCTCCCCTTCCCCCTCCCTCCCTCTTTCTACTCCGCCCCCCCCCCCCCTCCCCTCCACCCACCCCCCTCAGCGGCGCACGCACGAACGCAACGACCGATTCGCCGACCCGTAGGCAAACAACCGGTCGAAGAACGGCGGAATGAAGATCATAAAAGCACCTGAAACGATCAGAAAGAAGAGGAAGGCTGTCGAGCGATGGAAGGGGCATGCTCCCCGCGCCGCCAAGAGAGAGTCGACGTCCTTAAACTTCTCTCCTCGAAACTCGTCCCTCTAAAACTTCGGAAGAGTGCGCGCGTCGCTCTCCGGCGTTGTTCGCTTCGCTTTCGCTTCCTCTACGAGCCCTTTCCAAGCACTCATTTTTGTTGGTTCCCTGCATACTATCAGGCAGCAGAAGAGCGACGGTTCGATCGATAGTGTAATAACCCTTTCTCCGTAGCGCGCTCTGGAACCCACACATCTTGGTTTCGCGAAGGAGGCTTCCCTATCGAACCGTCACGCGAGCACTTTCGAGCGTGCAATGCCTCTAAACAAAAGCGAGGAGCTTGCGCAAAACCTCGGCGTGTGCGTGCGTGCGTGTTCAAGCCAGGTCCGGGAATGACCCTCGCACGATGGCCTCCTCAAGACTACAAATAAACGGATTCAGTGGATATTTCCACGAGGCGGAGTGCACAAAATGCTCCAATAGCGTTTCCCCGGCTGCCGCCTCTCTTTGCACAATAACGGATTCGTGTGGCTTCGACAACTTGAAAGCATCGTAAATCATTCCAAGTCCCAGAGATGCAATAACCGCCCTTCTAGTCGTGTATACTTCGCGGTTCGAGCTTGGCGTGTATCTCGTGGCGTGCACAGCACTAAATACGCGGTTAAAGCGTGCGTTTCGCATTCAGTACTTGAACGGTGCGTTTCAATGAAATCATTTAACTTAATTTATTGGTTCATACATCTAAATACCACGGGTCAAAGGCAAAAGAACAAGAGAAGACAAAAACGAAATATACTTTTTCTTGTACTGATGACAAATTGACAGCTATATTGATCACTTTTTCAGTAAATGAAGAGTCGGATAAGGAACAAAGCTTTACACGCAAAATTGACATGAAATATAAATGGATCATACTTCTTTGAGTGTGCTCTACCATGCATCACAAAAACGCAAGCCTGCGGGGGAAAAAAAGATTCTCGGTTGCTTAAAAAAACAAAAAAAACAACAAAAAAAACGGAGTCTCAGAGGAGCGAGTCTCCCCAGGGGGTCGCAATGAAGACGATGCCCATGACAACAGGCGTTGAAGGGGGTCCCTTTCGACCGATGAAAATTATATTAACAGACAGGGTGAGAGAACAGCCTTGCCTATCTCATGGATATGCTCGGCCTCCGGTAGGCTCCTTGCCTACTGTTAATATTTATATATACAGGGTGTCACAAAAGAAAATTTACACGGTCTTTTTTTACCGCAAAAATAAACTAGGCAGGTAGCGCTAGAGGTAACAACCTGATGGTTTCAGCCCGGACGGACACATTATTCAAAAGTTATAAGTGATTTTCTGAAAATTTCAATGGGAAAATGGCGGCAGACGGAGTTTTCGAACACATGGGGCTCTATGGCACCAGAAACCGAAAACGGGCAAAAATGGGCTCCATTTTCCCATTGAAATTTTCAGAAAATCACTTAACTTTTGATTAAGTTATCGGATCGGGATGAAACTTTGGCACCTGGTTGTGACCTCTAGCTCTACCTTTGGGCGGAGAATGAGCGTTCGGCGATGCCTAGTTTATTTTGCGGTAAAAAAGACCGTGTAAATTTTCTTTTGTGACACCCTGTATATATATATATATATATATATATATATATATATATATATATATATATATATATATATATATAGGTGAAGTAAGGTGAATAAAAAAACAATGGACCGGGAAAAGTTAATAAGTCAAAGATGCGTACTGTCGGAGTTACTAATTCGAAGTTTATTACGACGTTTCGAGCGGGGACCGCTCTTCATCAGGTTGATGAAGAGCGGTCCCGCTCGAAACGTCGTAATAAACTTCGAATTAGTAACTCCGACAGTACGCATCTTTGACTTATATATATATATGTTTTTTGTTTTTTTTTTGGAGGGGGGGGGGGGGGGGTGAGGGGGTGCGCGTGCACATTTGAAGCCTACAAGACGCGTGCTCAACGGTATGCTGAGTGCAAGTGTGAAAAAGGAAGACGTAGCGCGCTGCCTGTAGGAATGCGCTGCGTTTACGAGTAGGAATGCTCTCACATTCCTACACGTATTTACTTGTAAAATATTTTCGCATTCTACACGTAAATAAAAGTTACGTGTCGGAATGCTTTCTCATTCCTACACGTAAATTTTACGTGTAGGAATGCTTTCGCATTCCTGCACGTAAAATTCGGCAGACATTTATGAAGATCGTTTACGTGTAGGAACGCTTTCGCATTCCTACACGTAAGCGATCTTCATAAATGTCTGCCGAACTGTTTTCGCAGTCTTCGACACGTACTTTAACTGTTTAATAAGTTATATCGTACCGTTATCAACCCCGTCGTAAAAATTTGGGTCATCAGTTCGACGGCAGTGCGCTGTACGTCGAACTTAAGTTTTGGGGTGCATTTTATGGGGAAAATGGGTGTAAGACTACACCCTTTTTTTTAAGTGTTGGCTGGGCTTTTTTTTTTTGTGATACTGAATAACGGAATAACATCCATATTGAAAAACAGCGCGAATAACACACGGCCAAGAAGAGAACACACAGGACGAGGCGGGTGTTCTCTTCTTGTCCGTGTGTTATTAGCGCTGTTTTTCAATATGGATTCATACCAACTAGCCCAACTTTCCATTCTAGGAAAAACACCTTTGGACGTCCAAAATTGTCTAGATTCAGCGCACCAGGACAATCAAAAGTGCCAGATTCATGCCACCAGCGCTAGGGTACGCGCCTCTTTGCTCAGCCTGGTGACGTCAGAACATCTGTGTCGACGAAAATAATCCCTGGAGAAGGGGAGCAAGGGGGACAAAGGACAAACACAAATCTCCAAACACAGCTAGGTGACTGTTGCGCGACCGAAAAAATCCGCCTGGTCCCGGGATCGAACCCAGGACCTCTCCATTACAGGTGGAGCACTCTACCAACTCAGCTAACCAGAGGTTAGACGTCAGTAAAGCAAACGGGTTTTATCAGCTGCCACCAGTCTAAAACCAACAGTACAGATTCACGCGCGTTTGAAGATGAAAACAAGCGGATCCGCTTCGCGTTTGTGATTCGAACGCCAGTATGAATGCAGCCTATCCGCTCATTTTCATCATCTGCGCGTGAATTGTATCGCATCTTTAAAGAGGGAATCCGGCGATTTTTTTTATCTACCCCAACTAACTATATTTTCGAAATCGCCTGCCTTTACTCTCTCCGGCATGATTTTTAGTATCGCCAAATTCAGAATAGTTATTGTGAAATCGGCAAATGAAAATGCCGCCAAAACCAAAATTTCAAATATCCCCGCGCTTTTCAATGCCGTGACGTGAGGGGAAGGCAGGCTTGCGTTGCAGGCCGAGAGGGTAGTCTTAAAATTAACTATGCCGAGCATTTGTTTCGTGCTGCTGCGCGGGAGCTGGAGTGGGCTTCCAAAGCATTCATTTGACACCATGACACTGTTTGTAATCAGTTGAAAACAGCCCCAAAGAGTGAACCTCTGTCTTCCCCTGACGTATAACTTTTTCATTGTTGCCAGTACAGCCTTTCACTATGAAAAACACGCTGAAGACCAAAGGCAAATCGGGGCGGATGCGGTTGACTCGGCAGTGTGAATGCGGCGGTAGCGTCTTAGCTATCACTGCTTCGACGGCGTTCGAATTTCTGTAGTTTCTGCGTATCTTCTTCGTGATCTCGCGTTCCGCACCAGAGCAGGCACGCTTCTACATCTGCGACAGTTTGAGACGCTCACGTTTGTACTACCCAAAACAAGTGCTCACGTTTGTACTACCCAAAACAAGTGCTCACGAGTCTCTTTTCGCGGCGCCTCCGGGGCAATGCAGGCCTCATTTTCTAGGTTGGATTGACTGGAGGCGGGAGAACTCAATGACCTCCATGCCGCTCTCATCCTGGTAGCGACTATAGTCGGTACTGAATGCACTAGAAAATTCATCGGCAGGTTCTTTCTTCACGGCTCTAATTTGAGTGCTTAAAACTATTTCTTGGCTACAACTTATAATATGCAGGGTGTCCAAGTTTACTTCGCAAATATTAAACACACACACACACACACACACACACACACACACAAGAAAACGCATTTTTTGTGTGTTTACCGGGCTCGGCGTTCGCTAAAAGGAGGAAAAGGGGAGGAAGGGGGGGGGGGCATTATGATCGGGTGGCTAATTAATTAAAATGTATAAATCATTTTTTATTATTATTATTATATAATTTTGGGGGGGGGGGGGGTCATGCTGAAATTGTTTAGTTTTAGAGGCTGTCACTCTAGGCTAATCCAAAAGTTTCCATTTGTGGACTGGCAACCTGCTTCGAGACGTACAATTATTATTTTTTGTATTTTCTTTCGGTTGCGAAACTAGATGCACAAAGAGCGCCGCAAGCCCCGCCCACAGTGATGACATAAAAGTGATGTTGCCGAAGGGTAGGTCGTTGTCATCTCGGTGGCGTGTCCCTGGTGGGAGTGCCGAAGACACGCCGCCGAGACACGCCTAGCGTGTCAGGTGTCGCGTGCCAATTTATACAACTAAAAAAAAAAAAAAAAAAAAAACTGCGCTTATGTTTGGATTGGCTTGAAGTTAGCGCAAAAAAACTGACCCGATAGAACGTATCAACACGAAGAAACTATCAAGTCACATTATTTAGGGACTCATAACCAAAATAAAATGAAGAAAACGGGTGAAAAATATTTTCATTCTTTTCTCTGTGAGGCATTTGGTAGGACCAATGATTGGAGGAAAAACCTTTTCACAAAGCTGCACGAACATCGTCCAAGATATCCGAGGAATGGATCAGGCTCTGATACCGTCTCTCAGCATACGTCACACGAGAGACTGAGTTGGCTGCAGACATGATAACAGAGTTACTTGCGGACATGTGCCTAGAGCGTGTTCCAAGCACGTTTGCTTGTCACAGAGTCTCAATTAAGTAAACTCGATAAAAAAAAAAAACACTCCGAGATTAATCGAGAAATCACATAAGAATAAAAAAAAAAAAAACTAGGTTCGACCGGTGACAAGCGATATGTCCACGCCCGGTGTGAAAGTCAACAGAGAGGCGACAGAACGAGGGGGTTAAAATAAAAACAAGAAATTTAATCAGGCGATAAAAAGCCGCGCCCGGAGACACACGAAGAACTCAAGCAAACGCAACAGGCGTTCCTCCCACAACGCACTGACGAGACTTTGGGTCGAGACTACGAAGACAACAAACCGGACACAACTCCCCAAAACGCGCTGCTCGCAGCACACACTGCAGCCGGGAACAAAGTTCGCCGCCCCAAAGAAAACGAAAGTTCTGAGAAACGAAAGCCTCCACTGTTTGATTTATAAACTCCAGGGGAAAGTTCCAACGAACTCCGAAGACTCACCGACGGCATGGGCCCGACAGACGACGAACGCTGGACCTGACCGGCGTAGTGAACTGGTTGCTCGATGGCCGACGAAACGCAGCACCGCACGCACACACACACACACACACACACACACACACACACACACACACACACACACACACACACACACACACACACACTTCCCGAAAAGGGAAAAACCGACACCCGTAGGCAAGCGCGCCACTAAGGGCAAACCCCGAAAAGGCAACACTCCGGCAACCTGCCCAAAAGAATTCCAAAAACTTCGACTCACGGGAACAGACGACGGGAGGAACGAACGACCAGCCGATTTCCCGGCGCGTCCGGGGGGTCAGACCCTTTTCCAGACAAAACCGTGGCTTATATAACCTATGGTTCCCCCAAAGAATTTCACCACAGTCTACTTACAGTGGCAATGCTGCGGACATCGCACGCCCTTGCAGACCTATACCTGGAACTAACTATACCCGAATTTCAGTAGACACGTTTCTCTGGGGAAGGGGGCGCGAGCGCGTTCGCAAGACGCGACCATGTTATGATAGCTGCACCATCCAGGTGGCTCTGTAACGTTCGATTTCGCACGTGCCACGTTCGAATACAAGCATCTGTCAGCATCTGTAGATGCGCGACAACAAAACTTCTAAGACAAAAAAAAAAAAAAGAATTATGCAGCTCGCGGGCGCAGCGTTCCATTAAACATTTCTTTTAGCTTTCATATTTGCATTGCTTTACCTTAATGGCTTCCGTGAGCACGTATGTTTCCCTTTACGTAATAGCGAAACCAAAGCTGAAAACTCGGAACTCGCTCTTGTAGCTTCTGCTACGGTAGCACTTATAATGGAGGGGAAGAATGACTCACACGCGAGCCAAATATATTATTTTGCTCGCCTGGAACGCTGCTCACCCTGCCAGTGCCTCCGATGTCGAGGTAGGATGAAGTCACTTCCTACTCGAATCAAGCTACCCAAGCAAAAAAAAAAAAAAAAAAACCTTTGGACGACCGGCTTCAAGAAGGAGACAATGAGCTACGCAGCTCAGCAGCTATAGTATATGACTGCCGCTCCACTGACCCAGGTTTGAATTCTGCTGGGGCTCTAACTGAGCTGCCCGGCGGCAGAGACGCGAGCACCTCCAAAAATAATCCCATAAGTGGAAGCGGGAATCGACAGGGATGGATTTCAAAAAGTTCCATATGGGGGTTTCAGTGAGAAAGAAAAACACGTGCAGAACACAGACACAACCAAAAGATAAAGCATCGACACTAATCAATCAACGATAGGAGTATTATTTAAGAATTTCCATTCACTAAAGCCGGGGTCACAGTGCCCATACATCGTACAAAAGACGGTCGGCAAACACGAGTCACCGTAATATCCCTGGTTCGAATGTCGCGCGCCAAGTGTTCTCCTTGAACTCATTGCCACGAGGCATTCGAAGCACGGATCTCGCGGTGACTTGCGTGCGAATCTGTATGCAGACTGTCTTCTGTAGAGGCATGAGCAGCGTGACCCCGGCTTTAAGTTTCACAAACAAATAGCTAGTTCTGGGGGGCTATGTTGCACGTTTTGGACTCCCAGGAGACTAGGGAGAAGGAAGTGACGTCAACAACGCTCTTTGGATGTTGATTGGTGGAGTCGCTGATGACGGAATCTGCTAAGATACGTTCATTCACACCTACGTCACTTCCTTCTCCCTAGTCTCCTGGGAGTCCAAAACGTGCAACATAGCCCCCCTGGAAAGAAAAAAAAAAAAACACCCTACAGCGGACGAGTATGTATTGGTCTTCCAAATGGTCAATACGTCAGATCCCTCGACTAACGGTGATAAATTACATCTGTTAACAAAATCAAGAAAAAAAATTACCGTTTTTTTTTTCTTATAAAACCAGCGTATATGCTCTTTCGGGAGTTGGGGAGTATCCTTAATGCTCTCCTTTAATCCAATAATGCAATTTGAGATTGGCAGTTTAATTAATGCGCATTCATTTCCACGCCCACCCGGCGGGGCAGAAAGCCGGAAGCTAAACTCGGAGTCCACCCAAGTTCCCACAAGCGGGCGCTCTAATGAACCCCAACCATTCGTTCCGAAATGGGTTGACTACGCAGACGAGGGAAATGTCCACGTTAACGGAAAACAAGCCGCTGACGCTGAACTCACGCAAAGCCTAGTTGTCAAAATGCGGCCGTGCTGCAGAGTCCGTCGTTGTAAAACTACGAGCTTATGTACGAGGCAGCGGCCGCCACCTTACTTCCGTTTTGAAGCCCCTCGCATTATACTGAATTTACACCCTGTTAAAGGACCCAGATGCGATTAATCGTACGACTGCGAATTTAATTACTTGAACAGAAAAGTAAACGCACTAGCATAACTGATCAGGGCGCATAAAATAAGCAGGTACGTACACTTACCTAGTTTTTTTGTTTCTCCTGCAATCTATAGTTCACTGTATTGCATCCGAAGTGAGAAAACAATCATTAAAAAATCAAATATATCATATTTATTTGATTTAAATCAGATTAATTTGATTTATATAAGACTAACTTGATTTTTGAATCACTGTAGCTAGGAAATAGTGGGTATTTATTACTAGATGTATATATTTAAATGTGGCAGATTGATTGATCAATCCGTCCGATCACTGAAAACAATACAGAAGAATTACTGGGGGTTTGAAGCACAGTCTAATTAACAACCTGTTATTCTTGTAAGCCCCCCATATTAGAACAAAACCTTTATTGTTTTTTTAAGTTATAATTTGCTTGCAATAGCACATTATGTTGTTAACCAACGAAGTGGAAGGTAGAAAAAAAGTTTAACGTTCTGATTTGTTAAAAAATAAAAACCGCCTTTTGCTTGCGTTCATCAAATATAAAAATTTCCTACTGGATTACTCTTTATTTACATACAAAACGAATGCTCACAGAACCCGTGAAATGATAAAGTATCATAGTAAAACAGGTGTGATTTAAATCACACCTGTTTTACTATGATACTTTATCACGATGATACTTTATCACCTGTTTTACTATGATACGTTTTATAAAATCGCGTCGTCGCCAATAGACTCCACTATTCCCCCCCCCCCCTCCCCTCCCCCCATCGTCGCGATATCCGGCACGCAGGGCAAACCGGAAACGACCGACAGGTCACGTGGTTTACGTTGTAATCTTGTAATCATTCGACAAAAGTTGTCGCCACAGGGCGAAGCGAATCCACTTAAACGCCGCGGTTAAGGTGGATTCGATGCGTTAACTCAATTCGATGCGCTACGGTCACATCCATGTAAACACAGCTTGTCAGACTCCGTGGACCGGCTTTCACGAACAGAAACGAGTGAACATCCCACAAGAGACCATTCACGAAATCACTACCAAGAATGAATATGCTTCATTTCGCGAACAGTGTGCGGTGCAATCCAGTACATAGAAGTGAGAGCTACTGGCGACTCGGTCGGAACATTGTTTTTCCTGAACTGCTTTCTTAGACTCATTTTTGGCCGTCGCAAGCTGTAAATCTTTAGCGCAATTACGAATAAACAACTATATCTAACCCACAGCTCCGTGCAGTGGAACGAACTTTTTATATATAGCCCTAAGTGACGAACGTACAAAACTGTTCAAATACGAGGAGTCGTTCACCCGCTGCCACATAGAAAAGTCCGTATCAAAGTTATGTGACAAAGAGGTAGATGTTACGATGCACGCAGTGCCGTGTCGGCTTTTCGTAGAAGCGGTTCACTTCCTGTGACTTGCACGGAGCGATTCATATAAGCCGGAATCTGCCGACCAATCTGGATAGCGTACACGGTGCACAGTCGACACGTACATGGGTCGGAACGCGAGCACGGATGTAAACGCACGACGGGTACTTGGTCATTCGCAAATGCCCAACCACGGCAGTACTGTAACCACACGATGGAGAGAAAAGAATTCTATCGCGGGTTGCGATAACGTTCCACAGCAGCGTGTGACAAAAGTCGACACAAGACCAGCAAGAAAATGTTTACGAGTATCGCACCCGACGTCCCGCGAATCTCCGACAGCGTGAAAACCCATCAGCGAAGCAGCGGCGTCTACATGTGCGCCCATTCTCGAAACTCTGCGTCCCGCAGAATGCAAAGCGGGGCCGTCAAGACACGGCGGCGGTGGAGGCTGCGAGCAGGGCGCGTTTAAAATTCAGCAGGCAGCGGCAGCTTTCGCGGTTTTCCCCGGGCGGCGGACCGCCGAACGTAACTCATGCACCCCCCGCAAAAACACGCAGCACACGCGGCGATTCCCCGCAATCAATAAAAGGCAGGGTGGACCGGCCGCACGGTTATAGAGAGACTGCGGCGCGATCTTCTAATCGGCGCGCCCTGGAGCCTGCCATCCCCGTGATTGGCACTGCCGGACGTGTTGTCCTCCGCTCCTGCCTCGATGTCGGAACGGGGGGCAGTGCTAGCTGCACCCCGAGTTTCAAGCACAGCGAGCGCGCCCTCTCGTTTTCTTTTTTTTTTTTTTTTTCTTTCCCGACGCTCTCCCCAAACCCGCTCCCTGACATGGGTACGAGTTTTCGAGGTCGCGCACGTGCGTGGGTGTAGTCAACGCGGAATGTCAAAGTTCATCCGGAATGAGACGGCTCCTTTGGAAGCCACAGTACGGCCATTTTTTTAAGTTGAAGGTGGAGCGGTGAGGCTGTTGTTCTTTAATGGCTACCCTTCCCAACGGACGGCAGACTCCTTGAGTATAGATTGGTCCGCGGGTCTGGTGTCAAAGTCGTACACAAAGTCGGACACGAGGGACACAATCATAAAGGCAACTTTTAATAACTACTAAATAACAAATTTTAGAAATGGTTCACGGCGCCGGTAAGTTCTGGGCCACCAGTATTCGCATCTTTCAGCGATGGTGGTACCGCGGTGTGAGAATCGCGCTCCCTAGCTCCTGGATGATACGCTTTACAATAAATGAGCTTACCTACACCTTCCTGGCGTGAAAAAGAACGTAAGGCTCTAATACTGCAGTATATAGCAAAACTAGAATTACTTACGCGTCGCAGACCCAGCCTCGTATCGCTGTTCTACGACGATCATCCAGATGACAGCTATTTTGATAGGCACCAGTGCGCCCTTTATAGGTCGTGAAAGTTGCGAATACCGCTCCGTATGTTTGAACCGCCTAACAAACAGCTCGTTACTTCTTTCTGGGAGAGGTTTATTCGTGAGTTCCAGTGTCGTATACCCGGTGTCGCACAAGGATGATGTTCCCTTTTAGCCTGGTCCCTCAAGACGTACATTCGCCAACGTGCCAAATATTTGCGCAGCAGCCTTTCTGCACCAGCAGTACAGCTGCTGAAAGTATAAGGGGCAGCTCTGGTGTTCGTTCCATCATAACCCCCCCCCCCTTTTCCCCTTTCTCGCACGCACACACACGCACGCACGCACACACACAGACAGACAGACAGACAGAAACACACCCCACTGCCTGTTTTGATCTGGGTGAGCATTGTACCGGTGTGCGATCGTCCATCTGTACTGCGTAACGGACGTTAATCAAAGACTGCGGACCGTATATAAGTCGCACTGCACTGACTACTATATATATAGCATGAACCAGTGTCGCCATACACTGGAAGACCGACCTTACGCTGTCTAAACTATAACGCCTAATTTGCTTTTTGCTCTTCAGGAAATCCATTACATGCAATTACTTGCTTCTTTCCGTCACGGCTCCACGGGAATGCTGCATAAGCCATCATCAATTAGTAACCCTACTGGAATCAGTCTTTCCATTACCCATATACGGTATTGACGAGAGCTAAAATAAAACGGCAAGGGCGTGTTTCGTTTAAATTATTTACTAGGCACATGCTTCGCGGCAACTGTGCACGGGCGCTGACATAACCGACCTTCAGTTTTTGTTTCCCCTTATTCCGTTCACAACAATTCGTTATTATCACAACAATTCCTATTTACCGCAACAATTATTACCACGGGTTATTAGACTTTTCGATTCCACTGTGTCCTCCTCCTCCCCAGCCGAGACATTTGTGGAGGCTCGTCGACGCTCGCTTCAGTGGCTCGGCACCTCGGTAAGACGAGAAAAGGTCAGCATTGGCGGTTGTAATCTGGCGTGAGTATAAAACGTATGTAACTAATTAACTGTTTTTTTTTTTTTTAAGGAAGATTGATGCAGTATTGTAAACGGGAGTGCGTGATATTTTACGTCATGCCGTCGGATGGCACACACGAGCGCTTTACCGTGCTCTTTCAATGACGTCGTAAACATGCCGCATAGTATTCAAGGGCGTTCTCGCTTCGCATAGAGTATTTCCGTAATGTTCGACATACGAAAAAAAATTAGCGAAGTCAAAAAAAAAAACAAAAAAAACTCCCGAACCTGCACGGGCTACCTTTCTGCCCCCATATACACGGGGTAACTGCGCAACCGGGCGAGAATCCCTTCAACTTAGGCTTCATTTACTTCACATTTCCGGCACATGGAGTCTCGTCAGGAGAGCAAATAGCGCGCTCATCCCTCGCTCACACGTCCCTCGAAGCAGTGTCCGAAATTCAATCTTTTCGTTCACTTCCAGAAATTTCTCCGACTCGTCTTTCTTTCATAGGCCATAAACGGTTCATTCCTTCCCTCCCGCTTTCAACCAACCCCCCCCAAAAAAGTACAGGAGGATGCGAGAATGACTGTGAATGAAGCCCAAAGTTTCTAAGGCTGCGAAAAAAAAAAAAGTACAGACGGAGGTTTAAACACTGGAAGACTCGATAAAGGTATTGACGTCAGAGGAAGGCAAAAAGAGAGACAGGAGAAAAAAAAAAAAAAGAAAGGATGCCAGCGCTAAATTGGATTTGCCGAAGCGTTTACCGAATCCGTCATTACAAGTTCGCCTCCAGTGTGGTGATGCGTGCATATAGTTTTTGCCGTCTCAAAAAAAAAAAAAAAAAAAAAAAAAGTTCAACGACGAACACACTTTATTTTTTTCCTCCGACTTTAAAAGATTCTCTTCCTTCGCGATTGTGAAGTGCAGTTTGGAAAAGCCTTTTAACTTTTTTTCGTCTTGCGCCCCTCGTTGTCTTAGGGGCAAGGAGGGGAGCGGGGGGGGGGGGGTTACTTCCGCGAATGACTAAATTAAACGAGACTCGATTATTTATCGAACCGTCAAGTAAGTCGGATTAAGGCTGAGAGCTCTACAAGAATTAGAAAAATCGTTCAGCCTTTTCACTCCCGTGAAGAAGGAAGACCAGCGGAGCTGTACTCGATACACTGTGTGCTTGTTCTTCGTCGTCGTCTGTTTTTCGCGCTGTTTCCTACGATGAATTCCCACCAACGCGCCCAACTATCCATTTCTCTATTATACCTGGAATGGTCGCCGCCATCTACGACCGACAGTGGAAACCATACTGGTTGTGTGCTTGCCGCTGTCGCTTATAGATGGCGGTAGCTGTCCAGGCAGGTTTGTGTCGACATACACGGACACCATCCTGGGGAACCTAGCCCTTAACAGCTCCGCTGTAAAAGAATGGACCTAATCGCTTGTTTGTTTTTTTATAAGTACGTTATAAACGTTTGAGTCATCTCGATTAAAAAGAAAGCTAAAATCCTCCTTAAAATTGTACCGTCAAACACACTAAACCAAAAACTTAAAAGTACAGCTCGCCGACAGGAAAGGCCGAAGTTAATTAAGAAAGACGGTCGCCACCGGCAACGCCTAGCTGCAGGGCAAAACCGCTCCGAATCGCGCGCCGAACTACTCCCGTCAAAAGCACCGAACGTCTCCCTTCAATTAAACTTCCACACGGCGCTCCGATTCGTTCCCTAACGATCGTTAACAACGGCCTAAATCAGGCATCGCCATTACCGTTATTAATTCACCCACCAGCGAAACAAACGTCGAGCTACGAAGATGGAACGTTCCGCCTCGCGACGGCGGACGCTACGAGAGATCGGAACCAATCCAATGCCGAGTGAGTGTCACGTGACCGTCGAGAGGGGGGTCACGACACGCGTAGTCAGGTGATTCGTTCACACCGCTGGCTTGGCTTGGTTAGGATGGCCACGCCACGCAACGTCACCTCCCCACTCTGGCTGCTCCGGCAAACGTCCCGCGGCGGCTCGGGAACGAACCGTTCGGGTGGCTCGTCCGCGGCCCGCGAGGACGGCGAAGTGTAATGAAAAGCACGGCGATGAAGTCATCAGCGCGAGGCCATTAGGAAGTCACGGCGGCGAGGCCCTGGACGCAACGGCCAGAGCAGTAACGGCGCCGAGATCCTGCTGCGTTCATGTTTCCGTTCCACGATAAGAAGCAACGGGCTGGCGCACGGCCGGCGGCGGCAGAACGCTTCCGGAGCGATAAAGCCCCCCCGCGGGAACCGCGGTCGTTATACCGCGCCGCGTCGCTACGACGGACTCCCACGAAGGACGACGTATGCAGAGCGGCCGTGAACGCCACGCACCGTTACATCGATCAGTCGGTCAGCGTGAGAAGTGGGGCGGCTTTCGGTTGGCTCACTTTCGGTGCAGCAATCGCAGTCGCCTTTCCTGCTGCTTTCGAATGCTTCCGAGGTCCAACGACGCGATGCAAGCCCACGCGCTTCTAATAGCGATCACCGGCTATAAGAATGAAATATAAAGTTGTGTAGGAGAGTGACGACGACCTCGGCCTTTTTTCTTGTTTGAGAGGTCTTGTCATCGTAAACGTATATACGTCAGACTGTTCCGCAGGCGGCGGCCGCTCGAGGGAAACCGCGAACATATAGAAAGTTGCTTTGGAACCGCGAAACTGCGCTCTCTTCGTATCATGCGTTGGCATTGCGGATAAGGACCCAGAAAACGCGTACCTTCAATGTTTTGTCGTTGGAGTATCGGCGACAAAAGTGATGGCACCGAATAAAAGAGCAGCGAGGACGGGAGTAGACGCGTCTTATTTGCGGAGCGAAAGAAATCAACGGAGCCTGGCGGCCATGAAATAGAGCCGTGAAAGTAGGCAGCCGATAATGCCGGCAATACTAGCGGTCGGTGGAAACAATTCGTGCAACCGGATCCAGCTATCTATAGCTTTGAATCGTCGAACGAGAAGATAGTACTTTAAAATGTCGCAAGAGCGCTTTTGATGGAGCCGTGGCATGATTGGTGTCTGCCATTTTGAAGACCCTTCCGAAGCCACGAAAGGAACTGCTGAAGCACAAGAAGAGATACTACATTGTCAGCACAGCCGAAGTTCGTGACATAAAACATAATTTAAATTAAAAAAAAAAGAAACACGATCAATCACGGACACAGCTTGTCAGGACATAGCGGCATGGCAAATATTTATGCATAATATTGATCGTTTTATTTTGAAAATGTTTTAAGAAGTTAAACTTGTTACACAAATGTTTTTAAAAAAAAAATGTCTATATTTTTTCGTCGTTGATACCAGAAATGGGCAAGATTGCCCTTGCCCGTTCGGAGTAAGTGGTTTTTCCCTACACACGCGGCTGCGTTACGGAAAAGCAAGTTGGGCAAATATCGCGGTGTTTACAGCGCGGGTGTCGCTTCTCCGCATCACTTCAGTGTACGGTGAGAAGCGCACTCAACATGGCTGGACCGGGTTGAAGCCAGGAAACTTCGAAGAAAGAGAAAAACTGCTCAATATCCGAGTGCTGTCAAACAGTCAATGTTCGATGATAATGAGGTTGAATCGAATGGCACGTCACAAGAATCGAAAACCCGTGACTCGGTCAAACGAACCGTAAAGAACAGGCAGTGTGGGCGGGGACCGTGTTTTCAGTTCGGTATCGATAGAGAAATCAACTTTCGACGCAATATTGACGGAAGGGCCTCAACTTCGGGTCAAACATTTGACCAAACATTGAGGACTCTCCGGGAACATGGCGCCACAAGTTCATTTGCTGAGCAATCGAATCGCTGCGCCATCACGCTCATTCTAAGAATATCGAGTTCTTTCTGAGAGCAAGTGAACCGGCAACGCCAGAATAGCTTTTTTCCAGAAACATGTAAACAGACAGGCGTACATCTTTACCCGTATGCACTCTAAGTAATTGCCTGCCTAAAAGGGCGCACTATGGCGCATAATTAATACCGTCAACGTACTACGAAGGCTGAGGTTAAACGTCGAGGCGTGCGAATGACGTCAGTGCCTCCCACGAAGGGGGTTATTCTTGACGCTCTTTCATTCATAGCTCTGGCATGACCTCCTCCTCCACGACCCTGTTTGTTTGTTTTTATCCTTTTTTTTCTTTGCCTTGCACCCCAAATCTGTGTGTGCGGAAGCGCCGTGACATATTATTTATTCGCAAATACTGCCGATTTCAGGAATCGTGGCAGGATGGAAAAACGAACAAATACGAAGCATCGCAATACACTTGTGGCGATGCTTACACTTATATTCATATATCAGGACGCCGAAAAAAATGCACTTACAGAACCTCGATTAGTAATGTCGCGAGGAAGCCCGTTCCACTTGACAGTAGACCCTTCTCAAAAAATGAGCGCCATCTAGTAGCTGCAGCGCCGACTATCCGAGTGCGTAATTGTTTGGGCATGTACATTCAGCATTCGGCGTGAACTCGATCGGCTCAGCTCGCGTCGAGATCGAGTGCTGCGTCAGTGTTCCGCGAGGAGTCGTATCCAACCACAGGCATCATGCCCGAGAAATGACGACCACCAAAGGTTGCTCGATTGAACTTTAAAATAAGAGTAGAATTAGATATTGTCCGAGGAGAGAGAGAGAGAGAGAGAGTTAAAAAATATCGATGCCCGCCATCGATAGGGTGAGATGGCAATTGGGTGCCTACCTCGAGCGGGATTATCACTAGAAAAAAAAAAAAAAAGTTACGTATTTACCTCCATTATTTTAGAGCGCAGCTCTTAGGCGCCCGTTTCCGGGTTGAGCGGCGTCGCCGTTGCCGTCGGCGTAACCGCGCGCTGTATTATGGGACATTCCCATAATGACGTCACACGAGACGCCACTCAACCCCGGAAACTTTTTCCGCCAAATTTAGCGGGAAAACTTTCTCGCCAAATTTAGCAGAAACATTTTACCCTCGTGACGTCACGTGAATGAATGTGACGTCACGTGAAATTTAGCGAAGACTTTTCCGCTAAATTTAGCGGGAAAACTTCTCCGTTAAATTTAGCGGGGAAATTGACGTCACGTGACCTCAACACCAATTCAGTTTCCTCGCTAAATTTAGCGGGGAAACTTTCGCTAAATTTAGAAGGAAAATGTTGCTAAATTTCCCGCTAAATTTAGCAGGGATATTTTCGCTAAATTTAGAGGGAAATTTAGCGAAAATTTCCCGCCAAATGGGAGGGGAGCCGGAAAGGAGGAGGGGAGGGGGAGCGTACCCTCCCCTTCATACCCTCCCCTCCTCCTCCTCAAGAGCTGCGCTCTAATTCGGCATTAGAGAGAATTGTAAACGTATCATTTTTTTTTATACTGCCAGTTGATTAGTCGAAATAAACTTCGACGTCTGCGTGTACGGTTTCTATCTTGAACTGAGGCAAACCAGAGCTGTTTAGTAAACTCAGAGACAGATGCCTTCCTAATTTCCTATATGCGTTTAAAATGAACACAACAGCTGGCAGTATTATTATTATTACAGCATTAAATGCTTTTTAACGGACCCCCCCCCCCCCCCCCTTAAATCCAAAATTTTGCCCATCCGTCCGTCTGTGCATTTCCCGCTACATTTAGCGGGCAAACTAAATTCTTGCTTAGGTCAGGTGGCCACTAGATATCACGTGACCTATACATCAATTTAGCGGGAAATTGATGTTACGTCACGTGACCTACACACTAGTTAGTTTCCCCGCTATATTTAGCGGGAAAATTGATGTCACGTCAGCTATACAACAATTCACTTTCCCCGCTAAATTTAGCGGGAAATTTGATGCCACGCGATCTGACGTCACGAGACCTGTGGGCCAACGCGCTGTATACAAACGAGCCCCCACGAGGTGCGGGCAAACGCGCAGTTTCCGCACGAGGTGTGGGCACTACGCATGCGCAGAAACCAGATCCGCGTCAGGGGGACCGTCTGCGCATGCGCCCTGCCAATAGCCACGCCACCGCTGCGGCGTCACGTCAGCGCCGCCTGTTGGCGAATACTCCAATTTACTTTCAGCGTATGTCCTGTGTCCATCTTCTACTTTGTGTCCCGTCTATTTTGCACTGCTTTGCACTATGTCGTTCAACCAACTAGCCCAGCAAGCTACCCTGTTACAATTTAGTTTCTCCACTCAGTGTATCGGGGTATTTGATAAAGAGTCTTCACCCCCGGAAATGATGGCCTTCTAAATAGTAGTAAACGATCGCGCCTCGAATACTACATGTCACGCATTATAAGATTTCGGAGATAAAGATCTCAGCTAATTATTATTGTTATTGTTATTAAGCGTAAATACTCACAAGCATTTCAGAATTTCCAAGCTGAATGTACAGTTCGTTCAACACCGATATGCAACTGAGACCAACTTCCCGGATGGCAGGTGGATGCGGCAGGTATACGTCAATGTATACGCCGAAACTGAGCGACGACGCCGGGTGGAACTCCCACCCGACTTGGGGCTCTGGGCGTGGGGGAGAATCTCTCGAGAGAGCCCAGACACGCCAACGCTCACCCCTTGACATTCTTCTGCTCGACCCGAGAAGCTCGTCAGACGGCAACCGTCGTGCAGTCGGCGACGTCCCTGCGCTGAAAACTCGGCGCTCGCTTGCGTAAGAAGAACCGAGGAGCAATCGGCAAAATGGCGCGTATACGCCATGCGATGGCTCACTCTTTCCTGCGACGGTACGTCCGCTCACGTTGAATGTGAACAGACGTTGCGATTAGTTGCAGCGCCGTGCGCGACGTCGCGACATTCAATCGAGTCGTCGGGTCTCGCAATCGACTCCTCACAAGGGACGTAATTAGCGCGTCGAGATAACACCCCGACTTATTCTTAGCCCTTTGTGGCTTGTGTTGGTTCGAAAGCCGCAGCTGCGTTGATGTAGTGGAAAGGCGAACGCTGATAAAAAACACTAAACACACGTATAAGATTTTTTTTTTCTTCCCCATGCTTACACAGCTATATACATTCGTTCATCCCGGAGACCTGCAGTTAAAAATGTTATAAAATATCGTGTGAGAACAATACCTGAACGACTAGCAAGGAACATCACCCTGTAAGGGGTATGAGACCCTTGTCAGGCGTTTTTATTCTCCTTTTGTCCTGCCACCCCACGAAGTGGATAATAAATACAGATCCAAATACAATACAAACTCTTACTAGTCTCCGTTAAAGTTAAAATCACGAAGGTTCTTCATGGCGCGGTACCACTCTTCCTGTACACGTGTACATAGAATACTACCCGTGGCATTTTTTACGAGAGGACTGCGCGCGCACAGCTTTAATCGGCCTCCAGTGTACGGGCGCCCCCATGTCTTTCACTGCGAGCCACAGAAAGTTGTCCGCGAGTATGGTGAAATGCACCAAAAACCCGTGATGACA
Source organism: Ixodes persulcatus (assembly GCA_013358835.2). Taxonomy (NCBI): domain Eukaryota; kingdom Metazoa; phylum Arthropoda; class Arachnida; order Ixodida; family Ixodidae; genus Ixodes; species Ixodes persulcatus. Next base: position 75,680 of record JABSTQ010009203.1, on the reverse strand, counting down.
GAAAAAAAATGATAATCATAAATTACCGTTTGCCAAAAGGGCAACGAAGCAACAACAGAAGCTAATTGCTCGCAACGGGGAGATGTTCTTTCACGTGCTCCGGAGCAAAGAAAGACGCATCGAGGAAACAAATGGGTCAACGTGAAGGCCCGTTCACACTCTTGCATCCGAGTACGACCGAGAGAGACGAGACTTGTTGAAACCTCTTCAAATTTCTTAGGACGAGAGAACACACTGGCACGCTGGCGCCATCTATGCGGTGACCCTGGAACTGAATTTTACAAGAGCGAAGGTTTTGCGGGATTTCCGAGGCCATATGTGCGTAATACCTATAAGAAAGGTTCGTTTATAACGTTGACAAAGGTTTTTCGAGCCAAGAAAGAAAGGATAATGCGCGAAAGAAATACAAAAATATGCCGGACCGCCAAGTTTACACTGCTACCCAATAGATGGCGCCATTATGTCCTCTCGTTGAAAGAGGTTTCAAGGAACCCAATTTTAAGAGGTCGCAAGAGTGTGAACGGGCCTTGACCCTCGGAACAGTATATGCACCGAGGCGGCTAGGTTCGTGTCATTGCTAGTTCTATCATCTTCGATCGCAGTGCATTTACGGTATCTGTCTTGCGGATCGGTTCTTTCCTGTCGATAGCGACTGGCATAAATGATAAAACCCGGTAGTGGTTCGGAGTTATCGAAACAATTCCTAGCAACCCGACATTCCACGATTTTTTACGTTGTCACCGATTCGGGCTTAATTTAAGCAACCCTGAGAATCACAATGAAGTGTCGATCGACTTAATCTGACGTTGAAGTTATTCGACGCAAGCAAAGAAGCTTCAAACAGCGAAAAGGTAGCACTCTAGTCATAGGTTTCCCTTGTCATTCGGTCACCTCAAATGACAATTAGCCAAACGAAGGCGGAGGGATCGACGAGCCGGCTGATTTCGATCCTTCGCGCTCTATTCGGTATGCGCTGATTCGCCAATTTTTTAACTGCAAACAGTCTGAAAACCTTTTAAATGCCCGTGTGGATGGAGCATGGCAATCATCATCGAGAATTCACTCCCGCAACAAATACCGCCTCTTCTTTAAACGAGATATTTCACCAGTGCGGTCAAATTGCGCACTCAAAATTCAGCGACGAAGGACGCTGTCTCCTCAGAGAGTAAACACAAGGACTAGATTTGTTTGGGCAATGCTTCGAGCGATAAATGACTGATATTTTAATACAGACAGACTCTCGAGGGAGTGCCACCCAACAACATAGAACGCAAGTGATCCGTGATAAAGACCGCTCGACCGTTCCATACATGCGACGGACCGTGAGAAAAGAGTGACCAGCTGAATGGAACGCACAAGGGTACAGGGTGCGGCAATTAACATGAGCTGGACAAGCGGCGCTCAGGCCGTGGCGGTACAAAAGCCGAGCAGGGAGCCCCCAAATACGTTAAGCTGTCAGAAAAAAAGAAAAAAGATATAATCGAGTGTTATGTTTGTTTATGATCGCAGTCATGAATCAGCACACCGAAGGCACCGTATGCAGAATTTTACTCCTTTCGACCTGCACTCGGCTGGGCCAGCTCATACTGCCGCAGATTAAGCACAGAGGTGGTATTCACAGGGCATCATACTGAGCACGGTGTTCACAGCGCATGCTCAAAACGAGCCCCCCCCTTTTCTTTTCGTAAGAACTGCAATCTCACTATACTTCGTCTCACCTTAGTATGGACTATTGTTAGCCACGCGTGCTAAAAGCGCGAGCTAGTCGCTTTGAATGAAGCCGCGGCGGCTGCACGAGCGCTCGTGCAGCATGGGCTTTAGTCAAGGCAGTCAAGGCTGGCCGCTCGCGCTAGCACAGCCTTCGCGGTTAGTCCATGCTAGGGTGCCTTCATGTGCGCAAAAGGACATTGAGGCACCCTAGTCCATGCTAGGGTGAGACGAAGTATTGGGGAGGAGATCGAACAGTCACGCCTCTAGCGGTGCGCTTCAGCTGTGGGGACAACAAACCGTATTTTCTTGTTTGTTTTTGATCCGAGAAATCGAAGATGACGATTCGAAGGCCACTCCTCGTGCGACCAAAGCACTGGTCAGAGCGAAGCGCTCGTGCCCAGACCGTGCTCGGCCAGGTTCAATTTCTTTGTTATGCTGTGTTGGTAAACACCGGGCTGTGGGGACAACAAGCTCGATAAAGCGCCCCCTATAGTTCGATCTCCTGCCCAATAGTGCGGAATGCATGGCGCGGAAGTGCCGTGGCGGAGGCTCATCGTAAGCTCGCGCTCAGCAGCAAGTGGATTCAAGCGAAGCAGAAGCTACAAGCGCGAGCACCGGGCTTTCAGCGTCCCAGCCAAGCACACGGTGCAAGCGCTGTTCAGGGCCACATGCTCGCGCTTGTAGCATCGGCTGCGTCTGGACTTAAGCTGAAACGAAGTATACCTTGCGGAGACCCTTTGCCTTGGCCTGCACGTGTTCGGTGCCAAAGCCGACATTCCCTGCCAGTCTGGGGCCCTTTAAACCCCGCCCATTTTCGCTCACTCAATATTTCGCAATATTTTCGATGTGGAGTTTTCTGTAAATATTTCGGAGGGCATAAAATGTCGTGACTTATGTGCTACATTTTCGTTACCATGGGGTGATACATTCAAATAACCTATTTTTCGTTACTCTTTTTTTTTTTTTGCGAAATTTTGGAAATTTGGGTTTTCGCGAAAATTAGGTCGTTTACAGTCTACGGCAACCCCAGCACCCCAATGTCCGCGTGCCCAAGGTACTATCGCCGACAATATTAGCTGAAAACAGCAATTCGAGCTTGTTTTTATCTATACCTGCCAGTTTTTGAGAGAGAGCTGAGGTCTACAAACTACAAATGGAACGCGAAGTTGGGTACCCATTCTTCAAACTACACGACAAATCGAGAAGTAATAGAGCTTGTAAGGACCGCAGGCGCGAAAAAAAAAAAAAAGTCATGATCGGGTGGTTTAGCTCATACTGTCCCCGTGCGTCCGTCCTCGACTTTGAGTGACGGTCGTCGGCGCCAAATTTATTCATCCCAAATCAGCTCAGGTGCGACCCGATTTAGACGCTCGCTAACGGGACCCCGTCGAAGGCCAGGCCCGCTGGTGCGCGTTCGCTGGCAGTGGTCCCAGTCAGTCAGCCACGCTCCGGCAACGGACTGCAGTCAACAGCGGTGCGAAAGGGGCCCCCTCGAGAATGATGGCACGCCCGCATTCTTCGGACGTCGCGAAGAAATGAACGACGCGGCCGCACAACAGCGCTTTCTTTGCTCTTGGCGGGCAGATGAGGAGCTGGCCATTATTACGAGTCCGTTGGGAGCCCCACCGCGCGATCCCCTCCGCCGGCATCGATCAGGTCGCCAAGAGAGCCGTGCCCTTGAATGTCGGCCCGGGGTCGAAGACGGTCGCGGTGGGCACGCTTTCGGTCGCTGCACACTGGGAACGGATGCCTGTTCGCTTCGATGTCGACGCCGGACCGTTAGAGCCGGGCGATTACTTTTTTTGTGTGTGTTTGTTTCGGGAAGGAGCAGACGCGGCGGACGTCGTGAGCCCTCACTGCGACGTCAATAAATACTTGTTTCACATAGAGATACTCAGCCCCTCAATAAACACATAATTCCATGTTTTCATTGCTGGATAGTGTCGGCGGAGAGGCCGTAATAACAGTGATGGTAATTAAGAGTGACTCCACATTCCAAAAGTTTAAGGATTTTGGCGTTATCCACGACGCATTCGATTCATATCAATGCTGGGAAAATCACTAGGACCATGGACGGTTAGTATACCTTCCAATGGGCGGCGGCATTTGTAATTTTTGATTATCTTGACCAGTTACGAATTTGTGTGTGGGCGGATGTTTGGGTGTAAGGTGAACATCATGCAATCGTTCTTTTAGTTCTGTTCAGCGTGCTTCTGTGTTTTTCCTTATTGTAGTATTTACAATCTCAGATTAGTATGTATATGTTTAGTATTATACCCCGCACTATGTCAGCTCCCTCTCCTTCCTTCCAAACAACCCCCCCCCCTTTTTTTTTCTTTCAGCCTTTAAAGGTTTTTTTGATAAATACATAAAAGAAACACATCCGTGAGTGTGGCGACATCAATACAGCATTTACTCTTCGAATAAAGCAACTAGAACTACACCCCCCCCCCCCCCCAAAAAAAAAAAAAAAAAAAAAAAAAACTAATGTATTATTAAATTTTACCGTGAAATGCAACTATACACCAACTCATGTTTACAAACAAACCGGAGCGCAACTAGCGGACGCCACCGACGCCGCGCATGCGCGATGGGGTTGTGTGGGCAAGAAGCTCGCCGTCGCCCATAAACGAACCATTGGAATGGGATGTTGTCGGCGTCGGTGTGAGTCCCCGTGCTCTTTTTCGCATTGGAATTGTTGGTTCTACGTCTTCCTGGCAATGTCTGACTACTTGAGCGCCCTCAGCGAAATTAACGAGGCTCGTCACACCGCAAACCTTGGCGTGAATAATGTAACATGCGGCGATTCATTACGCGTGGACGCCGCAGAATGGACGCTAAAGCCTGATATTTTCAGTCATGACATTGCTCTGGCTGCAAAAGCCTGAACCGTAGCTGCGATACTGAAAATCGCAAGCAGAATCGGACTGAGCGAATCAGGCATAACAAGTCGGTTATGGCCACTGGTAACAATTACCAACATATCCTTATATCTACTGTTTACACCGAGCCTACTTACCTGAAGCAACCTTCAAACTTAAACGACTTTTGAGGTCTGCACTTCTTATTGCAATTACCGGGTCAACGTTTGGTCTACGAGCCGCTGTCGTTTGAACGAGCAGACGAAAAGCAGAAACGTTTGAGAGAGCAGACGACAGCTCAAAGGATGAGGCGGCCGTTTGAACGTGATGACGCACTGAACGTAGCCCACAGGTGGTCCGTGCAACTTGACGGTTTTCCCGCGTTCATGTTGGAACAAAACAAATAAATCTGACGACCACAGGTATCCGTGAATTCAATCCAAAGTGCTTCCCACCCAAGCAATCGTGGTCCGACGGCGTCTGTTTTTTTTTCTTTTTCACGGCCCCTATTCCCGTTCTCGGACAAACCGAGCAGGCAGAAAACGCACGGAAACTGACCTTGAAACCTTTTCCGACTCTTTTGGTACAGCCCCAGTCTCGGCAATTTGACGGGAAGGCAGGTTTTTGTCCAGTCTCTTCCAAAGTAACACAGGAATGTATGTGCCCCATGGCATCTTCCGCCCACAGCCCCAGACCGGAAGTGCGCCCGACGCGCCACCACCGCGCCGTGACGTAACAGAAATGAGTTCGTGAATAAGATCTATCACGGAGAGAAAGTAGCGCCACCTTCCGACATTGAGCGAGCCGTCACGTCATAGGCCACAAAGTTTCCATAAAGTTTGTGCAACAGCCAAGAGGTTGTTCCACATAGTAGTTCTCGCACGATCACGCAACCCCCTTCAAGAGCGAGAGCGACCAACACATGCCCTCATTCCCAGCGAGAACATGGTGTCAACGAGACTTCATTGTTTCCCCATGATCGAAACAATCCGCCCATTCCACTGCGGGGGCACATCAACAATTCCGCCGTTTCTTTTTCCCGGCAAAATGTCTCCGCTCCGAGGGCGGACGTTTCCAATCCAATTTCCAGCCCGCTACCTCAATTTTATGAAACCACAACGTGCTCTGACATAAAGCCCTCGGGCTGCGTCAGCCACCACACCAAACAAAACCCAAAAGAGATCAATATAACGCGATTCGTCGCCTTTTTTTTTTTTTTCTTTCTCGGCAGTGTATCGATTTGCAACGAGTTGCTAGCCCCGCTAAGCGTCCGGCATCCCGTCGTTGCGGCGAACGGCCGCGGGTACACGATTAGGAAAGAAGAGGCAGATAATAAAAACGACCTCCTTTGTACCTCCCTCAACCTCGAAAAAGACGTTCGATCGAGCTGCTCAATCGAACCAATACATTTGCGATGCTATCTGAACTCAATCTCTATGTTCCCGGGTTCAAATGAAAGACACGAGGCAACCTCGCTCGGCGATAAAGGGTAGGCAGCAGGGACATGACAAAAATAGCGAGTATACATAATGCAAGGCTGTACCACGCTTCCCACTAAGAAGTGCTTGCCTCATAAAGCAGGCTGTACAAGTATGTTCGTATCGAAACAAAAACAATGATCACAAAAGAGAATGCAATTTATCTGTTTTCAGTGATACATCTATACTCTGTGATACGTAATCTCTGTATCCAAGCATCCCGGTGAACTCCGCTTGACAGCCTTGTGTCTTCTATTCCCCCCCCCCCCCCTCCCAATTGGCTAAGGTAATATGCTGAGAGGGTCTTTCGTGGTGGTAATGGCGAAAGTTGTAGTCTTTAAATGCAATGGTTAGATGGTACATTCCCTCCAGCGAAAAGTCGGAGGTTTAATTTAAAAGGCAGAGCTTTAACGTGCCGGAAATCTCTGTAGGCGATGCCTGCCGCAATCAGCCTTCCTTAAATTGCGATCGCCTCGCACGGATTGGAACCCGGCCAAGGAGGATCTGTAGGTCAGCGCTTGGCCACAGAGGCAACAATCCGCAGAAACACAATGGTTTCACTAGTTAGGTAACGTTAAAGATGGTGTGTTGACATAGCAAACGTTTCCTTTAGTTAATATACAAAAAGAAAAAAACAACAACGCGAGAAACAAATTGTGTTACCGGTATAGGCTTTTTAAGAATCAATACAAGATTCTCAATACTGTACAGGTGTCGTGGTATCGTGAAGAAAATGTAGAAATTAACTGCTACATAAATACCCCCCCCCCCCCTAAAAAAAAAAAAAGCTTGTAAAAAAAATTAATAAACAGCCGATTTGTTCGAAGCAGCTATCAGCTGCGAATATTCTCCACGTTGGTGTGAGATCCAGTCCGAAGCTCTTGCTCGCCTGCAGCTTGGTCCTGGACCCGTCCTAAATGACCACGGCTCACCATTCCGCGCATTCGTGGCGCGGGAAGCGCCATCACCGACCGGCCCCCGGCAATTTGCGATGGACAATGGGACAGCGAAGCCCAGCAATTGGTAGCCAAACAATCGCGGCTCTTCTCCGAAACTAGAGCGACTGGAACAGCGCATTCAGGGTCCAAATTACGCGTCGCTCGCGCACCAGACAATGGCCCAGGCAGGCATCGTTCCGAGCGTAAACAAGCCTGCGACGATTAGACAGCCAAAAGACCCTACCATGACTGCACTCACGAAAAAAAAAAAAAAAAGAAAAGAAAAGCAGCAAAGTAAACGTGTTTTTTTTTTTTTCGGTTTTAGGGCGAATTACGCATTTAGCGCGTTATCGCGGAGCATGCAGCTCACTTTTTCCTGCAGTTTTCACAGTTCCAGTAGGCTTTCTTACATCACACGGTTTCCTTTGTATTCCATAACAATGAATCCGGTACTGGGTTTATCATCGTAAAGTTACTTCACCTGCTTGTCTATGTTTCCTTTTCCTTTCGTCGGCTGCTCTCGTTCACGGAATGTTCGCGCCAAATGCAGTTATGCTTGTGTTCTGGGCTAGCAGTGTTCTGCGACTCAGCCGATATGTGGCAGCCTTCCAGGACTCACCTCCGCCCGCTTCGATCTGGATGAGCATCGCACCCGGACGTGAGGTCGCTTATCACAACTGCGCAACGAACGTTAAAGACCCCAGGCCAGCAATCGTGTTGTACCGAAAACTGCACTGGCAAAATTGCTTATCGTGAGCCAGCGCCGACACACTCTGGCGGACCAACCTCAGGCTATATTGTATACCTGAACATTTAAAGGGCCTCTGACACGCCCAAAAAAAAAATTTTTTTTTCATGCTAGGCGTTAAAATGGCATATCAGGACATTACAAAAAAAATTGTTTAACTATAAAGTTTCGTAGTTTTTTTTTTATAAAAACAGAAATACGAGGCCCAATTCAAAGTTCCCGCCAGTGCATTGTGACGTAACAGTGTACCGCAAGGCAGTGGCGTCACGAGGGTCAGCGGCACCCGGGGCGGTAGCCCGCCGCGACACCCCCCTGAGCGCTGCAGAGGTCCGCCCCCCCCCCACCCCTTGTGACGCCACTGCCGCAAGGTGTCGGGGCGGTCAGAAGGGAGGCATTGGCCTACGTCACTAGAAGTGGGTTCGCCGGAAGTCACGTTAGTTTCACTCGTGCTCTTCGCGACCATGCCTAAGACTTTTTTTTTTATTTTTGTTATTCTGCTCTTTGTACGAGCGATCGTAGAAAACGAAGTTTCAGTTCCACTAGCTTTTTATTGCTGCGCCGTTGGTTAGTTTGCGTGCTGTAAAAGTTGAGGACGAAGAGTCAGTGGATCGACGTGATGGAGATCAATGATGAAAGCGTTGCGAGTACAAGCCAGTGTACGGGTGCATGCCGTCAGTCCGATGATACAGAGCTATACTGGGCACAAAACAAGCTATCAAGGTTTGAAAAAAAAAAAAAAATTAGAACGCTCGCAGAAATTAGGATTGCTAGCATACGACACGCCCAATCGCGCATTGCTGAAGGTTCAGACACCGAGGTCGTTGAATCATCGGATACTCTCCAGGCTGAAGATGGCTGCCATCTAAAGAATACGAACTGGTGATCGTGTACCAAGTACAAATAAACGTCAAGCATAAAGTACGTGTTTTGTCTAGAATATGAGTAGAACTTTACTAGGTGCACATGCAACCGATGCGTCGTGCCGCTGCTGCAGGGAGATGGGCAGGAAACTTAGACCTGCAGTTGAGGTTTCACATAGAGACCTGTGAGTTTTAGTAAACTTCGCCTTGGGTTGTAATCTTCATCACTAAAGTGCCTCGAGCCTATCCATCGCCTACCCACGGATTCTAATAGCTGTCCTGCGGGAACCGCAGTCAGCCACCGGTTCATCTCTTGTATGTCTATCGGAAATGCATGCAGTGTGATCTTTTCTTCAGTTGCTGAAATACCGGGACAGTCCCTCACACAGCACCTTCTAGGCATTGTACTTCATCACGTCAATGGACCTTTTGTAGAAATACGCGGTGCGCATGCGCGGAGTATTTGATGCGCCTGGGTTCGAGAGTATCTAGTTCCAAACAATCCGCCATCTTGCATTTCTCGCCTTTGAGCGCCTTGGAGACCCTCGAGACTCAAGTTTTGATGTTGCGAACAAGGTGAACACGAGTCAACGTACTCACGACGCCCATTCTAGATTACGACTTGCATCGCAATCATGCCGGTAAACTGTGTAGCCTTCGGCTGTCGGAACTATTATCGCCCGGGTTGTGGAATGGACCTTTTGTAGAAACATCGGTTCGAGAGTAAATAGTTTCAGTACCCTCTCTCTCTTCCTTCTGGCCGAGCAAAGAGGGAAGATGGTTTCGTTGTGTCGACTTCGGGGCGGAAGATTACGCACGATGGGGACAAAGGCTAGTTTGGGGGAACCGTATCTAGGTCACAGCGCCTCAATGGATGAACAGGATGTAGCTGACGTTTTGAATGTGGAACGGGTGGGAGAGGCCTTGCGCGCGCGTTGTTTTCTCGCCACTTAGCCTCGAACCCAGTCGCGTGTCTAGGAGGCAGCACATATTCGCCAAGAGGTCCATTCACTGAAACCTTTTCTGCTTGGATTGCTCGTGGAGGTGCGGTGAATAACAAAAATATTTAAAAAAATATTACACGCGCTCGCGGTAAGCACGAGCAGGGATGCGACTCACGTGACTTCCTCCCTTCTGACCGCCCCGACACCTTGCGGTACACTGTTACGTCACAGTGCACTGGCGGGAACTTTGAATTGGGCCTCGTATTTCTATTTTTATAAAAAAAACTACGCAACTCTATAGTGAAACAATTTTTTTTTTTTTTTTGTAATGTCCTGATATGCCATTTCAACGCCTAGCACGAAAAAAAAAATTGTTTTGGCTTGTCAGAGGCCTTTTAAGTATAATGCCCCGTTCACACACTTGCGCTTGACTACAACCGATTGAGACAAGACGGGTTTTAAGCCTCCTTTGACGGTTTACGACCGGCTGCATTGCTGCGCAGGTGGTCGTAAAGCCCTGTTCACACACTTGCAACCGAGTACGACCGAGAGAGACAAGACCGGTTTTTTAGCCTGTTGCGACGGCGGAGGACCGGATGCGCTGCTGCGGATCAGGTTGTACGTCGTAAGAGGCTTAAAAACCGGTCTTGTCTCTCTCGGTCGTACTCGGGTGCAAGTGTGTGAACGGCGCTTAAGCCGTCACACGAAGCTTTAAAAAACCGGTCTTGTCAGTCCGTTGCAGTGAAGGGCAAGCGTGTGAACGGGGCTCAATTTGCTTTGGCGACTGTTTTCCCTCGGAGCGACGCTGCAGCAAAACAAAGCAGACAGCGTACGTGAGTGTAAACACGTAAAAACACACACTTGCGGCACCGACAGACCGCCAATAATAATCCCCCGCTCATCCACTTCTACTTCCGGTTGCGTCGGGTGGGATCTTTTGACAATTTAGTTTCTCTCACTTGCCGGGCTTTACAGTAATTTCCTTGACGCGAGAGCTAAGCGACCGTTCCTCGACGGCTAGCCCAATCATTGCAAACAATTTAATTAATGTCGCGCAGCGCGAAGCCGGGGTTACACTGCTTATACATCATACAAGAGGATGTTTGCATACAGAATCTAACGCGAGTCACCGCGAGATCCGTGCTTCGAATGCCGCATGGCAATATGAGTTCAAGAAGGAAAATTGGCCCGGGGCATTCGAACCACGGATATTACGGTGACTCGAGTTTGCAGACTGTCTTCTGTATGATGTATGAGGAGTGTGACCCCGACTTTACAGATACGCAGCACTTACTGTATGCATGACCATTATCGCAAGGTTATCAATCTATTTTGCGACTCAGATCTACTCTTCATCTGCAGTACTGATGCTCATATTGCGTGCCACGGTATCCCACGAAACCAGAGTGTCGAGTTTGTTTCGACCACGCAAGGAAAAGTCTCAATCGACCAAAGCGAGAATACGTATTTGGGAAAGACAATCGGGGTTTAACGCCGGGAAATTGCTACTACAACCGAGATGGCCGCATTTCTGATCTAGTAAGTTGTGTCGAGAGCGTTACTCCACGAAATGGGTCTATTTTGTGCCCGCCAGGCAACTTCGGCGTGAAGCTTATATTACGCCAATACCAAACGTTCCAGTGTATTGGCTTAACATCATGACAAAGTGTGAAGTGTACACTAACGTACACAGTGGAGACCTCAGCTATAGCAAACCAAATCTTGTGTTCGAGACAGTACAACGAGAGGTTACCAATATCGTTTGTGTTCGATTTTGCTTCCTTCTCCAGAACGAAGTTTCAATTATGTTATAATATGTTACCTGACTGGACAGTCACAGTTACAAGTTAAGAAGCTTACAGAAGATAAACAGTGACAAAGCAATAAGTCGACAAAAACGAGGGAAGTCGCCCGGCATCAGGCGCGCAGCCCCACAATGGGCACGGCGGAGTGCCCCCATGCACAATGAGCGCAACCTTGATTCCACAGACCTCAAAGACAATGACAGACGCAGAGAACAAAACAACAATGAGACGGCCGACCTTGCCTCACACGCTGGCAGAGGCAAAACGAGCTGCGCGGGTCGACAAACAAACATGACGGGGCAACAGGCAGGCGCGGCGAAGTCGACGTGACGAGGACGACGGTCCCTGTGCTCGTTTGTCTCGATCAGAGTGGGCTGACATTCCAATGACGTCTCTGTACAGCGGACCACGCTACAGGATCGAAGCAAGTTGCGGTCCCCTGGCTGACACATCGTGATGTGTAACGGAGTTTGTTTTCGATAAACAAGATACGGAAGGTCACTGTTGTCGTTAGTGTTGCGCCCCAGTGCGCACGTCGTGCGTGTCGCGCATCCGTAAGCACGGGCGTGCACGAATTTCGGTCGACGACAATACACAGAGAAGCTGAGGGAGAGGGATTAAGAGTTCGCGGGAACGTCGGCGTGCTGAGCTCTGATTGGAAGGATTAGTGGGTAGAAGGAAATGCTATCTGTCTTTGTCCCCACTGTCTTTCTGGAGGGTAACCGGACAAAAGCTCACCCGTTTTTTCACAGAGCCGGACAAAAGCTCACCTCAATTTGTTTTTTTTTTTTTTTTGCCGGGCGAAACACGGGCTGGGATAAAGTGCGGATGTGATAGACATTGCACCATTTTTAGGAGAACTGGTACCCCATCCCATGCAAAGGTGTGGACAGATAAGCCACAAGAGGCAGAGAAGCAACGATTTGGTACCAAACTTTAGGCCATCTAAACTGAGTGGAGCTGATAAGATCAAGCTTGCTTGACTCAATGTATGCCGCAGCACCCTTGTGCCACGTCCAAGAAACTTTGCGAACCGAAGTTTTTGAACCCGAAGAGTGATCGAAGCGAAGTTACCCTTTGGTGACCTCGCTTTTTTATTGTGCTTATGTCACGCTAAACGCGCACATAAAGGTTAGGCAGAATGTCTCTTCATTACAAATTCATTAACTTTTGGGGGGCTCAGGGTAATATTTGAAGTGAGTGGCTAAGAAAATAAAATTGTTTCCGTCATTGTGCGTCGTAAATGTATTTGAAATCAAGGATTATCTCAGGGTGATGTGAAAGGAAAACTGAAGCAAAGCTGTATTATACAAACCATCGAGCTGCGAATTAAAAAAAAATATTTTGAAAGAACAGGAGTAGGGCCTTTTGGATAAATGCAAGACAGATGACCACTTTAGAAAGCTGTGCAGGATTTTGGATAGGCTGGCGTTCCTTCCACCACAGCTTGCGCCCGAAGGACATCAGGGAAAAGTCTACCGGTGACATCGGCGACCTGCTGGACTACTTTGATTGCACGTATGTCAAAGGCCCCTTCCGTGATACTTCTGCTCCTTCTGCGGCGGCACCCAGAGCGAATTCATACTCTTGCTTGACTGTGCGCCGAAGACGACCAGAGTTTCCCCGGAACGGTGAAATATAGGGTCTAGGTCAACTCGTCGAAAGCCGACTCGTCGACGGCCAACTCGTCGGCGGCCCATTCGTCGAATAGGCCAATTCGTCATAGGGCAACTCGTCATAGGGCAACTCGTCGAAGGAAAACTCGTCGAAGAGGCTAACTGGTCGCCGCTGTTTCAAAGCCATAATACATAATATTTGTCCTGAAATATTACAGCAAATCCTGCCCTATAGTAATGCGTAGCATCGCCGCACGGTAATGGACCTCCAGTGTGTTCTTTCTTGTCGAAGATGACAACTTGCAGCTTTCTTCGTTTTCACGGTGCCGTGGGGAACGATCACTGCGTCGCGCGTGTATCATTGGGGCGCGTGTTAACCTACTCGGCCCACCCGTTCACGCCGCTTCGCGGTGACAGTCTGCGGCGGCTCATAACAAAAATGCTAACCCACCTGGCCCACCAGTCACGCAGCTTCGCTTCGAAAGTCCTGCGGTGGCTCATTATTCAAAAATAGAGAAAACCAACAAAAGGAGAATCCCGAAACGAACATTTCTCAACTTGTCTCAATGTACTGTCCTGTCTTCGCCCTCTTGCAATTTATCTTTCCGCCTCGTAATCTAAGAAAGGCGCTGTCCCTAGTCCAAACACAAATAAAAATTTAGGTCAAAAGATAACAAGGAACTACGAACTTTTACCTCGGACCGCCATTCAACACATTCGACGAGTCGCCCTTCGACAGATTGCCCCTTTCAACAAGTTGCCCTTCAACGAATTGACCTATTACGAATTGGCCTATTCGACGAATTGGCCGTCGACAAGTTGGCCGTCGACGAGTTGCCTTTCGACGAGTTGGCCGGATCCCGAAATATTTACGACGCCACCCTTCAAGGTAAAGACCGGACAAACAACACCTGCGAAGGATGAAATTACGGGATGCAGAAGCTTGTCGGCCACGCCCATCCAGGCGTCTGGTGGCTAATTGAAAGGCTACAGCAAGATCAGGCGCTCTTTGCCATGGCATTGACACAATTGCCCGGAGAGGTGAGCCCCCAGTGAAGCCGGTGCGAAAAAAGCACTCTGCACCTGCAGTATCGTCTGAAAAATATTTGCGACGGGTTCCAGGAACAGCGAGATCTACCAACACAGCTGGAGGTGGTAGGGGACTGCATTCGCTTTTAATCAATCGATAAATAAACTTGTTTCCACTCTAATAAAAAAATACACGCGCCTGTCAGATTTAATTTATCGTTGCAATTAAGTGTCGCACACATGCACCTAAGTTGTCTGCACTCGTGTTAATACCAACATAAAATTTTCTTCTGGTGAGCTTTTGTCCGGGTCTGTGAAAACATGGATGAGCTTTTGTCCGGTGAGCTTTTGTGCGGGATTCCCCTGGCGCGGTGTGTCGCGTTCGAACGTTGGACATGGGCGTTCGACGTTCGAACAGCGAGTAGAGAGGGAGAGAGATTAGGCTTCTGTGTGTGTCTACCCACTATCCCTCCAATCAGAGTTCGGATCTCTGACGTCCCCGTGCGCTTTTATCTTCCCCTCTCCCTCAGTTTTTCTCCGTTTACCAGGATGTTCCACCGCAACAACGTCCGCAGTAAAACTAAAAACAAAAAAAAACACAAAAGACATAAGAAAGTAAATTGCAGTTTGAATTGCGTGTTCATACTTTCAACGTCTGGATGAAACACACACCCCGTCTTCACGATTGCCCACTAATCGTAACCAGATGGTAATGTAGAAAAAAAAAAAAAGAGAGACAACAAGATAAAGTGGGAAAGAAAAAAAAAAAAAACGGATACCGAGGAAATGCGCTTGCGCGTTCTCCTTCGTTGTTCAAGATTGCACTCGCATTACTCGATCTCCCGAACCTCTTCTTACGCCAGAGGGAGTGGCTGTCCTCCAAGAAGCAACGCAGCTAAGTGCACTTGGGCCCCTAGTTCGGTCCTTCCACAACAGGGATTACAGAAATCGGCTTAATTTTTAGGCCCGAGCAAACCCGGAAGGCGCTCTACTACAATCCAATCCAGCCTCGAGATATGAAGAAGGGCCAAAGGCTGTATAGTACCGCGTCGTCGAAAACATCCTCAGAGAAGAATCGAAGGAAGCTACAATGGCTTAGCTTAATGATACGCATGTAAAAAAAAAAAGAGGAAAATAATAGGAAAGAACAAACGATAGAGTTATTATAATGTACGCGATGCAAATGGAAGCAGACGACAACCAGTCTACTTTTGCGATGCTCCTCTACATTCCTATGGAAAAACGCGCGTGCACTTTGTTTCTTCGCCGGAAAATAACATGGATCGCTCTAGTTATTCGGGTCCTATCGAATAGTACCTTTATTATCCTCGTAAAAGTGCAATTGCTTTAATTACAGTATTTTTCTTCATCGGTGAACGACATTAACCTTCGCTATATTTAAGGCATAAACCTCTGTTCCATAGCAGTTGTGGGAAATCGAGCGACTTTCCAAGCAAAATAAGAGTCGAAAGGAATGCAGAGTGTGTTCAAGGTTCGCCAGCATTGCGGTGACGTTAATGTAGTTGCTAATATGCCAGTTCTGTCACTATATGAAAATGACAACGTCGAGCATCTTTACCAGCGGTTAAAAACATTCAAACGTGAGGAATAAGGAACGTACGCTATGAAAGTTGTCTCTCTATCATTGTCTACGCCGGGCAGCTATCATCGGGCACCTGTTCTCTGCCTTCACCCTATCTTCAATGATTTCGAGCGTGCGGGTGATGTTTTGAACGGAGAACAAGCATCTTAGCTCATATGCATGAGCATGAGCGAATAAAGCAATCGTTATTTATTCAAATCGGACCATATTACTTGGCCTTCGCATTATTTTGATCGTCTACATGCAAAGAGTTTTACTGATCCATGTTACTGCGTAGCTCTTGCGTCTGTCTTGGCTTTCCGGCTGTCCTTCGTTCGTTTGGCACGTAGATCCCCCATGCAGAAAAGTGCCGACGCCGTGTTCGCGCTAACATAAATGTTCCAAGCTATTTACTACGTTATAATTATTCGTAATGTTTGCTCTTTTGATCAAGCGCGGAGAAAAAAAAAAATCACCCACTTTTCCTCGTAGAAATGCATTACCGGAAGTCAATTTTCGACTGGTTTCTGTCTGCTTCAATTTGCAACAGCACACCAGCGCCAGCTCAGCCTCTAGCGTACATAACATCTCTAACAAAGACCAGGATACAAACTCAAAACAAGAAATAAAGAAAGAAGAAAAAAACGGAGAGCTATACGATTATCATTGTGATCATAAGACGGGACATTAACGAGCCACGAAAACTACGACCCCTTTGTCGGCAGGAACCTTGCACGGGTATTGAAATGGTTAACAATATAAAAAAATAACAAAAAAAGCAATCACAGAGAACGGCAAACTGTAATCGCTGCCGTTAAATTGAAATCCAGTCGGAAACACCAAGCCTCGATTTTCTTCTTTTTTCATTTTTTTTTTTTCGTGCAAAGGATATAATCTTCCCACGCGACTCAAGTTCGCCCTACTCCTCTAAACCAAATTGAAAACGCGGATCCCTGCGACGCAATGTCATCTGTCGCGTAAATGTATATAAAAAGAAACTGTTATCGAAATTTCAATTTGTATATCGGGCTATCGTTTGTCCGAAAGAGAGCGACAAGGGTAAGGTATAATAACAGCACGACGGAAATAGCTGACAGCAATACCGATGAAGGCGCGTCTACGGGACAGTCGAACAACTCGGAACGCATTAATGCAGCGCAATAAGAGAACGGAGCAATCTACGATTTTCAGAACCCTTTGCTCTAGAGCGTTTCTAACGCGCTATCACTGCGCGAGTCCTCGTTCATGCACGTTCTTAGGGATGTCCGCGAGCACCGGCTCCCACCAAAGGTTCGAGAATGAGACAGCGTGTCGTCAAATTGTATTTTACACTCGGGTTTCGGTATCTTCAGTCTAACATCATCAGAACACTACCAGTTACGTCAAAGATAAATCACTCCGTAATTGGCATTCGACATCAAATCAAATTTGGGGGTTTTACGTGCCAAACCAACGACGGGCATCTGGCACGCCCCAGCGGAGGACTGAGGATTAATTTGGACCACCTGGGGATCTTTTGACGTGCAACCGAAAGCTCGGTTACACGGCGCCTCCTCCGCAATAAGCCTCCGTCAGATTGCGGGCACCTCGGCCGGGATTCGAACCCGCCGAGGTGGCTGCATTCGACATCGGCTTAGACATAGCGCAGCGAATCAGACAGTGACCAAACACACGTACGCTATCCTCCTCTTTCTAGATTATCTACCCAAAGATTGTCGCCATATCTCGCTTCGATGTGCTACGGTCGCGTCCATGTAAACATAGCTGGTTGTGACAACTATATGTATGATCCTGGCGTATAATAGAAGTCGCTCTCCAACTCTTTTCAACACTAAAGCCGGGGTCACCGTAATATCCCTGGTTCGAATGCCGCCTGCCCAAGTTTCCTCCTTCCACTCAATGCCACGAGGCATTCGAAGCATGAATCTCGCGTTCGAATCTGTATGCAGACTTCCTTTTGTATGATGCATTAGCAGTGTGACCCCCGTTTAATACAACAGAACAGTAAACGTAGCCACTGAGGCGATAACTAAATTTTGAACCCCGTTTTCTTCTTCTCACGTAACTGTCTACATAAAAAAAATTTGCAAGTGTGCCGTATTTCTAATCAATTTCAGATTTTTTTTCTTCTTGCTAATGATATTGGATCAGTCGGCTTCATGTTATAGGGGCCACCATCTCTTTTTATTATATCATACATCGAAAGATAAAACGCGTATAGTCACGAGATATATGCTATGAATTAATAGGCACCCTTTTTCCCCGTTTGCTAAAACGTTCTCACAGCGGTTTTTTAGTATACCATTCACGCGACTGTTTTTGCTGATGTTGTTTATAAGCCAATGGTACGTCATGGGCACTGCCTTTTTGTTGCGTAGCCATATGGAGCCTGACGGTACTGACGACAAGCGTGGATTCGAAATATAACCCTGCGAAATATAACGTGCAAATTGACGCTATCTTTTTCGGGATTTCGGAAAAGCATTCAATAGAGCATATCATGAAAATTGGCCGGTTGAATTTACAGCCCGACATCACAAAATGAATTCCAGAATTTATTAATAGCAGGTGCCAGAGTGCTCTAGAAACCCCCGGTCATCAGGCGACCCCCAAGGATTCGTATTTGGAGTGGGCGCTGCTTTTAATATACACCAACTCATGTTTACAAACAAACCGGAGCGCCCCTAGCGGACGCCACCGACGCCGCGCATGCGCGACGGGGGTGTGGGCAAGAAGCTCGCCGTCGCCTATAAACAAACCATTGAAACGCGATGTTGTCGGCGTCGGTGTGAGTCCCCGTGCTCTTTTTCGCGTTGGAATTGTTGAATCTACCGCCTTCCTGACAATGTCTGACTACTTGAGCGGCCTTAGCGAAATTAAAGAGGCTCGTTACACCGCAAAACTTCGCGTGAATAATGTAACATGCGGCGATTCATTCCGCGTGGACACCGCAGAATGGACCTAAAGCCTGATTCACATGGTGAGGTTCTGCTTGCTATTTTCATTCAAGACGTCGCTCGGGCTGCAAAAGCCTGAACCGTAGCTGAGATGTCGACGTCGACACTGAAAATCGCAAGCAGAATCGGACCCAGTGAATCGGACATAACAAGTCGATGATGGCCACTGGTAAGTGGTAACAATTATCACCATCTCCTTATCTACTGTTTACACTGAGCCTACTTACCCGAAGCAACCTTCAAACTTAAACGTCTGTTGAGGTCTGCACTTCTTATCGCAATTACCGATTCAACGTTTGGTCTACGGGCCGCTGTCGTTTGAACGAGCAGACCACAAGCAGAAACGTTTGAGAGAGCAGACGACAGATCGACCGATGAGGCGGCCGTTTGAACGTGATGACGCACTGAACGTAGTCCGCAGGTGGTCCATGCAACTTGACGGTTTTCCCGCAGTGCATGTTGGAACAAAACAAATAAATCTGACGACCACAAGTATCCGTGAATTTAATCCAAAGTTCTTTCCGCCCAAGCAATCGTGGTCCGACGGCGTGTTTTTCCTTTTTCACGGCCCCTGTTTACGTTCTCGCACGAACCGAGCAGGCAGAAAACGCACGAGAACTGACCTTAAAACCTTTCCCGACTCTTTTGGTAAAGCCCCAGTCGCGGCGTTTTGACGAGAAGGCAGGTTTTTGTCCGATTTCTTCGAAAGTAACACAGGAATGCACGTTCCCTATGGCGGCTTCCGCCCACAGCCCCAGAACGGAACTGCGCCCGACGCGCCACCACCGCGCGGTGACGTAACAGAGATGAGTTCGTGTATACATTAACAGCTTGACGGTGCATTTGCCATGCCCTATATCCCATATGTTTGCCGACGGCCGCGTTATTTATCAATCGTTTATTAATGTTTATCGATGCTTATTATCGATATTGACAATATTATAAATATTATCACTATATTATCAGTATTTTATCAATATTAATGTTTCTCTCCTATCAGCCTTGCAGTGGCCTTATAATTACGTACAGAAATGGTGAGACCGTTGGCTGATGGTCGACACTCAACTCTTCTAAATGTAGATTTAAGTATCATTATTTACTTCCGTCCCTTCAGTTCGCTATAACGTTCCAGTGGAATGAGCATGATCATATAAATACCTCGGTGTCACCGTGTGCAACGATCTATCGTGAAGCACGCATGTCACCAACCTCATTTCATCAGCAAACAAAACACAGGAATGCTTGAAACCTACGCCGCGTCTCCGAACACGCGTAATTACTCGCCCGAATCATTTACGCATCTGACCGAAGCTAGATTACGCGCTTTTGCAATCTGGAGCCCGCACCCACCAAGCCTATCTCACCAACGCACTCGACGGCCTTCAACATAGCGTTGCTAGATTCATTCCCTCTTTATTCATACAATAGCAGCATATACTCCCCGAATCAGATTTCCTGAAGCTTTCTTGCCGCCATCGCACCACCAGCCTTTGTTTCATAAGTTAATTTTGTGCTCCGGTCGGCAGAGCTCTCCTTATATCGTTCCCCGGCACGCACACCTCGGCGCACCGATCATCCACTTCACGTGGCCCCCACGTAGCCGTACGTAACGTTTCTTCGAAACATTTCGTCTTTCTACGGTGCACGCAGCTTCAAATTGAAAGGGCTTTTCTCAACACGTCGCTGCATGCCATCATTGGCCGATCCAACCGCCTCCACCCATTTCAGTTTTGATTTGGATGAGCATCGTACCGGCGTGTGATTGCGTATCCCCACTGCGTGATGCATGAAATATATCAGGGTAGCGTCTTACCGCACTGGCAACATTTATTGTCTATATAGTAAACCACTGTTGTCATACCTAAAACACAGAGCGAACTTGCGACGTCTAAACACGAACGTCTCATTTGCATTTTTTTTACCTGCCAATTAGCCTTTATAGAAAATGTAACCACCCTTCAACTCGCAAGACATGTGGCACCCGTGTTTGATTTTTCTGTCACCCTACTGTCTATGTAATATCACATCATGGGAGTCTCCTATGGTAAACTGAAGCGAAGCGGGTGCGCCAGTGGCGCGCAACAGTGCATCGCCTCAGTCGACACTGCAGCGTGCGTGTGCCCGTCGGTCACGCGCAGACGCACGACGAGACTGAGAGAATGGCTTCCAGAGACGTCCCCTCCGTGCGTGCAGGCAATGCGTGGATGAGCCCGGTCAAGAACTTTCTCGGAACGCGGCGCTGCCAAGGAACCGGCTTTTTTTTTTTTTTTTTTTTTCTCCTCCGAGCGTGACAGAGCCCAGTGGGCTGAGCAACTGCGCCGCACTTGGCTGACACGATTCCGAAGCCGACTGGTTTGAGTCGCTGCAATCAGCACGCCCCGGTATTTCCTGTGTGTGCGCGCGAGCCGTGTATTTTATTTCATTTTTTTTTCGGTTAATTTGAGACTACGGAGCCGCCAAACAACACTGAAGTATATACTCTAAGCCGTTTCGTATATTGATGGTTGCGTCTCGAGCCCCAAGATGTTCCACCCGTTGTGTGACTCGTCTTGGGATGGCACGGGGTACAACGACATGGCGACAGTTTTCAGACAGAACAGTCATAATACGAAGATCGAGCGCTGCGATGACCAGGGTCGTCGTAAAGAGTCCAACGAAATCCGTTACGGAATAGACAACCGTCACCCATGCGCAGCGGAGTGGTACATTCTGGCACAGATACGTCTTCTTGATTTGCTTCGACACTTTGCTACAGGTCGAAACAAAAAGAGTACGTAACAAGGTGATCGGGGTCACTCCCGTCACATGTCGCGCAGGTTTCTTAGAACCCGTGTTACGTAGTTCCTCACCGCTACCAGAAGTCATGTATACGCCATCGGGCGCAGTCGCGAAGAGAAGAATCCCTGCCGATTTCTCGCTAGCGAGTTATGTTAAACTACAGCTTTTCGACACGGGTATGCACGATGGTGCGAACGCAACAAGAAAGTCAACGAAGGGCAAGCGCCTTTGTTCCTCCTACAAACCCAGCCGCAAACAACAAAAAAGGCGTAGTGGTGCATCCTTCCAGCTGACGTACGACCCAATCTGGCGGCGGCCGGGAAAGCAAACAGGCAGGGAGCCAACTGGGTGAGAGGGCCGATCTTTGTCCGGCCCGTATCTTGGTCCCCGATCGGCCCGCGAGGGTGCCCCGGTCCCTGCTCCGATGCGAGGGCGGTCGATGCACCCCGGTGGGGATGGATGCCCCCACGGGACCTCCCCATCACGCGCTGACACGGCTCGATTTATAGCCGACATTACCGCGCCTCCGAGCCGTCCTCGACCGAAGGGATCGGCGCAGCCTACGCCCGCGTCCTTGTTGTCCTCGTCAACGCGCCGCGCCACTTTACTCCGTTTCCACCTTGCGATGGAACGCAGCGGGCGTTACGAGCCTTCCCAGCCAATCCAGCCCCGTGAATGCATCGCGTGACTTCAGGTCCCTCGCGTCGCTGCGACCGTCCCGAATGTCACGTGACACTCACACGGCATTGAATTGGCTCGGGTACGGCTCGTAGCGCCCTCCGAGGTCCACCAACCGTAAGGTGAAGGACAGTCATAGAAGAGCGAGGGCTACGTCTTCGTCGTAGCAAACATGAACGGCGGCCGCAACCCTTCGGTGCTCTCCAACAGCCCAGCGGCGACGTGGGCCGCGAACCCATATTACCTCCCTAGATCTAGCTTGGGCGGAGCTTGCCCGTCGCTGGAAACGTTGTAAATCATAGGAGGAGAATAAATCCGCGAAATAATATTGATAGTAAACAAATAAAAAAATAACCACCCCACCGAATGATGCACGATCGCAAGGAGCGTCGGAGGACGACGGGGTTTCTGAACGCGCACGTCGACGCGGACGATAAACCGGTCGATAGCGCCGCAATCGTGGTGCAGCCCTCCCTGTTCCCCCTTGGAGAACGATAGCAACAAACACCCGCTACAAGCTCGCCCTGAGAGCTCTGGCTACCGTCTACACCGCACGAGCAAAGGCAGCGTCCAATCTCCAAACAAACCGCGAAGTTAGCGGGAGTTTTGGGAAAGGGGGAATCGGAAGGAAACTTTTTGGAGGCTTCTGGCTCAATCGACGTTTTGCTAAGGGGTTTAGCTCTTTGAGGCTGTTAGACTTTTAATATTTCCTGTGCCTGAAGAAGAGTAAGTTTCTTAGCGAACCGTCTTCTTCCAGTCCGAGGCTTCCCGACATTTTGAAGCTTACAAAGCAGTACACACTGAACGCAGGCCTGATGACGACACCCTGTTGGCGAAACTTCCACGCTTTTCGGTGGTACTGCCTGGAAACAAGTTTCCTACGAGCTGTATGTGACTCCCGTCTGAAAATAGTTGGTTGATCCCAGGGACACCTTGGAAGAAACTGGTAAAACAAACAAATCAACAAGAAAACAAAGATCCCCCTTTGAGGAGAGTCATTTAACATGAAAACCCCAAAATAAAGAATAGTCCTCTGAACACGGGAAACGCCAAAAGATCACGACGACCAATTTTCGATTGCTTTTCTCTGCATTTCCCTCCTCAAACTATGGCGTTTTTTTTTGTTTCTTTTTGTCATGTTTAAACGTATTTTGGTCATAAAAATTGTTTAATTTACATTTAGGGCGCTATCACTAAACGGATATGTAGTCCAACATAGCGATAAAAACGTATCTGTTTTGTTGTTTTTATATAAAAAAAGACAAGAGAGGAAGTCAATGTGGCTCGTTATACGAGCGAACCGCCAACGTCAAATGGCTGTGAAATCGCTCTTATCTTTTTTCCGGGGAAACGTACCGAGCCACTGAACCATACTGTCATATCGCGGTCAACTCTGTTGCAACGTTAGGGTTTTAAACCTCGGAGGTCCAAATAGTGGCGAACTTTGAAATGGACTCCGACATCTTAATTACAAGCTTCGACGCTACTACTAAATCGATTCAGCACAGTAGAGCGACAGTTGAATATAAATTATATAAAATGCGTGCCTTCTAAAACGAATATTTATAATGTTTGCTTTTGCCTATCTCAATCTGAAGTTTTTATGTGTTCTTTTGTTGTTGTTTTTTTCCCGAAGATGTTCAATTCTGAATCGTGATTCAGTATTTTTTTCATCACCTTTCACTATGGATTAAGTCTGGGGTCTGTCCTGACAATTGGCTGCAAACATTTCGTTCCCTTTCTAATGGGAAAGTAAAACATTTAAACAGAAAACTAAATAATCGGATTGTTGCCAGTTATTAATGTTAATGCATCCCAGATATTCGGGTAATAGAAAAACAAAATTTCTGCTGTGCCTTGTATATTGGGAAGGATTGAAGCGTTAGGGGAGACCAATAAGCAGTTTCGTCTCTAACGGACCGGCTGTGGAACGACAAACATTAATTATTGGATTTCTTTTTAATCACGAAATTATAAAAACAAACGACGACTTTTGCGATGTGGTTCACGAGGCGCATGAGATCGCATGAAGCACTCGTGCGTACTGGCTGACGTACTCGTGCGTATTGGCATCTTCTGCGAAATCAACAGCACCTAGCGGTTAGAACAGAAAGATGTATACGGGAGTTTCGCTTGCCAGATTTCTCCAGCTAATCAAATATTCACGGTGCATGGCGGTCTAAAGACGAAGCCGTGAAAGTAGGTTGCACAACACGCGATGGAAATCGCCGATGTATACAAAGCAAAGACCTTGCAAAAGGATGCTCCATTCCCTAAACAGAACGTCAACAAGGATTGCGTTTCTCAAGGTCCGACGCCAAGCTGTGATGGACACAAGCTGGACAAAGAGCCCTGCACACAGTCCGTTTCTCAGCTAACTTGGCACAATGGGGAAGTTAAGACCCGCCTGAGCCAACCGCAGCGACGGAGCGGGGTAAGTGGCAGCGTTCCTTGGGAGGGCACTTCTGCAGAGGAGAGTTACGGGATTCGTCCCGTCGCTGTGACTAGCTCGCGCGAGTCGTCGCTCTCGCCCTTCGCCAAGTATGCTGACACCAAGTACAGTTCGATCTCCTCGCCAATAGGCCGTCGACACACACGGTTGAGCAAATATTCCCCTGTCACCCCTACAGAAAACCCAGGCAGCTCGCACGTCTGGGTTGCTTAGCAGATAATGCAAGCAGAACGAGTGGATTACAGACATGGATGGCGACAGTAGAGAGTTTTAGCAGATCGTTTTTTCCCCCCAATAACGACACCCGATAACGATACGATGCATGCCCAAGGCCGCCGGAGGGGAGAGGAGGTATCGTTATCGGGGCGAAAAAACGATCTGCTAAAACTCTCTACTGCTAGAGTCCGCAGCATCACTTAGGTGTCCAAATAACTTGCACTATTATCGTCGGGAACGGTGCGACATGATCGTGCTACTTAAAAGAATAATGTTGGGGGACGTCTTTAAATGCTAGGATTCACATATAGCTGGCAGTGAGAGCTACGACACAAAATCTGAAACCAAACCTCACCTTCCACAGAAAAAAAAAAAGAATAAAAGATCATTCAATGTGCAGGCGCGGCATCAATAAGTTAGGAAAGCTAAGCGGTAAGTTGTCTCCACGCCACAATATAAAATCTGTCGCACTACGCTGGAGTATTTATTTTGCATTTTAGCGACGTTGCGGCTCTCGAGTAAAACCCATAGCATGTCTGGTGCACCGCTAATATATATATATATATATATAAAGAAATACTTCGAACACCTAAAAAGCGGTCTGATAAATATACCGTAAAGTGTAGCACTTAAATTATGAATTGAAAGTGCAATTATATCGCCTTCAAAAATGATTCGAATTAAAACCTTTCAAAGTCGGTGTCGTTTGTTTCTTTACTTTTAATTTTGGGGTGTGTGTGATGTTCAGTTTACACGGGCTCGTTCGCGAACTTACATTCTGTCCATTCATTTTTTTTCAGTAGTGCACTAGTGAGTTTCAGATGATCGAGACAGAATGCTATTTCGGAATAAATATCGCAATCATCCGCAAAACGTTTAATTTGTACATGAACGTTTTTTCGTTTTGTTTTCAAATACTGTAAAATAATAAGAGACAGAAGTGAGCCAATCACCGATCCCTGAGGTACATTAGAAATTATATAGTCAGGGACAGGTCAATAATGTACAGGGTGGAACAAGGAGACGGCAGGCTCTTTAAATCGACCGGAAAATTCGGTTTCTTAGCCTATCGCGCTACGACTTTGTGCAGCGTTGCCCACAGATGGTGCATTTTTTTTGTAAAATTTTCAAAGAGCGAACTTACCTGAGGAAAAAGTAAAGAAAGAAAAAGGCTTAGCTCCTATGGAAACGCAGCGACGCCACCGGTCTTGAAAGAGCACGGCGCCGTTTCCCACGGGAGACAAGAGGTGGCGCAACGAACGCCGCCAACGAACGAGCATACGGCGCGCCAGCGTCTTTAGCAGACAATCTTTTCGACTCAAAAGCGGCGCGCGTTCCGCAGGCGGCGACAGTCGCAGAAACAAAAACAGGCGCGGTAACAACAAGCAACTGCAGTTCCTTGTCTGCTAAATACGCCGGCTCTTGGAGTCGTCTGCTCGTTCGTTGGCGGCAGTTGGCGTCGCGACCGCTTGCGCCATCTCTTGCCTCCCGTACGAAACGGCGCCGTGCTCTTTGAAGACCGGTGGCGTCGCTGCGTTTCCATAGGAGCTAAGCCTTTTTCTTTCTTTACTTTTTCCTCAGGTAAGTTCGTTCTTTGCAAATTTTACAAAAAAAAATGCACCATCTGTGGGCAATGCTGCACAAAGTCGTAGCGCGATAGGTTAAGAAACCGAATTTTCCGGTCGATTTAAAGAGCCTGCCGTCTCCTTGTTCCACCCTGTAGAATGTAATGTGTTTTATCATACGCGTAGTCCAGAGCACTGGAGAGTGCCGCATCCCAGGACCAATGACGGATTTTAAATGCTCCAGTATACTGCACCATCTACCATTAATAAACTCATTAAAAACAATATTCACATAGAAAATATGTCAAATAACCAAATTAGACAACTGCATTTTAACAACAAATAATATTTTCGAAGTTCCGTTATGTTCATGATATCAAAAGCTGTATCATGCGTTGTTTTTGCAAGTGCCGACTAATCTGCCAAAGTCTGTATGGGAGGCCGGGACCTGCCAAGCTACACAAGGTAGCTTTTTTCCCCTGTCTCCTTCCCCAAACTTCAAACATTAGCCGTAAATGCTGCCATGGCACGACGAAAGCCGCTCCCTGGCTCTCGAGCTCCATTGAGTCCAGGTCGTCTCGGCCCTAGAGTCTTCAGGCTGATGCCGAACACGCGTACGAAACCCGTTTAAGAAATGGCAGAGACAAAATCTAATAAAATATTTTCCTAGGCACACTAGGCATAGTCCAAAGGGGCCCTGACACCCCAAACGTCGCATCTTTTGTTGTTGTCTAAAACAATGCAAGTTGCCATAGACACAAAATATACCACATAGCAAAAAAAATAAAAAAAAAATTCCCACACGCTCGCCCGCCTTTTTATTTTTGGCGTTTTTCTCTGCCCCTTCCCACCTGTCGATATAGTCACAATTCGAAAATGCGACTTCATCAGCTTTAGCTACGGTGTTAAGAATCTTCAGGTGATAATGGTTTTCACCGTCGCGGACTCTTTTAACATTTCTGGAGGACGGAAAAGCGTATCATGCGATTTCAGATAAAGCTTCAGATTACTGGCAACCATGAGTTTAAGCCCCAAGGGTGCTGAAGTGTCGTTACTCTGAAGCGTAGCTTATTTAGTGGCTCTCCATCAGTCTCTCGGCGCAAACATCTTTCCCGCACTCGCGGCGGGATTGGGGGGACGGCGCAAGTGCACAGAGAGGTTCATTCGAAATCGCGGCGTGATCCAATCTCCGTTCTCTTTTAGTGGCACCGTCGACTACGTAACGAGAGCCGGGGAGGGGATTACCTCTCCGTGTGTGCACGGTCATAAACCAGGGAAGGCTCAGAGGCGGCCCGGAAAGCTCGTCGTAAGTACGCTCAGCTCGAGCCACGAGAGAGTTGTTGCGCAAGCCTGTCTAACAACACTTCCCAAATCGGCCCCTCGTTAACGCGGCCGCCTCCCCAAAACCCCCCAAAGTGCCCCCCCCCCGCCCCCCAACACACACACAAAGAAAAAGAAAGAGGGAACAGGAAGCAGGCTATGTCAACATGGCGCCAGGAGGGTGGCCATCATTCTACTCCGTCATAAAGCCGCGCTCCGCTCGCCTTCGACCTGCTGAGACCGAGGCTGACAAATGCCCGAACCAGGGAGGCGCTCAAAACGTAGTGTTATTGCGGGTCCTAAAGAACAGTCCCAACCCGCGTTCGAGAGCAAAAAAGTATATCGCTCAATGCATCGCGTGCACCACAAACTCCAGGGTGGCAGTTTTAGTATCCTGTATCTCGAGTACCGTGTTTTTAGAGTTTAGTTTTTTCCGAAAATTCTGAGTTTATCGGAGTTTATTTATTATAGATTCCCAATTCTCCGAAATTCGGAGTTCATATTTTGCTGGGAGCCCAATTTTTTCAAGATTCACAAAAAATATTATACGGACACACGCCTGCCATAAATTTATAGTGCACCTTTATCCAATGTCAGTAAGGTGATTGGTCCGAGTCACTGTGGGGCGCCTTTTGGAGCAGCCAAAATTCTATTTTGGAGCAGAAAAATAACTTTATACAAGTTACTTTATACTTCAAAAATAACCGTATACAAACAATACCCCGGTGAAATGCGCAACCAATTTATATCTGAGGAGTTCACACTTCGGGCCGTAGGTTCATGTGAGATGAAATCTGATTGCGAACACACATTTATACCCAGAACGTGTAAACCCCTGTCAAAAGAAAGCACCGCGTTTTAAAAACAAGCTTTTCTTTGATGTCGACCATTTTATTGAACCGAGACAGACAACACGCGTGGTGTCAAGAACCCCGAGCCGTCAGGGGTTTTGACGAGAAGTACATGGCCTCGGAGGAGGAAACCCGGTTGATGCCCTGCCCTGCACCCCCCCCCCCCCCCTTCCCCCCTCCCCCTCCCCAGACAAAACGTCAGCGACAATGCTTTGTCGGCAACGCTTGCATTACGCCCCGACGACCAAGGACGCGCCACGCCCAGGAATTGATCCAACGATGCCACGGCAGCTGGATGCATATATGCACTACACATATATACAAAAAGAGTCCACCTCGCCGACGACTCAAAACCAGGCGATCCATCTCAGCTGACGTGGCTTAATGTGCGGAGCTTTGTACGGAATAGCCGACGTGAGTACCAAGAATAAAGGAGGATAAATTTATCCAGCCTCATTGAAGTCAGCGTACATGGAAAATTTCGTAATTGCCCAGAGACGCCTCTGCGGAATCTTCCATGGCCACTCGAGTCGACTTCAGCTATATTAGCCCTCCCTTTATTCCCGAAGGGCGAGTCAGGATGTACTGTCTTGTTATAATGGGCCAGGCCACAAAACATGTCACAAACACTGTCATCTTGTAACGATTCTCAGTTTCACCTTACGATGGACCGCGGTGGACGCTACGAGTTATCCCAGCCAATAAGGCTCCGAACCTGTCACGTGACAACGCGCCCCGAAGTGTCGCTTAGCCCTTCCCGAAGGTCACGTGACACTCGCACGGCATTGGGTTGGCTTCGATGGCCCGTAGCGTAGTCCGCGGTCCATCGTATAAGCAAAGTAGAGACATTCGGCTTTCCCACTCTCTTATATTTAGCTTCAAGCTTTCCCATGTTGCGACGCCAGAACTAAAGCCCCTTGATGTGTTCGCCTTGCAAGTATAACGTCAAATGCGCCAAATGCGCGAGGCCCATGAATCGTGAAGCCATTGGAAGCAAATGGCGGAGTGCACCACTGAAATGGCGACGGATCACTCACTCTTGGCACATATACGTCTCGCGCGTTCTCACAACAATGGTTGTCGGTGCTCGTAAGACAAGCGAAGCGCGAGTTTTTATCAAGGAAGGGGCTTTGGCCAAAACGTTGTAAGATTCGCCATCCGGCGGTTATTGCAATAGGAACCGTGCACGCATCTAATTCAGGCCCCGACCAGGGCGCCCCTAGCGGCAAACGGGTCCGTTTCATCGGGGAACTTCTGCCAGTCGCTGCGTTGGTTGTGCGTTGTAGCGGGTTAGCGCTGTAATTTCCAAGGTAGCTATTCCGCACTAAGCAAGCCACAACAATTGATGCGGCAAACAATAGGCGACCGCCGCGACGCGGCCGGCATGCTCGCTTCCCATTCCTTCCACTGCTGCGAGTAACTGTGAGGCGTGAGGGGGATCAACCTGTAGGCGCCCATAGAACCAAATATATCAGCACGTGATGAGCTCGTGTACTGCCAAAGTGATGATAGCTGAAGCGCACCTGATATTTATGTTTTAATTAGTAGTTAGTTGTTTAGACGGTGGGAGTTTATAGTCTGCCAGAGTATGACGACATTGTCACCCACTGTAGATGCTAAATTTAGAGAGTGCAGTACCACTGCTGGCCTTGGGTCTTTAACGTGCAGCACGCAGTAGTGGTACACGACCGCATGCCGCGGTACGATCAATGCTCATCCAGGTAAAAGTCAGTGGATCCAGTGAGTTTAATCCGGATCGAAACGGGCAGGGTTGGATATTGGAGTGAAGAGGGTATTCGCCTCGAGATTCGATCGACACGGCTAACGTGGTGAAAAGCAGAACTAGGCATTGTTTTACACTTACTTGGAGCAAGGTTAATGCTACGCACGCGAGGCCGAAGCCATGGAGGCGCCAACGCAGCGCTCGCGCAATGCAATCGACTGCTAAGAGCTCGCGCTCTGTATTCTTGTGCTCTGTGCCGTACAGTGTGGATGCTTTCTCTCCACCCGCATTGTGGACAGATGGAATCACCACGTGCCTCAGAGAACCATGGATAAACAAAAGCACGATTCCACACAATTCAATCTGGGTCACAAGCACTGATCTCCACTATTAGCGGCGAGATGTTTCGGTGGCGCCCTCGTTTGGTTACCTTTCGTGACGTCATTACCTTGTGAACAACAAGTTCGATGGTGTTTGTAATGGGCATGGTGGAGGCCTGAAATCATAGCGCTCTCAAAGCAACACTGCCAACACCGTCAAAATTGAAGTTCTTACATTCCTCTTATTTCCGTCGATGAGACATCCTTTGCTGACGTCATAGTCAGCATTCGGCCAATTGTGGTGGGCCGACCACAGCGACGCTTTCGATCGTTCAGGTCGCCAATAGACCTTTTTCGCAAGGGCGCCGCCATCTTGAATTGTCGTCACTTCCAGTATGGGCGAAAACATTGTTTTGCCGTCGCCACGCGAATAGAAGGCATTTAGGACATAAACGTAACCGTCACACATTCTCGTTTTGCCTCCCCTCTATCTTTTTTACTATTTGCAGGTTGAAACGTTTCGATATTTTTTCGTCGGCCATACCGGATAGGCCTACTTGGCGGTCCGTGGCGAGAGTATGCGGAAAAGGTCTATTCGCGTCTCCAGCTCGACGCTCGCCCTCCCACGGTGGAAACTGGAAGCGCTCTAGTGAGGGTCCCCCGATTCTCCTGCTCAGCGGGCACGGCGGAACTGCTCACGATCATGGCTCGCGAAATGTAATTCCGAATGCAAACAACACTCCTCACTGCCCCAACGAAGTGCTGCAGCCGGTATGGGATTGTACCTTATTAGAGAGCTTCAGTATTGAGTAGAGAAGCAAGCGCTGTGCGTTTGCGTCAGAGTTGCGTGCCCCTCGTTGTGCGTGCGCCTCATTGTCATGCGCCATCCAAGAACGCAATTTTGGGCTCCGCGCACGCACACTGTGGAACACGCAAAGCTAACGCAAACACACTGCGCTTGCGTTCGCTTGTATACGCAATACTGAAACTCAACTGTTTCACCGGCTTCCAACGCCAACGAAACGTGCTGCAGTGAGCAGACGAGCAAGCAGGTAGGCGTTCCTTCGAACTGGAAAGGCTGAGATTGGCAAAACGACGGAGCGTAAAAATGAAAGTAACTAAATGTTCTGAAAATATTCGGAATTAAAAAAAAAATTGTTTATTTTTTATTTTTATTCTTCTTTTCTTTTTACTTTTAGGCATTTGGTCTGGAAGGATATTGGCGCCGACTTTGGACGTTTTGCCGATTGTCAAAAGTCACGACTTTGATAGCAAAATATACTTTACCAACAATGAATGTAATTTTACATATAGATTTCTCAGATTAGCTAGAATGTTTCCAGTTATTTTAGGTTTCTATTGATTTTAGACTATTTTTATTTTATTACTTGGTAAGTAAAAATGCTGCAATTGGCACGAGTGATGATAATTAGCACACTTTTGATTCTCATATTTGTTCGCGCGTTTGAAACTAGATCATAAGCAACAAAAGATATTAGAACTTAAAAAATTATTAAAATATCTTAATTTAAATATTATTATTAATACAAATCGCGGCAATGTATGCACTCAATTAATGCCAAGATCAGGAAAATACGCCATTTAACCATAATAGTATTTCCAGAAAGGTATAATTTTATTTTATTTTTAGCATTTGAAAAACTGACATCGTTATTAAGATAGACAAGCAGTCAAACACCGGATGCAGTATAAAGTCCTATGCGTCACGCGTTGCTATAAAAAAAAAAAAAAAAAAAAAAAACACACTCACACTTCAGCTGTCTGACTCGGATTCCGTCCCCAAGTTGTTGCAGTGAGAACAGCGTTTATTAATTTATACGTTCTGTGGACATATTGTAAAAATTGAAACTATTCTCTTATTCTTGTGCTGGGAATAATGTTAAACCAATTAATCATCTGAATACCCAAAAACCCATTAAAAGGCCGGCAATTAATTATTTCCCATGACAATTACCTGACTCGAGAAAAGGCAGCGAGAACGCACAAATATCAGCACTGATTTTTTTAACAACTACAAATATCAGCCTGGATCGAACATGTATGTCAAAAAATAAAGTTTCCGCGAACAACTTCTCTAACTAAGTACGACGTGAGACAGATCTTGAGTTATGAAAGAATCCGAAAACAAAAAAAACCTTTATCGAGAAATTAAATCCAAAATCGAGGTTAGTTTCGGCTTCGCTCCAGAATTAAAACGCGGATCCTTGCGTAAATATTACGCTAAACACCGTTCTTGTTTCCAGGGGAAAGAGGTGACCTGCGCTAAAAACACCCTAGCTTCCTCTTATTACCAGAAATAATTTTTGTCGCTCAGTGAAGCCAGCACACTATAGTCGGATGCAACCTAAGAACAATCTTTTAGCTCCACCCACAAGCGCATTGCGCCCATCTGAAGTGCCTCCGCCGTCGAGAAAGTAGTTCGCTAGCAACGTTGCTTTTTCTTCCTCCAGTAAACGTGTCTTAAACTACTACAATATTTATTTAATTCATTCAGGACGTTTAAATAAGTTAGAATACGTTTTTGTCAACGAAATAGCTGTTTAGTAAAGAAAGAAAGTCATGTCCAATGTACCGTCTTCCCAAATCATTTTCTGTCCCAGATACTGTCTAACATACCGTCTTCCAGCGCCTTCGATTGAGGGAAAGCGGCGAAAACAAAACCAACCTTTCTCTCGCCAAAATTATAAATAACAAAGCACTTATAGTTCCTGCAAATAATAAATATTTAGTGATTTACTTAGTTTTGTGGGCTTTGCGCACGAAATGTGTGCCTTTAGTTTGTTGGATGAATAGAAAACAAGAATAATTATACTTTTCGGGTTTTGACAAATCGGCACCCTCCCAAGTCATCGACACCACCACCGCGCCCCGTAGAGTGCCTTCATACACACGCGCGCTTTTGCTTGAGTGGTGACATCTCAGCCATTTTTTACGCCCAATCGTTTTTTTATGCATTTTGAAGTACGCGCAATTCGGTGTCAATCAGCTCGAGCGCGTAGCTTTGGCTAATCCATAGACGCCATTTTAGCGCCCAGGTCACGCAACGAGTGCGCGAGAGCGTCACGCGCTGAACATTCAGTGCAACAATGGATGTCTTCCCCCTGAGACAGACAGACATGTAGGCACCCTACGCCCCGCTCTCTTTGTCTTCCGTCATGGATCCCACTGAGGTGCACGGCAATCTCAGCTCACCCCGCGGAAACCACAGCGAATTGAAGCAGCGGTGCCGGTACTATGTTGAGTAGCAACGTGGGGCAGAGGCGACAGAAATCCAACGAAGCAGACGACGTCCGGCGTAGCTTCTCACCTCTCAGCAGTGCTAAGCCTCGCGCCCGCTTCGAAATTTTCGTTGGCGATAGCGTCGCTGGATTCTCACGTTGTCGCGCAAAAACTGCTGCAAACGCAAGCCGATACCATTAAGATTTCGTGGCGTAACCTCGGGCACGTAAAACACGGTGCAAAAAAGCAGAATAATTGTCACGAGAAACTAGCGTCGCGTTGCTAAGGCCAGCAGCCATGTTGAGCTTTTTTTTTTAAAAAAAAAGGATCGCGATTGGTCCACGGAATCGTGACGTCATGAAAACGATTGGCTGGCGTTTCTCGGCGTAGGAATACATTTTCCTCTGAGAGGCATTTCCGGTTTTTTCTTAGCTTGCAATCAACTATAGACAGGCTCAACCACTGATCTCAATGTCAATTGCTGGATCGCGCTTCCCGCTCCCGCGAGTGAAGCCACCGGACTTCACTCGCTTGGGATACGATTTGCGGTTTTGCTAGCCTTGTGCTGCGGTTTTCCAGCGTGCTGTAGACACATTTTCTACTCAATCGTCGTCATTCGCCGAAGAAGTTTTTTAAGACCCTGTGTATTGTTGAGACTTGCCGTTGTGAACACGTGGAAAATTTTACGAAAGCGCAGTGTCGCAGGAAAAAGGCACAACTCGTCGAAATCAAGGGTCTGGCGGCGTGTTCAAAGCTTCCTCGTCACGTCGAAGTGCCGTGTCTCTGTGCCTTCGCGCGCTTGGATACCGACCAAGAATCGACGCCGTGTGGATGTGTTTTGCGAGTGCAATGTGCGTGAAGCCGTATCAAAAGGTACAACTCGTCGAAAACAAGTGTCGCCGGTCTCGCGGCGTGATCACAGCTTCCTTGGCACGCCGAGTGATGCATCTTTGGGCCTTCGCACGCTTGGATACCGGTGAAGAATTGACGCCGCACCAAAGTTCTGGACATGTGTCGCGCGTAGATGCCTTAAGATCTCATATATATATATATATATATATATATATATATATATATATATATATATATATATATATATATATATATATATCGGCCACGGAGTTCTGGATCGTCCAGCTGTTCCGGTGAGTTGCTATCAATAAAAAGGGGGAGATCTGTACGTGTTCTTTTGTACTATTACCCATGGCTACGTTCCAAATCTACTCTAATGGATTATGTGGGAGCACGAATAGGGCAACGCTGTGGAGAAAGGAGGGTTTTCGAAAGCAAAAGTACAAGACGGCGAGAATGAAAATCTTTGAAGCGCGGCCGATATGGTCGTGTGCAATCTGTTGACCAATTACAATTAGGCGAGCCGCGCTCAAACGTCAAGTGCAATTAAGTAGGTTGATAATGAGCCAGCACTGATCAGTGATGAGCTGTTGTACACGGTATTGTGTAAATCGTCTAAGGAAGAAAAAAAGACGTACCTTCCCCCCATCTTCCGTCGCTAGTGGACGCTGGAGTAAGCTCGTTCCTAAACCGCGAGGGCCGCAAGTATACAGACGTCAGAGTAAAGACGCTGATCTAGAGGCACATACGGCTTCACGCACATTGCACTCGCTAAGCACATTCACACGGCGTCGATTCTTGGTCAGTATCCAAGCGTGCGAAGGCACAGACACACGGCACTTCGGCGTGCCAAGGAAGCTTTGAACACGCCGCCAGACCCTTGCTTTCGACGAGTTGTGCCTTTTTCCTGCGACACTGCGCTTTCGTAAAATTTTCCACGTGTTCACAACGGCAAGTCTCAACAATACACAGAGTCTAAAAAAACTTCGGCGAATGACGACGAACGAGTATTAAACGTGTCTACAGCACGCTGGAAAACCGCAGCAAAAGGCTAGCAAAAGCGCAAATCGTATCCCAAGCGAGTGAACTCCGGTGGCTTCACTCGCGCTGCAGCGAACAAGCGGGGAAGCGCGATCCAGAAATTGTCATTGAGATCAGTGGGCTCAACAGCGGCACGCATCTCCGACCCTCACTATAACCGCCATTTTGGAAAATGAGTGGCGCCACCTATAGTTAGTTGGAGTCGCGAATAGGGGGCTGGATTGCGCATAGCTCCTCTCCGAGTCTGGCGCAAGTGAAGCCACCGGAAGTTCGATGCTTGTTCCGGAAGTCGGGAGTGTGCTGGGCTTCCTAGTGCAATCAATCAATATTTTGGTCCATGTTTTTTTGTTTGTTTTTTTTGTCTTTGATTGGGTTCTAATACTTCTGTTCTGAATTAAATCCCGAGAATAAGGCATTTCTTTGAACGTGGGACATACGCACACTTGATCAACTATAATCTCAAAATGTTCACATCGAATGGCATCCCAGGAGACTTCTCCGGTCCGCATGCGCTGTTACTCCGCAACAAGCAGGCTCTCTTGGGATGACAAGAAAAACTCCAGCGCCCTGAGCGCTGTTCGATTTAGTACTCGGAAGAGTTGAAAAGCCTGTCAAGCGCTCACTTCCGGGATAAGCCGCTTACTTGCGGTGGCTTCATACCTCCCTGCTCAATGCGCCACCGGAGTATTTCACGCACGAGCTCGCTCTTGCACGCGCGCTCGTGCAGCACAAGCGCCCCCCAAGAAACTTTCGCACTCCCGCTTGGAGATGTCGTTTCGTACGCGTTCACGGTACCGAAATTAAAACCTCCAAACCGAACACTCGGATGATATTTCCGTGAAGCCTCCCATCTCGAGTTCCGAGACAAAGGGCACATCTATCTCTAATTAGAACTATTGACGTCGCAAGCTTTTTTCGACTAGTTCGGAAAACCTTCGAACTTTGGACAAAATTAGATGAACGAATTATAATATTGTCCGACCACAAGAAAGAAAAAAAAAAGGAATCGGGAAAATTATTTATGATTTAGTTTATTTTAAATGTTACAAAGTAATTACTAAAGCTTGCACAATACCAAAAACAAACATCGAAGATTTTAGTAACTTCTTTAACTCGTTAAAATGCTCCACCCCTCCTCCGACAGGCGGCGACAGCTCGTTCGGAATTTACGCGCATGCGCGTGATATAGTCGACCTTCTGTCGAACTTTCGAGTTAAAAAAGGTGGAAAATGTCGAACCTACTCAAGCACGATCGATCCCGGAAAGGCTCGCGACATCTAAAATCGGAACGCCTTGAGCGAAGGTCTCGGTGAGCGTACACGTTTGGCCGCGGCAATTGTTTCAGGCTCAGCGCCACAACGTACTACATCGCGCACGGAAGATCGTGCCCGAGCAATACCATCTAGTAGACAAGGCTTGTATATAACGTCACCGTTGGTGGATCCCCGACCCGCCCCCAAGCGGTAAACACGCTGAAGCTCCTGAAGCTCCACCAGAGTCTGCTAGTGTCGCGTTAGTTGTGAGACACTGCAAAACGCGCGGGTGGCGATGCTGACGCAAGGGCGTTGAGTGGATCCACTAGTGGTGACCTTTAAAGAGGAAAGGTCTTGGCTTCTAGGTGGGCCCGAGGCAACAACGCCTACAAGACAAGGCCGTAGTGCTGACATTTTTGCGTCACCAGCGAAGGCCAACGCTGGACACAGACTGGGGACAAGTGCTGCGTGAGCGCCCGCGGCTTCGAGTCAAGTTTGAGCCGAACGTTGACGGAATCGTCGTGTCCAATCTCTAACCACAGTTGCCCTTCCCTGATGACGCCATCTCATTCAGCACTACAGCTTTGTTATCTATGGGTGGTGTTGCCGGAGGGCGGTTGCACGTGCCTCGGGGACGCGCTCCTTGAACAGCCTCCGAGGCTCGGCAAGAGGCCGACCAGAATTTATTCTGGGAAACGTGGCGAGCCCAGCGGCTGCAAGTGGCCTCAGCAGCTGATCCTTCTCAAAACAAAGAAGGGGGCTCCAGATGACGCCAAAGCACGGATCACGCTTGTCTGGAACCTTAGAGCAGCTGTGCGATGCAAGCGTCTCGCTTCGCAGTGTGTAAGCGCGTCTTTATAACGTTCTTTATTTTTATTTGATTTAAACCTCACATTTTTTTTTGCGACAGACAGACAGAAGGCAAAAGGAAGAAAGTTATATTACGTGTATATTGGGGGACTAGGTCATAGGTCAATTCACACGAAAACCGAAAACAAAAGTTCTTCATGCTCCCGGCAAAGTGCAAAAGAAAAAAAAAAGATTTGAGGTTATGACTACAATTACTGCTGTAGTGGGATGTGCTTATGTGGGAAGGGCGAGGGGGAAGGGGGCTGTAATCTTTGGTGGTATCATGAACCTGTGTAAGTAAAACGCGACGAAGAAGCGTTGACGAGTTCACGATAATGGTGTCGCGCAACGTATAAGGAGTATTCACTGGGCGCCATATTTGTGGGTGCTGTCTAGAGCGCATGCTCAGAACGAGCCCCCATTAATAGGCTGCTAAGACCGGCCATATTGACGGTGTGGAATGCACGTTGAAAAAGAACCCTGGAAGCTAGCCATCAGCACGCGCTCAGCAGTCGTGCACACAGCTATACTTCGTCTCACCTTAGTATGGACTATTGTTAGCCGCGCGTGCTAAAAGCGCGAGCTAGTCGCTTTGAATGAATCCACGGCGGCTGCACGAGCGCTCGTGCAGCAAGTGCTCTAGTCAAGGCAGTCAAGGCTGGCCGCTCGAGCTAGCTCAGCCTTCGCGGTTAGTCCATGCTAGGGTGAGACGAAGTATATGGCCTCCAGTGAATACTTCCAATATCCCGCAACATTATCTCTGCTTAGAATCCTGTCATCATATATATCTTTTAAATGCAATATCCTCAACCACTACCTCGCTTTCGTTCGCTATATATGCAAAAAAAGGTTATATTTAAAATTTCGTAGTATGATGAGCCGGGAAAACCGTATCAGAAATGAAGTCTACAGCAATGCAGTGCACGTGACGTCAGTGCACCGTACTTGTGGTCCTTTCTACTCATTCTTGCCAAGAAAAATACATTCGGTGGCGTAAAATGATTGCTGCAGAAGGAACGCGCTCTGCAGCGAGGACACCACAGTGGCCCCGTTGAAGTTGCGTGGTTAGAGCACGGCGCACTGCCGCCATACGCATAACAAAGATCAATTTGAGCCTCGTTGCCCAGCGAAGAGAGAGTCACCAAAGAAATCGGAGGAACTGCCTTCTCTTTCTTCTCAACCGCCAGAGAAGGCGTCAGACGACGAGAGCGCCAGTCCTCGCCGTCGTCGGAAGACTCGAGTCGACCTTCGCGCAGCCCAAGTGAAACGGATCGTTCTCGCCGGGAATCCGATTTGAAAGTGCAAACCTCGGTGGGCGCAGCCGTCCCGGCCGGCGCGGCAGCGAGCTCCGATGGATTCCGACCAAGTGGAAAAACAGAGGCAGCAATAACCGTGAAGGGCGAAAGTGTCTCGCCGCCTTTGGGAGTTTCGACTTGGCGGCGCCGCCGCGGAGGGGCATTACAAGAGGACGGAGCGGAGCTCAACAAAGGACTGGCCTCGAAAGACTGCATTCAACGAGAAACGAATAAAAACGCCTCCATTGAAGCGTGCGCGATGGTGTCGAAACTTGGAACGATGCAGAGCGGCGTGAGACGTGCTGAACGCTCGACAATCTCGTTTTCGTCCAAAGTTTTGTCAAAGTGTTTTTGTTTGTTTTTTATTTGTTTTTTTTAACTATTATTTATGAAAGCTTGATCCGCGCAATCGAATACAGAGGAGACATTGAAGTATCCACGTTGTGGTCGTCGGGCAGCGATTGAACTGCGTGTTCTTTTAGGCATCCGGAAGTTAGCCCCGATTTGGGCTTCCGGTGACTCGACCACTGTAGATGATGAGTACGACAGCTCTCCTGGGGTCTTTAACGCGCGTCAGGGGGTATTCACTGGACGCCATATTTTAGGGCGATGTTTAGGGCGCATGCTCAGAACGCGCTTACATTATTAGGCTGCTAAGACCGGCAGTTTCGATGGTGCGGAATGCACGTTGCGAAAGAGCTGCGGAAGCTCGCCGTCAGCACGCGTTCAGCAGTCGCGAACAAATATGGCCGCCAGTAAATACCCGCTATCAGGCACGTAGCCAGGATTTTGATTCGAAGGGGGGGGGGGGGGGGGAGCCCGCCCATGACAAAATGCTGTATGATGGGGAGGGGGGAGAGGAGGCCCCAGCAAAATGGAAGAGTTCAGGGGGGGGGGGGGGGCGGGGGCGGGGGGGGAGGCGGGTCCCATGCCCCCCCCCCCCTTGGATACGTGCCTGCTCACTATAGACGATTGCAAACAGGGCATCTGGCGGCCGCCATGCTTTTCCTCGTGTGAGCAAGCACGTGCAATTCCAGGCCTGCCAAGGCTTTCTTCACGTGCATGCTGCTCGTGCTTGCACGGATGGGGCACCAGCCGGGACGCCATGCTTGCAAACGTCTATAGGGAGTATTCACTAGGCGGCCATAGCTGTGGGCGCGAATGCTGAGCGCGTGCAGACGGCGAGCTTCCACAGTTCTTTTGCAACGCGCATTTCGCACCATCAAGAGTGCCGGTCTTAGCAGCCTATTGATGTGAGCTCGTTCTGAGCATGCGCTCTAGACAGCACCCACAAATATGGCGTCCAGTGAATACTTCCTATAGGGAGTATTCACTGGCGGCCATAGCTGTGTGCGCGACTGCTGAGCGCGTGCTGAAGGCAAGCTTCCACAGTTCTTTTTGCAACGTGCACTCCACACCATCAAGATTGCCGGTCTTCGCAGTCTATTAATGTGAGCTCGTTCTGAGCATGCGCTCTAAACAGTGACCTCAAATATGGCGTCCAGTGAATACCCTCTATAGACAATTGCAAGCATGGCGCGTCACTGGTGCCGCATGCGTGTAGGCATGTGCAGCGTGCGCGTGAACGTAGCATTGGCAAGCTTGTAAACGCACGGACTTGACCGCACGAGCAAAGAAATGGAGGCGGCCAGAATGCCCTGCTTGCAATCGTCTATAGACAAGTGAAAGCATGGTGCCCCGACTGGTGCCCCATGCGCGCAAGCACGTGCAACGCGCCCGTGAACGTAGCTTTGGCAAGCATGTAATTGCACGGCCGCGCCCGCACGAGCAGATACATATGGCGGCGGCCAGTCGTCCAGCTCGCAATTAGCGGCGAGATGTTTTGGTGGCGCCCTCCTATGGTTACCTCTCGTGACGTCATTATCTTGCGGACAGCAAGTTCGATGGTGTTTGCAATGAGCATGGTGGAAGCTCGAAATCATTGCGCTCTCAAAGCAACACTGCCAACACCGTCAAAATTAAAGTTCTTACATTCCTCTTATTTCCGCCGATGGGAAAACCTTTGCTGACGTCATAGTCAGCATTCGGCCAATCCTGGAAGGCCGACCACAGCGACGCTTTCGATCGCGCACGTCGCCAATAGACCTATTGCTAAATTACCCAAGCATCAAGGAGAATGCAGGGATTGGTGTTCCACGCTCCACACGTACTGGCCTCAGCAGTAGTAACTTTTCTAAAGCAAATGCCTAAAACAAATTGCATCTTGCACGCGCGTTCGTCAACGCTTTATTTTGATAATTTACTTCGA
The DNA here is from genome assembly GCA_013358835.2 of Ixodes persulcatus. NCBI lineage: Eukaryota > Metazoa > Arthropoda > Arachnida > Ixodida > Ixodidae > Ixodes > Ixodes persulcatus. The sequence goes on along the minus strand of JABSTQ010009203.1, from coordinate 34,450 downwards.
GACTTTTCTACTGGGAAGGCGTGCGCGTGTGGCGCGTGGAACACCAATTCCTGGATTCTCCTTGATGCTTGCGTAATTTAGCAATATGAATATTACCTGTACTCCATTCTAATATTTACGAGTCCTCAGCCCGGCGTGCGATTTCCTCAGCACAGCACGCGCATGTTCGTCGCTTCGGAAAGCGAGCAAATCACGTGACAGATCGCACGAACACTGAAAATAGAACCGGCTCGCAGTCCTTTTTTTTTTTTTTTTTTTTTGGAAAGGTCTAAAGATCTTTCCATAAAAAAGACTCCTGGCCGGTTCCACTTTCGGGGGGATCGGTGGCCGAGTGTTCTTGCGCCATACATGGGTAAATTACTTTCAAAACGTAATTTAATTACAATTACAACTACTCTGCTCCAAAAGTAGTTCAACTACAATTACAATTACTACTACGTGAAAGTAATTCCTTACAATTACAAATTACTTTTAAAAAGTAATGCAATTACTTATCAATTACTTATTTCTGAGAACTACCCACCTTGGGCCATATAACTTTAAACGAGTCGTATGGCCACTGTATAAACGTCACGTATTGTACTTTTATTAAATTTGTTAAATGAATGATAGAACTTAGCAGTTTGGAGTAATAAATTCCGGCATTCTTATATTCTCAATAAATTAAAATAAATTATTTTATATTTTTATTTTATTTTAAAACAAGCTCTTGACAGTCTAAAACCACGGTTTCTAAAGTTTCGCAATCTTGTCCAATCAGGTCGAGAAACGGTTGAAAGAGTTAGGGGTTAGAGCAAACAGTAAAGAATGAAAATTTACACAAAAAGGTACACGAGGATTCGGAGAGGGAAGAGCAGTGTAGCAACAACGGTTGGAAGTAAGGCGGGGTGAGTCGTGTTAACGAGACCTGCTGCTTCTTCGCCTCTATGTTAGAGTATAGCACAACTTAGTGATACCAACAGACGAGCTAGAGAAGAGGGACGTGAAAAACTCATAAAGATAAGAGAATAATTTAATGGGCAATAAAAATCCTCAACCTTGACTGAAATATGTAAGCGAATATGCTGGATGTGAAGACGGAAAACCTCGAATCTCCCCACCTCGATCGGATGTTGCCATCGGAGCCCAACCAGCTCGACTTCGACCCTCGATGCCCCCGGATGGGAATGAGAAATAAGAAAGACCCCTCGAAACACGAGCAACAGGAAGCAAACGAGACGAAGAGACAAATTTCAACTGCGACACAAACGAAAACCGACGTGAATGTAGCCCTCATTTATCAAATCATTTCTCAAATTTTTCATTAAATCGTTTTACAGCCTACAAAACCCTTCATTCCGTTCTATCCCAGCCTCTCTTTCCCATTCTTCCTTTTCCTCCTTTTGAGCAGGTTGGGATACACTCTCTCCCCTGTCGCTTTGGCTGTACTGTCGTCCCCCCCGTAGTCAGGGGAGGAAAAGCGCCGGCGCCGCACAATCTTGCAAAGTAATTGTAATTGTGCCTGGAATTTTGCAATTACTGACGCTAAAAAGTAATTAAATTACAATTACACTTCCCTTTAGCTAAAAGTAATTAATTACAATTAAAAATTACCAGGAAAAGTAATTAAATTACAGTAATTCAATTACTGTAATTGAATTACTACCCAAGTATGTCTTGCGCACACCAGCTCGGAGCACGTGGAGGGAAAGCTCGCGCTGCACAACCCAAGATCCTGGGTTCAATCTCCACCCCTGCCCGTTTCGATCTGGATGAGCATCGTAGCGGCGTGCGGTGTATCACTACTGCGTGGTGCACGTTAAAGACCCCAGGCTAGCGGTTGTACCGCACCGGCTAAATGGCTCATCTACAGCTGAGACACCAGGGCCGGCTTGCTAGAACCAGCGTCTCAGCTGAGACTGGGTGAAAGAAAGCACTGCCAAAGCCAGCGCACGAGCTGAGCGGGACTCAAGTTGAGTCTCAAGACGCTCGCGCGCCCCAGCCTTTGCAGTGCTTTCTTTCACCCAGTCTCAGCTGAGACGCTGGTTCTAGCAAGCCGGCCCAGACGCCCACTGAGGCAGACTAACATCCGGATGTATAGACAAACACACAACCATTTGCTTTTGCGGTTCCACTTTCAGTGTCCGTGCGTATGACGCGCGATTTGTTCGCTTTCCGAAGCGACGAACATGCGCTTGCTGGTTTGGGGAGATCGCACGCTGGGCTGACTACTCTACTTCGTTTCACCTTATGTGCGAGCGAAGGCAAAGCTGGAAGCGCGAGCACGAAAGCTCCGTGCGTTCAGGCCTTGCTCGAGCGCGCGAGCTGGGGAGAAACGCAAAAACCGCTGGTCTCGCGCTTCTAGCTTTGGCTTCACTCGCAGACAAGGTGAAACGAAGTATCGTAAATATTGGAAATGGTAGTGGTACACGAGCGCGCGCCCGCACGATGCTCATCCAGATCAAAACGGGCAGGTTAGGGATGTAACCCAGGATCACTGGGTTCTGCAGGGTAAACTTTGGCTCCGCGTGCTCCGAGCTGCGTTGCGCTAACACACTCGTCGTCGGGCGACACGTTACCTAAACTGCGCGTTTCTGAAAGTAATGCGGACGGGGTTCAGCACGTTATATTATAATGCCCAATTCACGTGGTGCGATTTGCGATTTCACGTGCGACTTTACTTGCGTTTTCGCAATTGCGACGCCCCTCGTGCGGCACACTGCAGAAAAACCGTGGTGGAAGCTGCGGTGCGCCATAGCTGCGAATTCGCAAGCAAAAGCGCACCTTGTGAATAAGCCCTATTGGCTCCCCAGCAGAGCGGGCACATCCAAAAACCCTCGGTTCTCGTTGTGCTGTACAAAGCCAATGAATGTGCGTGTCTATTGGAAGGTTCCGGCGCTGCTCTTTCGTTGGTGTAGAGACGCAACGCCGTATCGGTAAACGATGGTCTTTGTTCCGTGCTGCGGCTCCCTCGCCCCCGAAAATGTCGGTGGCAGAGTGACACTGCGTGACACCACCCGTTATAGCCACTAGCGGAAGTAATATGCCGTCCCTAACGGCGCGAGGCGGCACGGTTAATGGAGACCTGTTCCCTAATCTGTTCCAGTTACTCGATGTTTACGTCGCGGAATGTAAACATCGGCCTGAGCAGTTCGGACAGTTTGGACTGAAGATCGTGACAAGATAAGAACGGCATCGAGATATTTCAGACGTCCCTCCTCCTGCGCGAGTTTTATAGCTTCGATGATGCTTCGACATCACGTAAGTGTCAGAGTAAAAGCACGCACAGCCAAGGCACAATTCTGAAGGCAACGAGCGCGGACCGGAAGCTGGAAATTAGAAAGACGCTCTTGGCTTCTTGTCCGATGGACCGGGACAGATGAGTCATCGGAGCCATTTCCATGCCGTGTTTGTGCCATGTGACCTTTCAGGAGGCGCAGCAGTGCGCTGGTTGAATCACGTGATATGCTCGAAGCACAGCACAGGCGAAAGCAGTCCTCGTGAGCTCGTTCATAACGTCGCCAAATAGTGTGGGTGCGCCCTTAGGTGCGTCTGTTCCGAGATAGACTCGCAGCAACTCGCACTGCTTCCTATGGCGCTCCCTCCAGTCGCGAAGAAAGTTTGAAACCTACACAGGAGACCGGAAAAGATGCGGAGGACGCGAAGTCGGCACGGTGTGCGGTGCTCGGCGGAGCTGTCTCGTGTCGAGAAGTCCAGGGAACCCGGTTCCGCGGTGCAGCCTTGCGGGTCGCAGCGACTTGTTCGCCCCATCGGCCACGGGACCTGGTATATATACGCCAAACCTGTTCGCCGAGTCGCCGCTTCGCCTTTGCCCCGAGCTGCGCGGCCCCGTGCTCTCTTCTTTTCCGCAACGCGGGTCGGCTCTACCGCAGCTCTCTCGAAGCTGATCTCGAGAAAACGGGAAATCCCGACAACGCGCCTTCCGCTTTCCCGGCGGAAGCAAGACAGAACGCCAACAAGCAAGTCCTTCAGTACGATATTCACTGCACGCGAATACACGTAATCAGAGTTAAGGAAACGAACTAATCACGCGCTAAACAAATACGATAAAAAAAGGCTATTCAACGCACGAAGAAAGCGTATAGCGCTTTCTCCTGTGGCGCCCCGGTATGGGTAAATTGCCGTGCGTGATGTTTTGTGCACCCCAAACGGTCCAGCTACGACACACGTCAAAACGAAAGGACCTCAAACTGTGAAAAAGCTTTTGTACTTTTTCAGGATGTATGTTTCAGTGATCTAATCTCCTGGCAGAGGAGATGTTGATGACATCATTGTAGTTATTTCACTAGGCAGAACCTGGTCGACGTGCAGTAGAAAACTAAATAAAAAATAGAAAGAGGATATCTGCAGGCAAATGAAATACTTAGCAATCTGTATACACCGGTGCACTGCGATAGGCGCCCATGAGGCCCGGAATGGGGGAAAAAAACAGTTCTGGGCAGATACGCAAACAAAACAGCGCGAGAAATACATGAGGCATTGCGCATAAGAGAGCAAGGGGAGAGCCTGTGTATTAGTGCGCCGTCACTGCACTTAGCGGATAAGGAGTTCTTCTTTCTAAGCCAACAGCCAGATAGACGGTATTACTGGTCAACGTTTGTTTCAATAAATCTTCAGATAAGAGTGCGCTTCGTCTCTGTCCCCTTCCTCGTCCTTGTTTATTCGGCGCTTTCCATTCAGTGATGTACCAACTAGCCCATTTATTCTATTCTACTACTGTAGCCAGGAATGTTTTTCGGGGGGAGGGGGGCTGAGGTGGCTGGGATGTCCATGACTTGGGGTGCGGAGAGGGGGAGGGGGAGTCAAAATACATGTGTATATTATTGGGTTGCCTGGATTTCGGGGACGGGGGGGGGGGAGCTGAAGACCCATAACCCCCCCCCCCCCCTCCCCCCCCCCCTCCCCCCGGCTACGCCTCTGGTATACAGATATTGACCAGTCAACGAACTGTGCGAGGCCTTCTCAATAGGGAGTTTTCGAAGATCGTTTTCGCCATCTCGCAACGCTCTGCGCAACGCTTTCGCAACCCGCTGGGGTAAAGGAGAGACGCTACGCTAGGATACCGGGAACTCTACAGTAAAGGCCATCGGCGCGCAGGCGCAGTAGCGGCTTCTTCGTTGAGGACGGCTTAGCGGAGGGAGAAAAGAGGTCTACGAAAACTCCCTAATATCTTGCATGGTGAACATCTTATATGGGCGAAAACATGGTTTTGATCTCGCCACGCCATTCGAAGGTGTAAATCTCACTTGTTCTTTCTTTGCATCGCCCATATCTTCTTTTACCTCTTTCTAGGTTGAAATGTTTTCGCGGCTGGGGACCAAAGTAAATAAAAACGATTAGAAGTAAAGAAACATCTTCGCGTGACGCGACTGACAATCTTTTCGCGTTCTTGACCCCTAGTTCTGCGGGCGGATATTTCTCGGAACCTCAGTTGGCGCGTAACCCGTCGTCAAGTGTCCCACTTCGTCCAATGAACTGCTTTGAAACCACGCTCCGGTCGTTTCCCGGGAAGGGGCCACAGCTAGAGAGTGTTCGAAACTAGACCGGAAGGCGGAAATGCAAGCGCAGGAAGGAGAATTCACGGAACTCGAGAGACGTCAAACAGAGGTTCGATACAGCCGGCGAAGAAACGACATCACAAGTAAGGGTGGCAACAACGTCGGACGACATATATATATACATTTTTTACTTTTTACGTGGAAAGAGAATGCCAACGCGTGCTTGGAAAAACTCCGCGAAGATCACACCCACTATTTCCACGCAAACTAAAACGACAGTCAACAGACATGCGCACTTTGGAAAGGAGCATCGCCGCCAACGTGTAAAGAGGGACGGAGCAATATCACGTCCTAGAACACCCCAAATATGGAACACTCGGCCCCAGGAACAAGAGAACCTTTTTCGAAGCCCAGTCACTGGGTCTAGCATTGAGATCTACCCACCATTTTTGTCCATCAGCCAATAAGCGCTCGGCGTCGTTCTGACGTCACCGCAACTCCCTGCGCAAGAAGCAGACGACTCGCTCTCCGCATAGCTTGCGTCAGCACAGCCATGCATCAGTGCGTCGAGCAGCGTCTCGCAACGAGCGCGACGCTAGCGCGCAACGACGCCGATGCGCCGAGAAACTGAGGGAGGAGACGAGAGGGACGTCGAAACGCCGAGCTCCAATTGGAACGATTAGTGGGCAGACCTCGAAAGCTAGCGGCCTTTGTCTCTACATATTGCACTGGTGGAAAGCGTTCGAATGCGAGAGCCAAACGCCGGACGCCTGCGTTCCGCGTTCCAACGCGTTCGCCGAGTGCAGTGGAGACAAAGGACAGCTACCTTTATGTCTACCCACTAATCGTTCCAACCAGAGCTCGGCGTTCTAACGTCTCCGAGCGCTCTAGTCTCCTCCTCTCGCTCAGTTTCTCGGCGCATACGGACGCTAAGGACGGGCGCGTCTGACGCTTTGCCCCGACTCTCGTCGAGCTTCATTGGGTCCTTGGGGCGTTTCGGGGATCCACTAACAATGACGTCATGAGCAGGCCTTGTCATCTAAGTGGTACTGGACGAAGCCGACGACGGGGTACACCAGCGACGCTGCCTTTTTCCTCCGACGCGGCTGAAAGGCTCGTTTGCGTACGTCGTTTCAAAGGACATGGTGGCCGCACTTCGTGAATATTTCAAACGCAGGCTCCCGGCTTCCCATAACGTCGGAGGGCCGCTCGCCGCGGCCAGCTCGAAGAAAGAGCGCTGGAGCCTCGGAACCGCGTAAATTCTCCTCTTAAGGCCGGTCTGCTCATGAATGCGGGTTCACACTCGGCGGTTAACTGCACCCGCAAGAGAGGTTTCGGGCTCACGTGAATGGCTTCGCGAGGACAAGAAACTGAAGGTGCCTGCGTTCCAGGCAAATGGCTGCCGCAATTCCGCCCCCGCTTCGATTATTTAAGTCCAATGTTGCGCGCGGAAAAAGCGGCGAAGGGACTCGAAATGTTAAGTGAAATAAACCGCATTCGCGTACTTTAGAAGCGGCGTAGCCCGTCACGTGACCTCAAAATTCCTCCCGCAGACTTGTGCTCCGTTTCATTCGAGTCCGCCCCACAGTCGACACTATCCAATCCAACGAAGCGAATCGAGAATCGTCACAAAATGCATCGTCACGGTCATCGTTGCCTTTGTGCTTCTGCATGCAATGTCCAGCTGAATCAATCACGCACAGTGAACGCGTGATCCTGCCCTTCTGTGCGTGATTGGTCCTGCCCGGGGATGGCAGACGTGTGCATGCAGATGACGAGCGCGGAGACGACGCAGTTGTGGCGCTGCATGCTTGATTGGCGCCATCGCATCATTATATACTCGCCTCCTGGTGAGCTAGCTCACTCCACGCCGCTAATAAAAACGAGTGGTCCCGCAATCCGCGTCCTTATAGTCCTACGAAGACACTTTCGCAGTCACGTATATGCGTACAGGTTTACGGTCTTCCCACGAGAGTTGATCGGAGTTACGTTCTTTACGTACTACCTCGAGTAAATGCAGGCGTGAGTTTCGTCATACGGTAATAGCGCGCGAAGCAGAAGCTATACAACAGCGAGCTCGCCGCGCACACGCCCGCGCAGGCACAGCGAGCGGAAGGTCGACGCGAAGCACATATATATAGCTCGGGGATTTTGTTTTTGCCAACACTACACGAAACTGTATTATAGCCGACTTTTCCGTCGTGTTCCGTAGCTTCCCTCCAGCGATCAATGCAAACAACTACGACTGCTAGAACTTAGTTTCAGTTTTGGTGAAATAATAACCTTTCACAATATTCACTCTTCCAAAGAGATAAAAAGTCGCCACGCATAATTAAAACGAAAAAAGCGTAACATCTATGTTAGCCTTGTCGCTTGGAAATATTTCTATTTGAAGTCCCGCCAGCTCAGCATGTTTAGTTTCACGCCAAAAATAAAACGCAAAAACTAAAAACAAAAGTTGCAGAGGATTAGGGAGAATTTCATTCAGACATCGTTGCCGAGGTGGAAAAGTTCTAATGACATAAATGATTCCCTATATAATTTCTAGAGCTATTCCAGCCCTAATGTTTCGATCAGTGATACATGAAGTTGTTTTACTGGAATGTATTGGAATAATTATATTGACACGCGTATTTCCATATGTTAGGAAATCTCCACTTCTACCCTGGTCATGTGTAGGACCGGTAGTGTTTCAAATAAATAAATACGAAAATAGAATAAGCCTTTCTTCTTTTCAAGCAATGAAGCCGACATGCTTATTTCTCCCAAAAGCGGCGGCGCACTCGAATCTCAACGAAACCAACAATAATAAAAAAAAAAAGGAAGAGCAACTTATCGGACTTGGGCCATCTCTCTCGAAAGAGCAAGAAGACCCTCTGAACCAGAGGGCAGGGGCATCAACCCCGACCGTGAAAATCGCATGCCCGCCCAACAACAATGCGACCCGTACGGAGAGTCGTGCCAGCAGCACGCGTGGCCGCCGGTCGCGTTCCGGAAGAAGGGAAACAGTCTCACCGTTTCCGGTCCCGACGTCCCGGCAGCGCTGGAGTCCGTTCCGCAGGCGGTATCCTGCGAAAGGGCGAAACGACGCACCGTTAGCGATCGCTGCATCGAGCATCCTCTTGGAACGAAGCGCCGGTACGACGTCACGCCGCAGGAGACGCTACGAGCCATTCCAACCAATGCAGAGATGTGAACGTCCACGTACCGCGTGACCATAGGCCTCACACGAAGATCACGTGACACTCACGCGGCACTGGATTGGTTCGGATGGCTCGTAGCGCCCGCTGCGGTCCACGGTAAGGGGAAACGGAGCATAGCAGCCGATGCATTGTTTAGAAAAACGTCTTATTATACGGTCTTAAGAACGGTGCCCGAAGAAATCCACAAAAATAAAAGGGTAGAAGGCTCTTTGGAGTGCCGCCCATTTTTCTTTTTTGTCACGGGAAGGTGCGCAACGCACATGTATGACTCGCGTAAAAGATATACAAACGACGTCTTCCGTGCGCGCGTCTTTTCTGTGTACTGTCGTCGACAGCCACCTAATAGGCGTATCCGGTATGGGCGACGAAAAAATAATCCAACGTTTCAACCTGCAAATAGTAAAAAAATAAAGGGGAAGCAAAACGAGAAGGTGTGACGGTTACGCTTATATCCTAACGGCAAAACAATGTTTTCGCCTATACTGGAAGTGACGTCAATTCAAGATGGCGGCGCACTTGCAGAAAAGGTCTATAGGAGGAGCTGAAAACAAAAGCTTACGTTTCGGGCCGAGGAACGCTTGAAAAAACTTAGTTTAAAATTTGGTCACACCAGCGACGAATCGTAGCTTGCTCTTACTTGTCAAGTGAGAAAAAAAAATTAGATGTTGGCACTATAACCACATCGCTGGTCGCTGTGTGACGATGAGATGTCGGGGTGGATAACCGGCGTTCCTTGCCCAGTGTTACTAAGATGAACGATGACGGAAAACAGCGCGGTTTACATTAAACATTCCGAAAGCTCGCTTCGAGAGCAAATGTGAAAATCCGAACGTGCTCTGAAATATAGGACGCACATGTGTGAGCACTGAGCCGTCTGCGAGGTGACGCGGCTGCAGTTACAGCAGAGCTCGTTCACCCCAAAGTCTCGACATGGTTACCAGGCCCCGTAACTCTGGCGGCTTTTAAAATCAAATGCTTGTTACGCCGCCCTTTTTTTTCATTATTATTGATAACAGGTATGTGTGCTTTCTATGTAATCTGAAGTGTCCACTTTTCCGGAAAGCACTTGGTAGAGCTAATCGCGGAAACCCACAGGAAAACAGCTCGGCAAACAAAACAAAAAAAAAAATCGATAAAGAAAGTATGGCAAAGTGCTGGCAATTGTGTTGCGTATGTGAAACGTTCTATAACATCACAAACGTTTATATCCTCGTTGAGCAGCTCGTCTAGCCTGTTCAGCCATACGCCTGCGTTCACGGTGCTCTTCATAAGATAATTTAACGCGTGACATATGTACTTTGAATGATAAACCTGGTGATTTTCCAGAACCTTCTAACCCACTCCTCTTCTCCCACCTCTCCTCCTCACTCCACCCCTGGTCACATGACCTCCCCATTAACCAATCAGCGTCAAGCACCTTACCCCTCCTCTACCACCCGTCAACCAATCAGTGTCGAGCCTCGCGGCCACGCTTTTATCCAGGCTTCACTTTCGGGTTTCACAAAATGCCAAACACATAACAAAAACAGAACAAAAAAAAAAAACGTGTCACGTTAAAAAAGAGAAGCATGACGTTACACCATGGTCAGCGTCACAGCGCAGACTGTTTTTTTTTTTTTTTAATTATGTCTATAGCTATTTGGGCCTCGTCATCCGCCCACCTTCCTCCGTAAACTGCCGGGATTGGCTCACCCGTGGGAGCTTGGCAAAAAGGTGCACGCACCGGATTTGTAGAGCCGTGGTCACACTGCTCTCTGACACACCATACGAAATACAGTCTGCGGACACCATCTACGACGTGTTAATTCTTCCTCATGTGACGTCACATTGGCCATACAAAAGACTGTCTTAGACACGCTCGAAGCATATGCAAGTCGTCTGCTTCTTGCACAGGGGTTGCGGTGACGTCAGAACGACGCTGAGCTCTGATTGGCCATGATTGAAAGGATAGTGGATATACCTCAATGCTAGATGCCTCGACGTTTACCCACTATTTTTTTTTTTCCTTTCTATCAGCCAATAAAGCTCGGCGTTCTGACATCATCGCAGCCCCTGTGCAAGAAGCAGACGAACTTGCGTTTTGCGTACATTTGTATGAAGCAAACCCACTTCAGACACACTCGAGCCTCGACGTGTGTCCGCAAAATATTTCTGTCGTCGTGTCTGCAGCGAGTACATTGTCTTCTTTTTTCATGTCCGGGCAGTGTGGCCGCCGCTGTGATGATAGCCTTCCTTCCTACATTTGTGCTTTCTCTCACCAAGTTCAGAAGGGGTAATTACTTGTGCCTCCTATTCACCGGCTCCGTAATTAAAGAAAAAGAAGAGAGAAAGAAAAAGAAATTCCTCGAAGAAAAGACGTAGACGTAAACGAATAGACATAAATATACAGCCCCCAAAATGACCATCTCGTTAGACGAAGCAGAGTGGAGAACTGGGCTGCTGCCGCTCTTCTAATGAGGGTGGTACAACAAAACCAGTCGTCAATTTTACGAGACAGACACTGTCCTTGAACGGCGTTGAGGCAGTAGAAACAAAAAGTGGCCGGACATCTGCAGACGTCGTTTTGCTAAGATCGAGGGAAGACATCCAAATGACTGCTCGCTGTCCCTCTGAAACAAATGCGCCAACAAGATACGAAAAACAAAATGGAGCAATAAAACACCCGAAAGCTCGTTTCTCTTCCGCGCGCCAACAAAAACAGACGGCACTACTGACACTTTCGTTCCCTTCAACACGCTGAGGACGCGTGCGGCCGTGAACGTCTGGCGACGTCCACAAAAGCAACCATAAATGAGTGCGACTATATCTTAAAGTTCCTCGTAGAAGTGAGAACGTTCACGAGACAATTTCCGAGCTTGCTACTACAGTCCATTCGGACCCATTTCTCGAAGAGAAAGATTCGCTCCAGCGAGCACACGTTTTCTCGGAAGCCACCGGGGGGCGTCTCGTTGAGTCATTTCGTCCACCTCTGCAGCTGCGGCGGTCAAGGCGGCGATTCGACGAGGACCAAACGCCGACTAAGACGGAGCCGCCAAGGACGACTCAGTCCACCGCAACTCTCGCGCAATAGGTCGGCAACAAAACATCCACTTCGCCGCCACGCCACAAAGGATGTGCGAACTTTTATCGAACTTCAGGATCGACATGGTTCTGCGAACCTTCGACCTTTTGGCGAAATTCGACGAAGTTCGACTTTTCGAGCAGTGTTGCCCGACTTCAAAGTAAAAATTACAGGAAAAGATCATTTTAGTACAAAAAAACTGCCAATGTTTCTGCAACATACTAGCAAGCATTCCAGTTTTTAATGATTTGCTTAGCTCTTCGTGGAAAATATACACGCAATAAATATTGCACGCTCCCTCTGCCAGGTGGCGTTAGCGGTTTTTCAATTTTCTCGCACTCGCAGAAAACTCGAAGTTCAGTCGAACTTCTATCGAACTTCGCGTTGGAAGTCCGTAAAATGTGATCATAGTCGACCTCGTACCCCGGCAGGTTCGCGACATCATTACGCATCATCAGCCCACCGCTTTCTTTGCGCAACAGCCTGTTGACAGCTGGCCCCAACACGCGCGCACCCCCCCCCCCCCCCCACACACACACACACACACCACACCACAACACAAACATACACACGCACGCACGCACGCAGGCACGCACGCACGCACACGACGTCACGGCCGCCTCGCGCGTAATCGAGCATCAAAGCCACCATTATGAGGGACGGCGAAAACTTGGGGGTTGGGTGAGCTCGTGGCGCATCGGATTTCTCCCACCGCGCACGCCGAGAGAAAGCACGCGGGGTGCGGACGCGGAGGGTGGTGCGGTGAACTCAAAAGCCCGAAAAGCGTGGCAGAGACGTAAATCGACCGGGACTGAGAAAATATTATTGTCGGGGGACTTTTCGACGCCGGGCTCCGATAAATTACGCCGCCAACGCGCACGCACGCGGTGGACTTGGCTGCATGCGGAAGAGGCCCCGCGCGCGGGGAGAGCTTCAATGACGCTCACGGCGTGAGTGCCTGAGCACGCGGAAAGTGGGAGCAAAAGGAAGCGCAGGATAAAAGAGATGCGCGAGCACTCTGTCAGGATGTCGCCAGCGTCGCCTGCGTGTTATGGCGCTGCCTCAATTTAGTTGCACCGTGCTTTTCTCGCGGCAAATGGTCCAAGTCGTGCTCGAGGTGAGGCGAACTTTACGGGACGTTCCGGCGACTGGATTTCGCTGTCTGTATTCTGCGCTTTCGCGTGAAGTGTTTTATATTTGCGCATGGCGCTCGAGACGGGCGAGCCAAGGCAAGTGATCCCTTAATGCGTGTGCTTATAGGTTCTCCGAAGCAGGTATGCCTGCTCGCTCTTTCTACGCACGAACAAAGCGCCGTTCCAGCGCAGTTTCCTGATGCCTCCATAAAACCCGCTTCCAGAGGAAGATCCAAGGGTTAGTGCTGTAGCAACAGAACATATGTATAGACTGAGAGAGGTTTCTGTTTTGTTGCTCATTAGTCAGTTCTTTCTGTAAATACAACCCATGCCTATCTTATTTACAACCTTCTGGACAGAGGCAGCACAATAACTACGCGGGATTAGCTTATTATATTCCAGGAATATTAGCCCTCCCAGTAGTCATTAATCATTCAAAAACGTCGCCCGATATAGTCACAATGAACTGACGACGCTGGGATAATGATCCCTACAGAACAACAACCAGAGGTTCAAAATAGCGGCACTTTGCTCTTCAGCTGGTCTATCTTCAACGAGAGTTCAAAGGAGCCATGGCTTCATTCGCGCGGTTCGTACATAGGGTTCAATTCGTACAAATGTCAAACCGTAGCACCTCGTTTTTTTTTGTTTGTTTTTTCGCATTTTTAGTTGCTGCAGTTCGAATACAGTTTAGAAATAAGGAAATGCTCGCGTTGGTTGGTCCCCAAAGTATGTCGCCGCAGCAAACGCACAAACCCGAACAACGAACGCGCTCAATCCGCTGGCCGAGGAAAACCGATTCAACCAAGACAAATCACCACTGATCTATAGCCCTCCCGTCAGGGTTCGATTACGATGTTCGAGCACTGCTCGGACACCGCAATGCCGGCACCGGTCGGTAGCGGTTCGCCTCAAACTTTCGGGGCACTGAACGCAAAACCGTCAATCTTGTCTCGGAACAAGAACAAAGAACGACAACGAAACAAACCAAGCCGAACCTTTACGCGGACCTCGGTCACAGCGAGCCCTTCATTATTAGAGGCGCTCCCTCTCCGTTTCACCTTACGGTGGACCGCAACGGACGCTGCGAGCAATTCTGGCCAATTCAGCACCACGTGAGGGTCACGTGATTCTCGGGACGACGCGCGGGGAGCGTACTCACGTGCTATTCACGTTCATAGCATACGACTGGCTGGGATTGTTCGCAGCTTCCGCTGGGGTCCATCGTCAGGTGCAACAGAGTACGACACCCGGACGGCCCAGCTGTCAAACGAGGGCGCGAAAGAAGCGTGCAATCACGTCTGTCTTTTCATCCGAAGGCGAACCCGAACGTCGACCTATATCTTTCAATGTGGAGAACCGATTGCAGAGCTGCACCTTAGTTAGCCCACCGACGGGTATATGGACTCTCTCGCATATATGTCGTATAACACGCTCCCACGAGTTTGGGCGGCTCGCTTCTGCAGCAAGAGTAGCAGCAGCCGCGTTGGCCGCACTCCAGCGCGAAGCCGTGCAAGGACGGCGGAGCTGCTTCCGCGCGCACTGGAGAACCGCAACAGGTGCTGGCTCGGCGCGTAGTAGGCGGTTCGGAACCTGTTCCGTTTATTCCCGCCGTCCTTGACGTTTAGCGTTATGCGGCACTCGCTGCACTTCTATAACGGCCCGTTGAGCCGACGGCCGTGTCTGTGAGGGGCTCGGTGTTGCAGGAGCTAGCGGGTGGTCCCTTCCGTGCGTATAAAGTTATAAACGCGGCACGGGGCCGTGACCTCTGGCTGCCAGGGGTGACACAAGGCAACTCCCGAGCGTCCGAATTTCGGGAAGGCACCGCGCGCGTACCAGGTTCGGTTGCATTATGCTCGAGTCAGGGATCGCGACAGACCCTTCGAATCAGAACACAGAAAATAAGGGAGTTTCCGTAGATCGTTCCGATACTTCCGATAACGATTTCAGATACTCCGTCGACGCCTTTGCGCGAGCGTCGTATCATTATCGGGTACCGTCATCGGATGTATCGAAACGATCTATATTAAAACTCCCTAATGGTCACCACTGCAATCGGCGACGCGTCGCCTTGGCGTTATAGACGACGCTCCAAGACGGGATTGGTGGGCACTGCGCATGAGTCATGGGAGAATCCTTAGTAGATCTTTCCGATACCCCGATAACGATACAAAGCATGCGCCAAGCCTGCGGCGGCGGATCGGGTATCGTTATTGGAGTCATGGGAACGAAAACTCTCTACTGGGGCATCTCATTGTCGCCTCGTAGTCAATCAAATTGCGGTATTGACCGATAAGAACGTCGAAGAACCAATCACAAGGAGTGTGAAGCTGTTGTTCCTTATAAAATGTCAGAGATTATAAGTAGGGCTGGTTTTAACCCCGATTAATTGCCACTCTTTAATTGAATAATTCATCGATTTATCGGTCTCGTTCATTTCCATGCATTATACATTTTAAAAAATCACTTTTTTAGCATTTGCAAAATATGCTGTAATGGGCGCAATATACAATTATGATTATGAATCAATTATCTCGATGTGTACTTAAGAACATGTTCAAAGGCACTCACACTCACAGATTATTACTTCAGCTGCATGCGGCAAAGAGGTTTGCTGATATTCTCCGGCAAGGGCGACCTCCATTCATTGATGATTAAAGTATAGTCTCTGCTGCGCTAAACGGACACTCTAACGGCGTTGAAGTGGAAGGGACACATGCAAACTTCTGTACCCCCCTTGTCAGGAATTAAAAATCTTTCCCCTACAGTTTACTTCAGGCAAAATATTGACCTGAAGTTCCCTTCACACAGGTGCACACGTCCACGTCTGCGAGGTGAAAGCGTGGAAGTTTTACTTTCTTTCGTCAAAATGTTACCAAATAACCTGTTAAAAATTAATCGCGATTAAAGTATAGTTCGATTAATCGGTAGGTTAATCGATCAATTGCCCAGCCCTAATTATAAGACGCATCCTGTTTATATGAATATATTTTTTGTAGTTGTTCAAGCATCAGAAAATGGATGTTCAATCTTGTGGGGTGCACTCCCTAGTGCAAACTCGCGTGCTAACGAAGTTGTTGCATACCTTACGGGCACTGACCGCGTGTTTACAAGTATAGCGCACCCACCAATGCAGTCAAACGAATTTCCCAGCACCACAGACCCAATAGTATACACTATATAGTCACTAAAGTCACCTGACAGCTAGAACACAGCAAAATATGACCCCCCCCCCCCCCCCCGGCTTCTCTATCCTTCCTGCTCAACTGCGCGGCAATTTTACCCGCTGAATTAGAGCAAAAAGGAACCAGGAAGCCCATTTTGGGAATAAGTGCACGCGATCGAAACGCAGTATAGTCCAAAATCGGGGAGTAGCGTGCTCTCTGCATTACTGTGCTCAGGCTCTGTTGAACGGAAATTGCAAAGGAGCGGGGGGCTAATCAGCGTTTCCGTGTCTAACTTCCCAAATGGTTAATCGTACAAGTGTGCATGTTCACGTGTTTCCTGTGCTCTCGCCACATCGCAGTCAAACGTTTTCGCGCGTCAGTCGCAAGTCGTTAAGTGGACGCTGTGGGTCACGCAACTTCCATACAGTTTTATGCATGAATAACGAGAGAAGGTAAGATAGAATTATTATACGACACGATACTCTGTAGCATATGCTGCTCCGCCTTTCCCTCGCTTTGCATTCCCAGTTTTCCTGCCAGCACCTCGTCAGTCGTCCGGACAACTCGTCGCTGAACTCGCCATTTTTCTTTCGACTGACACGGCATATTTCACGACCTGTTGCCGCCTCCACGAGGGCTTATGTTCGGTTATCGGGCGGTCGTTTGCACTAAAGGTGTACACCGTCACCACATATTAGCAGATACCAGAATGTGTATGCGAGTGACATCGACATCAAATTAAAAGGTATAAAAAGCGCGAACAAAAAGAGGACAAAGGCGGCACGGAAACAAGGACCCTTTTGAATTAGTACGAGCCAACTATCCAAATCCAAGTTTTAATCGACATTAAGCATCACGCAGTGTCGCTCGATGCTCCCGATGTCAACCCGAATAAACGCCCACTGTCTTACGCTGTTGCCGACTTTTTAATGGAAGTAAGAACTGCCCCCCCCCCCTTCCATGATAACGCAAACTGTTTCATATTAAAAGTGGGGCAACGTTGTGCATCTATCTCATTAGTGGGGACACCGTGCTTTAGAAGATGGAGGTTGTTGCAAATGATTGCGGGACAGACAATACAAATAAATAAAAACTGACTTCTCAAACAGCTTTCTGGCGACCCGCGGGCAATGCTCCGCAATACCGCTTGCTCAAAACCACGTCATCTCGTAGTCCAATGGTTGCGTTCAAAGGCATTTAAAATCGAGAAAATGTCCCCAACAAGGAGTAATTGACTTGTTCGTGACTTTAGTCATCGACGTTGTAAGCAGGTAATAAGATTGCGGCATTATACCCCATAAAAACAGAGCAGAACGAATCACCAAGCATAAACATAATCAGCCACACTACCCACTGCCTTTCTTTATTGGTCCGTGGGACTTCTTAGCAGAACATTACCATGTTCCGCGTACCGCACTACCCAAGACTTTGAAGCATGCTGCTAATTCTAAGCGCGCGTCCCGCGGTCACGGTATCACCCGGGCGCGCGCTTAAATGGAGGCTCCGATAGTGCGGTATGCGGAACATGCATGGTAATGGTTTGAAAAAGTATTTTATGGCTGTAATTTATTAAAAAGATCTTAACAAAAGCAAAAAAAAAAAGTTAATTTAAAAGAGAAATACGCACACAATATGCCGACGCTCCAGATCCTTCTACAGATTGTATACCATCGAAAAAGAAGTTTGAAAGGGTTAAAACCTCGGTTCTCCAAAAATCTCTCCAACCCACGGAAAGTTAGTTAATTCCTGAATTCAAGACGAACGTGTGAAATTATATATATATATATATATATATATATATATATATATATATATATATATATTTGTATTTATATATATATATATATTTATATTTATATATATATATATAAGTTTTACAGATTTGTTAAAAAAAAAATCCGTCAAAGTTACCCTTACGCGGTTTGTGCAGGTGAGTTATACGGTCAGGGGGACATTATGTGGGTGGATAATGTTCGCGATAAGTCGGCTAATTAATCAAAATTCGTCAATTAACTTTTTACTTAGTAAAAATAGACGTATGGTTCCAATTAGAAACTTAGAGAGCGTCTTCGAAAACCACTAGATCAACTCTTTTTAGAATGACTCGAAGGTCGTGGGAAACTCGGGGGCGCACGAAAGTTCCCACTCGTGAAGCAAGCGCAAGGCTGGCAGTGGCAAAACGCGGATGATTAGATTATCATCGCGTTCCGCCACTGCCAGCTTTGCGCCTGCTTCACGAGTGGTAACTAGTTATCCACCCACATAATGTCCCCATGGCCGTATAGCTCACCTGCACAAACCGCATAAGTGTAACTTTGACGGGTTTTGTTAAAGGACACATGCAAAGAAAAAAAAACATTTTTTTTTTTTAAACAGCTTAGATGGAAGAAGGATATTATAAAACGATTTTACAACGAAGAAAAAAAATTTTTAGAGCTATATTTACGGCGCTATACGAATTTGTAGTTGGCACCCGCCGGAGCCGCCGCTGGTCACGTGGTAGGCCCGCGCGCCACCGCCCTGCGTCGCCGGAGAAGCGACGCCGCCGCCGCACGCTGAGCGTTGTGCGAACGCCGCTTCAGCGCGTTTCTCCACGCCGCCGTCGCCGCCGCCGCATAAGTTCGTCTGGTTCGGGGCGCCGCCGCCGTCATTTGACCGGCGCACAGGTCGATCACGTCTGCTTGCGCTTTTTCAGGAGTTTCCTTTGGGCTCTAAAAGTTACTTATTCATCTTAGTTTTTTGTTATACTTTAAATAAAGATGAATAAGTTACTTTTAGAGGCCATAGAAAGCTTCCGAAAGAGTGCGAGCACCACGTGACAAATATGGGCCCGTCACGTGATAAATAAGGGCCACTTTTCTGCGGCGCCCGCGGGCGCCAACTACAAATTCGTATAGCGCCGTAAGTATAGCTCTAAAAATTTTTTTTCTTCGTTGTAAAATCGTTTTATGATATCCTTTTTCCATCTAAGCTGTTTAAAAAAAAATGTTTTTTTTCTTTGCATGTGTCCTTTAAACAAATCTGTAAAGTTTAAAAAAACAAAAACACCCTGTATATATATATATAAGCATTCTTTTATCCAAGGTCACAGGACGTTTGCAGACTAACATGTGGACGTCCTGCGTGCTCGTTGCCATGGTTTCGTTCAGCAGAGAGACGCTCTTTTAACGGAAGTTATATTCATTGACACGGAAGTGAGAACCCTCTTTAAACACGCACGTCCAAGCCTCACGAGCGTGCGCGTGAGTTCACTACACAGAAACGAGGACACTCGTGTGTCCACATAAAACACGGAGAGCGGACGAAGCCACTGAGTTGGTGGGCAACTGCAGGGCTGCGATTCGCCCACGATCGACGGGGGCTCCATTCACCGCTCTCCGACCATGGCGTGGGCCCTAGAACCAAGAAGCCATTTCTCCGTGAGCAGACACGTTCAAACGTGCGAGGCCGGGTGAACGAAAACGCCATAGAACCCGTCGATGAGGCACAATCAAAAAGATCCCGCGCCGGAGAACCCAAAGTAAATACACCGAAAAACTCTCGGCCTAACTGTGTCAGGTAGGGGCGTCGCTGGCGGAGTATGCACTTCTGTTCCGGGCGGGGTGGAAAAAGAGTCCCGTTCGTTTTGTCGCGTAGGTCGGAAAACAAAAAGGCTTGCCATATACTTCTTTCTGTTTGCTGAGCACACCTTTCGGCGGAAAAAGGTAGCTGAGAGTGCGCGCGCATTGTTTATGGCCCACATTCGTAAGATGGCGGTCAGTACGATCGGAAAGTAGCCAACTTCAGCCAACCTCGTACTCCGAAAGCTAGGTACCCATTTTCCAACATACATTTAAATACGCCGGAAGCATCGTCACACGTCACTGCGGATTATGACAACACGTCTTTTTTTTTTTATTTTGCCCGAAACAAAAACAGAGTGACAAAAGCGAAAAAACTGTACTTGCAACCATGTCAATCATATTTTCTTTTGGTATGATCACGCAGTACTGCGATATTTCGCCCTGGTAGCTCAAAGGCCATCATGCCAGTGCTGGTTGCTAGTGATAAATCCTAGATACCAATGCCAAATTGCTATTTTTATATCTGCCTGAACTTGATGAATGTGTAATCTAGCTTCTTCATTTTTATGAATTTTACCGAAAGTGCTTTTTTATTTTTATTTATTTATGTTTATGCTTGATGTCGTATATTATTTTTTAATCTGTTTTTACGAAAATGTTTACATAGTACACAGTAACCGGTAACATCAATGTGTTCTATACTTCGTCTCACCTCATGGACTATTGTTAGCCGCGCGTGCTAAAAGCGCGAGCTAGTCGCTTTGGATGAAGCCGCGGCGGCTGCACGAGCGCTCGTGCAGCAAGTGCTCTAGTCAAGGCAGTCAAGGCTGGCCGCTCGCGCTAGCACAGCCTTCGCGGTTAGTCCATGCTAGGGTAAGACGAAGTATAGCATTCTTTCTTTACAATTTTATAATGTGTGTGCATCCATTATCTCTTGTGTGTGCGTATGTGTGTGTATCCAATATATCTTGTATCCGTATTTTTTCTCTTGTCGAAGTTTAGCCCTTAGTGTTGTTGCGGTTAGGCTTTGCCTCCCTGCCTCCCTCCCTCCCCTCCCCTCCTCCTCCTCCTCCTCCTCCTCCCCCCCCCCCCCCCCCGGTTGGACCTTAATGCCCAGTCAGGCGACACGATCGCCTTTTGCGCCAAGGTACCATTTCAAGGATTATGTACCCCTTGAAAGAAAAATAAACTGATCGATTGATTGATCGATTGATTTATTACGCCACAGAAGCGAGCTTTTTTTTTTTCTTGTTTAACTTGATTGCATCTTTTGAATATGAAACCAACATGAACTGAAACGACTGGGAAGTTTGACGAGATTAGTTCACACATGCATTTATCTCAGCACGCGCGCACGCGCGCTGGAAAATGTTTCTTCGCTGCAACATCGCACTGGCGGAACGAACGCACGGCTTCCCCACGTTTATTATGCGTCTATATATATGCAACCGAAATACTCGCAACGACCCGTTACACGACTGGCTGCAGCGTGATACTAGAAAGCAGCAGCCAAGATTTTACAGCATATCAAGAAGTTGTAAATAAAAACCCCACGACGACACTAAACGAAGGCACAGTCATGGATCGTTTCTATGGAACCCGTAAATATGGATGCGCCCCGCTACATAAGCAGCATTTCCAGCGACGAAGTGGGTAAAGGAAAAGGCATATTTGTTTCGTCATTATGGTAACTAACTTTATGGACGGATTTGTGGAGAACCTTACTTCGACGCTTTTTCGCATTTTACTTCGAAAAGGTACTACTGATGGGTATTTACCACTTAGGTTATAATACTCCAACGAAGAACTCTCTAACGGCTTAAGTATTTCTAATAACAATCCTCCAATAAAAAGAAGAAGAAACGACGATGGCTTGTTCGCCTTAACAGTGTCGCGGATTGAAGCTCCGACCCCGGAAAGGAGAACACCAGCCTTGGACGTTTGAGCAGGTGTCCGTAGTAAGTCAACGCAGTCTCGAACGCCGACGTTTCTCAAAAGCCAGGGCTGAAAGCGGGCGAGGGACTCAGGGCCGCGCTGAAACCAAGCTGTCGCGGAGGCACGATGATGGATTCGCGAGCGTGCTCCATTCTTCACGGTTGGCACTTGCATGCGCCGGGAACTCGTGGTAGGAAAAATCCAGCTCACGTGTTAATAACACTCGCCCCGATCTCTGAATGATCGAGAGCAGCGCGGCCGGATCTGCCGAGGGATTTCTTCTCCACCTGCCCGCTGTCGATCACCTGGCAACAGCGCGCCGCGCTCGAGCAATCGGATTATGCTATATACCTCGTTTCATCCAGTGTTGGACAAAATACTCGATAAAAGTATTTAAGTTAAGTTACTAAATACTTGCTTCATAAAGTATTTAAAATACTACTCAAGTTACTTTCACTGTAAAGTATCTTGAGTAGAGTACAAATACTTAGAAATGTATTTCAGTTACTTTTGAAGATACTTCCGCATTGCTTAATTTGTATCGACGTCACTGACAGCGACAATTATGCAGCTACGCAAATCTGGGTTACCAGAATGGTTTATTGGCACGCAACAACACAAAACGGGGATAAAACAAGTATCGTAGGGCTATTTCATGCAGCCCGACTATAAAGAGCAAAATATTGTCATGAATGATAAATGATGAGGCGGCGAATAACTAAAGAAACTAAACGTTTAAGGGGGCGAACTTGTTTCCAAAACAAAATAGAGAAAGGCTAGCATCGCAGGCGTCGATGTCGGCGAAACAGCAAGATCGACCGCTGGGGCGAGACTGACTCCGGACCGCCACTCGGAGCACCTTTTGTACCCGCGTGGGTTTCTGGAACATTCGGCGTAGAAAGTTCGTCGCGTAGAATATTCGTAACTCGATCAGACGACAAAATTCTCGAACTTACCAGAATGTCAAGTTGAAGGAATAAATAAAAGAGAAGTCGGCTTTCCGGTATCGAACCCGGAGCCTCCGCGCGAGAGTGTCCGCGCGAGAGCCAAGCGCGGGAACCATTCGGCCATGCACTCGCTGGGCAACGCGCGTCGCAATATCACTGATAGATGTTACAAAACATTTCTGGTACAACAAGAAAGAGGTCGCTTTAGCTATTGGGGAGGAGATCAGACCGTGGCGCCCCAAGCGATTAACTTTAGAACTAGATGAATGGGGACAACAAATACAATGGCTCAGCACTCGGCTGACTTAACCGAACGCGGCGTCAGCGTTCGGCTGGAGTTCGTGTTCTCCGGTGAGGGGAAAGAGGGGCCTTTTGTTACCACTCCGGCCTGCATGAACAATGCAGCATGCACAGTGCCCAGCTCAGCACAAAAGACCAAATGGGTCAAGTTCGCATCCCCTGTCGACTGCTTTCGGGGAAGATCCGGCACTTAAAGGGGCGGTGCAACGATTTTATGATTAAAAGAATTTGCATCTTGTCATTTTTAAGTTGTTTATCATGTCCCGGAGGATAGAGAAAACACCTCCTTCATTAAAAATGTCGCGATTCCGCTGCACCATTGAAAAGCAAAAGTCGAGCTTTTTCGCCCACCTGCAGCCCCAAGTGGCAGCCGAAGGAACTACGGCGAAAAGATTACGTGACCTCGCTCGCCTCTAAGCTGCAGCATAACGCCCGCTAATGTCAGCAGAGAGAGGGAGAGGAAGGGTCCTTTGAGAGAGCACACGGGAAGCTACACGGCACTCCGAATGACGTCACTGGGAGTGCGACCAGGTGTGACCCTGAAGACTGGGAGTGAGTTGAGGGGTGCCCGAAATGCCAATATTTATCTTTTTTTTACGTAACAACTAGAACACGCAGGCGAAATCGGTTTTCTGTTCTGAAATTCAGAAGTGTCAGAGGGCAACTTCCACAAATCTTTGACCGAAGTCCGGAAATTGTTGCACCGCCCCTTTAACTTCACTTCACTAATTGTTTTTATTTTTTCATTACTGTGCCTTGCGCTCTATTAAAAAAGATGACACGAACATGCCCACAATGCCTGTGGGCATGTGCACAGGCCTTGTGTTGGGTAAACACCGAGGTGTGGGGGTGACAAACGGGTCAGAGCGCTTCGCCAATAGTGACATCGCTTAATATCACATCCTGCGGCGCACCTTAGACTCATCGTTCAACTACAACCTATAAACGAACTTGGGGCACGGATATGAGTGAATTAATAACAAAGAGAACCCATATAATAGCCACGGCAGTGGTCGCACCTTCTTCAAGTAGGTTGCGTTCAGAAAAGCACTCAACGTCGGGGGGCACTTTGTTGGCATTTTGAGAGTCATCCAGCTCCTAGATTGTTTCCTGTACTGTTCTCTGCTTATCAATGTTCGCTTACAGACAGTGTTCGCGAGAGCAATAGGTGCCGGACTGACAACAGAAAAAAAACGACGTTTTGCTTTAGCAGGGTCAAATATACAAAAAGCGAAACAAAAATGTCTACTTTTTTGTGTGTCCACTTCTCATTTTCTTCTATTTGTTATTTTCTTGACACTCAAGTCTGCATTGTTCTCGTTCGTCGTTTTCCGGTCTGCTTGCGCCTCAGGGTCAGAGTGGCATCTTTACTTCCGTAAAACCCCACCTTTTGTTTGAGGATTTTTCCATGAAAACTCTAGGAAACAAAAAGCCGCCTTTGGGAAGGCGAGGGGAGAACCTTCATTGTACGAACTTTGGGCTGAAATATGAGTCACAGTCGGCAAAAAAGCGATATTTTTACGAGCTCAGTTAAAGTCACCGTAGCTAATCGGAGCTAGCAATAGGATTCGGTTGCTCGAAAGAATGCTCACGTTTGCTCGTGTCACGCCCACGCCACTTCCTACCGAAAAACTCGGAAAATGGCGGAATGTCAAAAATGTATTTAAGATAATGAGTACAAGATACTCGGAATTGTAATTAAAATAGAGTATTAAATACTTTACATTAAAGGTATTTGCAAGATACCAAGATACTCCAAAAAGTATTTAAGATGCAGTATCTTGAGTAGAGTATTTGAGATAGGCACAAGTCTGGTTTACATACTGCCACCTTGCCAGTGAAGGCGAGGCTTCAGGAGCGTAGCATGAACGTTCCTTGGGGTGTAAATTGTTTGTTGCGTCGACATATTAAGTAAGACTATTGAACACGCGTTCCCGCACTGCTTGAACGCTGTCTTCTATTTGGATGTTTTAAAACAGACCCTGAAAAAAGATGTGTGCAACGATAAATACACTATCCGTGTTCTTCTCGTGGCGAAAGGTCAAACTGAGCCTTACCATATGTTTATGTCCCTTGTAATGTACGGTCTGTAGTAGTCTCGTAAGGCGGTGCGGCATGCTGAAGTCTGCCCAAAGTCAGCGCGTTTATTTTTTATAAAAGTTGTTTTGGAGGTCAAGAACAAATATGATATAGCTTCTCCAATACTGGAAACTCCTCCGAAAACCTATGGGAGCGGCGACGAACGTGACAGCCCTATTGAAAGAGGCCAATATGAACTTGGCTTATTGGAAATATTGTATTCCAATGAAGTTGATGGAAACCAATAAAAACTTATTATCCTATTAACCCAATACGCACGATGGGAATTCATATCGGAGCACAATATTCCGATATAGTATGCGGTTATTGGTATACAACAGGACATTGGATCACAATATCTCGATAGAAATTGCGGTAATTGGTATACAACACGATATTGGAGCACAATACGCCGATATAATGCGCGG
Organism: Ixodes persulcatus; assembly: GCA_013358835.2. Classification (NCBI taxonomy): domain Eukaryota; kingdom Metazoa; phylum Arthropoda; class Arachnida; order Ixodida; family Ixodidae; genus Ixodes; species Ixodes persulcatus. The sequence continues at coordinate 9,136 of JABSTQ010009203.1, read as the reverse complement.
TTATTGGAATAGAATACGACATCGCGTGCATATTGGTGACCGACATGGACATAATGTACGGCCAGTCGGCCACACGATATATAAATATCGGTTGTCGATCATGGGCCCAAAGGAGAATACAATATGATATCGCGTGCATATATCTCAGAATGGATACCAAATTAAAATCATGAATTACGTCGGCATATACCGCGAACTATGAGTTAACGTAACACGATTTTGAGAGTTCGTGAAGCATCATGTGGATATCGGTATGCCCACATATACGACATCGCGTGAATGATATCGTAAAACAGCAGGAGTTACCATACGGCAATACGACATCGAGAGAACGATATTAGAGGAGGATACAAACAGAACACAAACGTTCTGCGTTTCGAACACATAAACATTGATCGAAAGCGCAAGTACGTACGGCTGTTGGTACGGCACACAGTACACACAGCCTCGCGCGCTCGAAATGCTAGGCAACCACCAAACCATTCAGAATAACTACCTGGAACACCCGCGACCAACCTTTCAATGAGAAAGCCCAATAACGATGTGCTTATTAAAGTGATCGTTTTCCAACAAATGTTTATTGCAGTTGTTAGGTTAGGTTACAGGTGTTGGTACCCAAATCGAACGCGATACGTGACAGTGTCGGTTCGCAGGATAAAATAATGAGGGTGAATAGGTTTGACAGGTCACGCGCATGGAGTTGCTTCTTACGCGCAAATTTATCGATATTCACCCACCTTTCTGGGTAATCCTACGTCGTACACAAACTCCACGACAACATGCGTGCACATTTCACCCACCACTCTTCGTCGCCTGTTTCGCGAGATTCACACACTGTAAAAAGACGACGTGAAAAATACGTGCATTTGCACCATCAAACGATATGTTACAGCCTCGTTATATGCGAAGATAACTTTCCATCGTCAAGCGGTCAAGCTGCGCGCGCGCCAGCCCGAGCTTCTGAGGCAGTTCGAAGCGTGGTTCGAAGGGAGCGAGCCCAGCGAGCCGAACGGCCGAGCAAGCCTGGCCGAGCGCCGAGCGGCCGAGCCGCCGAGCAGGCGCACTGTGCGCACTACGCCAACTACGCAGCCAGCGCCCTCGTCGTGCGACCCGGCGAGACCGCGACGCTGATTTTCATCACATTTGAAACAAATTTTTTATCACTTTTGTGTTGCGTTGTCAGCATTTTAAGGGTAATTAAGCAAGCAGCAGCGAGAGCAAGAAAAAAAAATTGAAAACCGCTCTCACCGAGAACCTATTACGAGCACTAGGAAGCCATGGAGTATATAAAAAGTTTCTAAAGGTGAATTAGCATGTAAATTATGTGCTTGCGCTTCAAAAATCGAAAAAAACAACAATTTAAATATAATTAATACGGATAAAAATATACACCAGGAGGACCTAAACCAGAACTGAACAGCCTGTAAGTTTGAAATTTGACACCTTAAACCACTCGGCCACCACCCAATTGTATTTCCAGGTCGTTTATCGAGGTATATGAATTTCGTTTGCAGCTGTCCGCTGCAAGAGAGATTGCCTTATTTTCATTTGTTTGACTATTCCCACCAAATATGACAAGTGACCAAGAATAGAACCTCATTTGTCGGCAGAGGCACTGTGCTTGCATCAAGGCAAGCTAGCCTGGCTTGCTGGGCTTATATTTTGTTTCATCACTCATGTAGGATTCTGTTGTCACTCATCAAAAAAAAAAAAAAAACTGTGACTAAGTCTGACTTGTTTTGGTGTGCAGGTATTCTTGGCAGTAAACTCTGCTAAATGAGGCAAAATATATATTATACTTTTTTTAGCATATATGCATTGTTTTAGCAAAATGAGCTACACTATTTGACTAAGGTGAAACAGAGAACAAGCCTCTCCACCCTGGTCTGTTTCCATCTCTTGCGGACACTATTTCCTGCTTTTTGTGGTTTGTATCAGACTTTTGTGTCTCTGTCCGGCCAAAGCATCTGTGTTAGGCTAAGACTGGGTTCTTTAGGATATGTGCAGGTATTCTTCGCAGCAAATGGCTGAAAATCAGGAACACGAGTTTGTTCTCGGCCACCGAAAGCAAATGTTTTCAAGGTGAGCTATTGCCCGCCTATATGAGTTTTGTGTTCCATTCCTCTTGGAGGCCATTTTGTATGTGTAGTGGTCTTGCATTAGTATTTTGTTGTCTCTCCTGCAAAAACACCCAGGTTTGCCTAAGACCGGGTTCTTTCTTATACACGAAGGTCTTGGAGGCAAGCACCAGCCAATAAAGGCCAGAAGTTTGCTCGTTGCCACTCATGGCAAGTGTTTTCAAGGTGAGTGATTGATGCCTATCTGAGTTGTGTGTTTCATTCCTCACAGACACTCTATTTCCTGTCTTTATAGTGGTCTTGTGTCAGGTTTTTGTGTGTCTGTCCGGCCAAAGCATCTGTATTAGACTAAGACTGGGTTCTTTCGGATATGTGCAGCAATTCTTGGCAGGAAGTGGCTGCCAATCAGGAACACGAGTTTGTTCTCGGCCACCAAGAGCAAGCATTTTCAAGGTGAGCTATTGCCCGCCTATATGAGTTTCAGCATTCTTCAAGGAGCGCAAAATCAAATACAGGGGGTTTGCCATCACAAAAATGTTGACTCGGAAGCGCATAGGGAGGAAGCTTTACAAAAGTATCCACCTGCCTCAACAAGTGAAACCAAAACTGAAAACGTGGGTTCCAGTGAAAAATAAAACATTGTCAGCCCGAGTTAACTAGGGAGCAGCAGGGAGCAAACAAATCGTGGTACGAGTATACTTGGTTCAGGCTTTTGTAGGCGGGGTCAATGACTCTGTGGTTTCTGAATAAAATATGTTTTTCTAAAATTGTGGTTTCCGAATATTCGGGGATGGGCATTGAGTCGGGATGTTATGGTAAAGATTTCATCCACGTGTTGGGATTCATGTCCCTTGTCCCCCTCATCTAGGTTCGCTACAGGGGTGCTCCAGTATTGACGTCTCATATTACATTATGCCTCTCAATTTAAAACGCACTATAAATGACATGCCTGTGATCCGTTTAGGTGTGCTTCCTCTCAGCAAGTATATGAATTATGTCTCAAAAGGTCTAATCTGATGTTGACCACACCTCAGGTCTCCACCGACGATTCATCAGGACGAGACCCAACCGGGACAATAGGGAGGAGCGGCTTAAGCGAGGGAGGCTACATATACGACAGCTTCTTGCGGACAAGAACCGAAAATAGATAGATGGTGGGTGTTTCAATTGCTATGCCTTTTGACATGCACATTCTGTTTGTTGTGTTTCAAGATTGCTGCAAAGTTGAATTTCAACTATTGCAAAATACCGAGCATGCGCCCAGACCGCAGAAAAGCCTACCCCCTGTTTTCGGAACAATCCGCAAGTAAGCAAAGGGCGTACCAGACACCCACCAACCTGTTTTGAGCCAAGCTCAAAATATTAAAAGGACACATCAAGCGCCAGGTTTTGTGGCGTACTTTCCACAATAGCGCCGGTTGCAGATCTGATAGATCCGTGCCTGGCGCAAGCCATGGCGTGACCTTTGGGAACCAGAGAATTGAGATTAAAGAAGTAGCACAGAATTTGGAGGCAAGTGGCGAAGGTGAGCAGAGTTAACAGAAAACAAGGGTGAAGGGGGTTCCGTCGCATGAGGCATCTATGTCTCGTGCATGTAATTTTGAGTGTACTGTAGGTGGCTACTCAAAACAATTGTTATCTCGACGTAACTAATCGCAAATCTCTCTTGCAGTTTCCACAGCCCACAAGCCAGCAGGCGCCTGTCGTTCTCGTTCAAAGGTGAGGATTCCAGATTTTCTAGTTTGCTCTGAAGCAGCAATACTGAAGCCAGCTAGACGAGCTGTACGGCATATTTAATTGACGGATCTCAGAACGACTGGGGACGCTTTCATTGAAGCTTGTTTTGCTGCAATACACGTGGACAACACGTTTGTCGACGTGGGCCCAGTTTTGTCGCAAGAAGCATATTATGTCACGCGCTTGTAATTTTCAGGGGTGGTCCAGCTGTGCCAAGTTCGCCATTTTGATAAATTCCCCTTTGCCTGCGCCTAAATACATAAATTGTGCCAAACAACCCCAAACGGCGCCAAAAAGAGCTAGTCGGTCCGTGAGCGAATCCTTTTTTTTTTTTTTAAGAATGGCGTTTTCGACTAGGAACCCGGTGGAAAATAGCCATCACAATCCAGGCTTCAGGCTCAGTGACATTATTGTTTTGTTGCGACCCTTGTGGAATGCGCCGTTGTGGCTGCTCTATTATGTATCGCCACTGCTAAGTCCTCCCGAAGATGAGCAAACAGTATTTTTTTTTCTGCATGCGCATAGTAAGTTAGGGACCCCATAGTAGAAATCCGCTCGGACGCTCCTTCACTGGCAGACCAACGGCATCAAACGATTGGTTACCCACTTGGTTGTCATACTGTCGCACTGCCTGTGAACTCAGAATGGAAGCTTACAAACCAGTTTTATAAATCGCTATATTTTAGGATGCTCGGACACCTTGAGTATATTTATTACGATAGAACTGAAACAAACCAAGTTGCGTTGAAGGTTTACACAGTGAGAGGTCGGTCTGACTTAGGTTATATCGACCGGGATTCACGCTGTAGATACATTTAGCCTGTAGCTTTACTGCCAGTGATTACACGACTGCGCATCCGTACTATGCTCACCAGTTTGAAAAAGGCGGGGATGGGTATAGAGCCCAATGTTCGTAGGTCAGAATCACGGCCGATGATTACCAATGCGAGTGAGGATACGTGTTTACACGATTGTAAGTCGACTCGAATGTAGGTTGACTCCCCCACACCGCGTACCAGGAAAGTAAACATAAATATTTAAAGAAATTATATAGGGGCGCATTTGGCTCGGGCTGCGTTCTTTCGCGACGCACGCCGCAAGTTTTGCCTCTAACTCTCGAAATCGTCCCGACTGTGGTTCGTGAAAACCTCGTTGTTTGCGCCACAATTGTAAGTCTCGGAGCGCCGCAGCCGCCACTGGCGCACCACCCGTTCTGAGATATCAAACTAGCGGCCTGCCACGCACTTGTCGGTGGCCTCGGCAAAAAGAATTTGTCCTCTCGAACGTTGCCGTCAATAAGCGCCGAAAGCTACTCGGGCCCGGAGCAGTCTTGACAAAGCAGGGGACAAACAGCCGCAAAGAGATAACGTGTCTCCGTGCCGCCGGAATAGCGTGATACCGTCGACAGCCTGTGGAAGGGCACTTTGCCAGGGCAGTACTACTGCTAACCTGCGGTTTTTAATGTGCTGCAATATCCGATTTAATGAATGGGCACTGGTACCACCAACAAAAAACAGTACAGAAGTGCTATTTGTTCGTGTTGCTCCAAAATGTTTAGTTTTCCTGATACTAAGGCGCTTCACAACGAGATTTTCCCTGTTCCAAAAGGGGAGTTTATGCGATACAAATTGCTCCAAAATTGGATTTTTCGTGCTCCAAAACCAAAGACGGCTGGACCACCACTGAAATTTGTATTTATCCGGCTTAGTGTGCTGTAGGTGGCTACTCAAAGAAATTGATACTTGGACGCAACTAATCGCAAATCTTTCTTGCAGTTTCCATGGCCCACAAGGCAGCAGGTGACCAGTTCATTCTCGTTCAAAGGTGAGGATTCCAGATTTTCTAGATTGCTCTGAAGCAGCAATACTGAAGCCAGACAAGCGGTACGGCATATTTAATTGACGGAGCTCAGAACGACTGGGGACGCTTTCACTGAAGCTTGTTTTGCTGCAATACACGCGTGTATTGCAGCAAAACAAGCTTCAGTGAAAGCGTCCCCAGTCGTTTTGAGCTCCGTCAATTAAATATGCCGTACCGCTTGTCTGGCTTCAGTATTGCTGTGGGCGACAAAACATGTGCCCAGTTTTGTCACAAGAGGCATATATGTCACGCGCATTTAATTTTGAATTTATCCGGCTTAGTGTGCTGTAGGTGGCTACTCAAAGATATTGCTACTTGGGCGCAACTAATCGCAAATCTTTCTGGCAATTTCCACGGCCCAAGAGCCAGCAGGCGCCAGTTTGTTTTTTCCTCACAGGTGAGAATTCCAGATTCTTGAAGCAGGAATACTGAAGCCAGACGACTGGTACAGCATTTTTAATTGACGGAGCTCAGTCTGTCTATGCTGGAAAAAGCGGTGGAGAAACTGTATCGTGACGTCGCCTGTGGGAGGAGCCTAATCTCTATCGCCAACAAACTACATCGGAAGAGAACTGCACCGCGACGTGTCCGGTGACGTCGCCGAAATGTAGCGATTGAGTTGAAACTACATCGTTTTTTTTCTCCCTACAGAGAATTTCGGAGAATCGCAAAACTCGGCAGTGAAGGGTTCTAGAAAGCAATACACTTAAGTATCCGAAACGTATAGTGCAGAGCAATTTAATTAAACCATTTTCTGTTGAACTTTGTCGCATGAAATATTTAATTCACTTAAGTTACACAAAAACTATTAGCATTAGCTTCAGCCCTTTACGTTGCGCAAACAGGCAGGCATGGCCGACAACACGAAGAAGCGGAAGTAAAGTCCTCGCATGTCGGTCCACCAGATTAGCCTTCTGAACGACTTTTTGACAGGAAACCAAGTTTTACTGAGGGCCACCACTGACAGTCCTCTGACCAAGCCTGAGCGGGACGAGTTGTGAGACAGAATTGTGGACGAGCTGAACGCCCAAGGCCCGTCCATCAAAACGCGAGCAGAATGGAAGGGCCACTGGAATACTCGTGTGCGCCATGCCCGAGCACGGGATTTGGATATAGCGTCTGCTGCTCGGCCGTGTATCACTTCTGCGTGGTGCACGTTTAAAACCCCCATGCTAGCAGTCGTACTACACTGGCTAAATTGCTTATCTACATCGGTAACAATGTCGTCATGTTAAGGCAGACTAACCTCCTGCTGTATAAACAACTAACGACAAATTTGACTTTTTGACATTGACTGCGTTAGTGCAAATTCTCTCGTGCTGCACGAGAAAGAAAAAATGTTCCTTCGGGGGTTAAATATTCGGTGGAGTAGGAAGCAAAAAAGAAGAAAAGAGAATATTTCCCTCAAGTGGGGTTCGTATAGAAGAAGAGGAGGAAAAAGAAAATCAGTTGTTATACTCTATTTCACCTTATGATGTACCGCAGGAAAGGCTACAAGCGCGAGCTCCTTGCTCCAGGATACATCTCGGCGGCACAAGCTCTCGTGCGCTAAGAGCAGCTCCCAAAGCTATGAGCTCGCGCTTCTAGCCTTCTCTGCGGTACAACATAAGGTGAAACGGAGTATAGTCCCACAGTGTGTATGGTCTTTTCTTTATGTGCATGTCTATTCTAGTTCAGCTGGCCTTACCTGAAGTAGCTCCTTTAAATTAAAGTATATATATATGAAGTGTGAACCAACTAGCTCAACTTAAGCCTGTTACCGTTGCTTGGCTTTTCGCTCAGCCAAATCGCTTTTATGGGGTGCACCCAAATGAAAACACAATCGTGTTGAATCGTGTAAGAGTATTTAGAATATTTATCGATCACGCCGCTGAACTTGCATCGCTCGAAGAACTTCCTTTTTGTGAGCGCCTTCTCTGCTTGAGTTTGCTGGGAACACAGCCACTTCGATTCGAGGCAATCGATGGTAGCGTTGGTGACATCAACGAGTACGCGACTCACAGAGCACTGGTGAACACCATTGTTTTCGTCGCTCCCGACGGTTCCCTGGAAGCCGCCAGTGGCGTAGAAGCGTAGAGCTGCGAGGACTTGTTGTTCGACCGTCAGCACACGGGGCCCTTCGCAATGCCGAAAGAGCTTTCCGCGAAGCTGGTCGCACAGCCAGCGAATCACACCTTTGGTCAGCCGGTATTCGCCCGCAAACCTCGCATCGCTCGTCTCGAAAGCATCCCGGTGATCTCTAAAAACTCGATCCGCTGGCGAGCCCAACAGTAGAGATGCATATGTTAGGGTCGCCATCTTTTACGATACAGAACGATCTCCGGCTTCGTCTCGACCACTCTGTTAACCGCGTCGTCAAAGTGCATCTTGACGACATTTTGACGTCACCGGCAACTGTATCATTTTACGAGCATAGCTCGAACTGCATAGGGAAAAACGACATTTCAACGTGATGTCACGTGACCCGAGAGAATAGCCAATCAGTGCCCGATGCAGTTTTCTACATCATTTAGTTTGTGTTCCAGCAGAAATAGACAGAACGACGGGGGACTCCGGCATTGAAGCTTATTTTTCTATAATACACACTGGCGACATTGACGTGTACCCAGTTACGTCGCAAGAGGATATCTATGTCCCGCACATGTAATTTTGAATCTTTCCGACTTAGTGTACTTTACGTGGCTACTCAAAGTATGTGCTACTTGGACGCAACTAATCGCAAATCTCTCTTCCAGTTTCAATGGCCTACCAGCCAGCAAGCACCAGTTCGTTTTTCTTCAAAGGTGAGCATTCCAGATACTTTAGTTTGGTGCAAAGCAGGAATACTGAAGCAAGACGAGCGGATACGTATATTTAATTTACCGAGCTCAGAATAACACGGAGAAGTGGCATTGAACACTCTTAAAACAAAAAATAGTCACTATGACTCCCTTTGGGGGGTATTTGCGCGCTACAGATTTGACTCCTCCACGACTCCAGTTTGTAGAGTCACTTGACTCTTATTTAAAAAAAGTCCGGGCGACTCTCATCACACTGGAGTCATGGTAGTGTATGGGCGACTCCAGGTGACGTAGTCAACTGCGACTCTTTAACAACTCTTATCCAACGGAGAAAATAGTCACAGGACTCCTTCCTGGTAATCTCCGTGACACTGTAACAAGAGTTGTGAGGACCCTCCTTTTATGAAGAGTCCCCCGACTACTATCGCAAAAGAGTCATGGAGGTGTATGAGTGACTCTGCGAAAAATAGTCGGTGCTGACTGTCACCCTGTCTGGAGTATAGCAGCCCTAGTCAAGTGTCAGTTTGTTGAACAAAGGGAGGTATTGTGATCGTTAGGAGACTTCTTGCCGCCTGCGAGGTTCAACTTTGATTTCCCTAAAAAAAAAGAGTAGTAACATCAATGTTGTGAAAGTATAAAAGTTGAAATGGAAACTTCGCGTCCTTAATGAAGAAACACGCC